>VZSR01003800.1:7887830-7921302 GCA_013398615.1 Brachypodius melanocephalos | reverse complement strand
CCTTTGGGTGTACTGTGGGATAACACCAGCTCCTTTGGGTGTTAGGAACCCTCTCGGTCAGCTTCAGGTAGAGTTTGGTCAGGTCTGCATTTCAGGCTTTGGAAAAAGCCAAGCTTTTGTGAGATATTCAGTTGGTTTGTTCTCATCCATCTGCAGAGTAATTCCTTTCCAAACAAAGGACCATGTTTTCAAGGGACTTTTGAAGACATGATTTAATGCAAGCTTTAGGAGGAGTTTTAATAGTTTACGTCAGAAACGGAGTACCAGGCTTAATGGCAAAAATATTTACCACTCAGTAAGTTTGTTGTTAACATATATATTTTAGCAATGGATTTATATGTTAGCATTTTCCATTCGCATTCAAGGCTGGCTATGCGAACGTTGTCTCTGAAAGGCAGTGCCTCACATGCCTGGTGAATTATGTGTGACAACCTTTGTTTTATATTGACCCTTTCAGGCCTCGCATGCCTTGCCTGGCTGCTCATCGTCATTTATCCTTGCCCCGGCTCCGATAATCCCCCGGGAGCGGGTGGGACAGGCGGCAGTGGGAGCGATGGGGTGTAAATAATGACGGAGCACAAGGAACATTCCAGAGCGATGCCACAGCTCAGGGCAATGCTCGGAGTCAGCGCTCGGCACTCTGCGATAAGACTGTTGTAACCAGAATGGAAAATATTACACAAAACTTACGCCTGCTTAAGGACAAGATATTCGGGCTCGCTAGGTGAGATAAGGGAATGTTTATTTTGTGCAATCACAAAGTCGCTCGGATTCAGGACACTGGGTTTTATTCCCCAATTCTCTTTGCCCCTGTGACTTTCCATAGGTTCTTTCCCGTCCCTGGTTTCAGTTCATATCCCTTATCCCAGGATTTATCCCTGTGCAATGGTGTGTAACGTCTCACTAAAATAAAGTGCGGCTCCCGTGCCTGGCTGTGCACTTGCGGAAGCGCGGCAGGGACCGGGAGGGACCGGGACAGCCTGGGGCATCTCCCGGGACAGCCTTGGGACAGCCTGGGCCATCTCCCGGGACAGCATGGGACAGCCTGGGACAGCCTGGGGCATCTCCCGGGACAGCCCGTGCTCACACTCCTGCCCTGGAGCATCCCCCGCGGACCAGGACCAGCCGAGGCTCCTGCAGTGCACAGAACCAGGGGGTTTCTCTCCCCTGAGCCCATCCCAGGCTCTGATACATCCCCACTGCCTCACTTGCTGCCGCTCTAGCAAACAGGCAGCCACGGAGCTAAAATGATCCGAAAACAGTAAATTCCCCTCACAAAACCTCAAGTTTTCTATCGCTTTAATAACTTACAGCTGGTGTCCTAAGTGCAGTCACTAAATAAAACAAAGGAGCCACGGCGAGGGGAACGGGGGGGCTGATCTGTGCAGATGCAGCGCCCAGCTGGGCCCGAGGGTAATCCTCATCGGAGCTAAAAACTCTCCTCTAATGCCTCGTGAACTGCGAGAGATGTTACACACCCTCCTGCAAAGCTTTTGCTTGGATCTTAGCACCTCATTAAGATATTACACTCTCCTGATCAAATCTTTTAAGGATTAGGCTGATGGGTTTCCATTACTGCTTTTTTTTTTTTTTTCTTGTGGGAAAAAACCCCTCTCTTGAGAACATTCAAATTTTTTCCCCCTCCGATTTGAATTTTTTCTCCCATTCCTGCACATTTGCCAAACACGAGTTGTCCTTTAGCCTGTTGCAAGAATGGGGATGAAACCCACACAACTATTCTGTGTCATTTCTCATTCACAGGAAGCGTCAGAGCGCCAGAACTGCTCGATGTGTGCATCAAGCACATCCAGCAAAATGAGAATCAGCCTGGAATTAGGGCTGGTGCATTAACTGCAGCTGCAAAGCCGAGCAGGATGACACCCAGGCACGCAGCTGATTTTTCAGATGAGGAAATGGGAGCTCTGTGTGCATCCCCGGGCAGGGCACAGATCCAGATGTGGGTGTTGGTGCAGCAGTGGCAGCAAAGCAGCCAGGCTGCTCCCACTGCAGGGCTCAGACACCCCCTCACCCAGCCAGGGGGGCTGCAGGGCTGCCAGTGCCCGTGTGCCAGCAGCCCCTGGGGTGGCAGAGCCACACCAAGGCCCGGCATGGCTCTGCTTCCAGCGGCACTGGAGGTGCAGAGCTCCTCAGAAGATGGAGATTGCACCCTTCAGCATAGTGGATTTGTGGGTTTTGGTTTTTTCCCTGAGATAAAGGGGATGAAAATTTTAAGGTAGGAGTTTATTCAGCCTTTCAGTCTTTCATCAGGTTGCAAATAACAGCAGGTTGCCCCCAGCTGAGGGTTTGTGAAAACATTCCCTAAAGGAGCGTGCAGGTGGGCACAGCAGCCCCACCGGGCCACAGGGAGTGCAGGGGTGGGAGCAATCCCCCAAACCTCTGCAGAAGGGATGGCAGGGAGTGCAGGGATGGGAGCAAACCCCCAAACCTCTCCCTGGGGATGGAGAAGGTCCTGTGAGCTGGTTCATCCAGGTGACAGGTGCCATATGAGGGCCCCTGCTGCCATCCAATGTGAAGATCTCCAGAGTTACTCAGCTCTCAGCCCCCAGCCCTGCAGCCCAGTTTTTCCAAGATTCCTGAAATCAGCGTTGGGTCCCTCTGGAAGCTGATCTAATGGTCTGAGGAATGCAGCTGCTCATCAGGGCTTTGCAAAGCCTCCAAACTCCCTTTGTCTGTTAGTACAACCATTTGAAATGGGCAAAGAATGAGAAATGGCAGCACTGCTAGGCTCATTTCCTTTCTCTCTCGTGCACTCCAGGGAAAAGTCTCTTCATGGCAGCTTTTAAGCACCTTGTCAGGATGCAGTGGCCAGCAGGTACCCAATGCACCTGAGTGCTGTGACATCCCTGCAAGCTCCTGGGACACAGCCACCCATAAATCAGGTGGTGTCTTTCCTTGTCTTGCTGCTTCTTTAAGAAAAATACATGACACCGGTAGTGGAGCTGCTTTTAGGTCTAATAAAACCATAATGCTATGTAAAGAGAAATGGCTGAGTGCACAATTTAATTTATTTGGATCATTCTGTAGTCCCTCAGAAAAGTTCCAAAGCCCAAATCCAAAGCCTTCAGCAAACTCTGCATGCCAGGAGCTTTCCAGGGCTCAGAGAACCCACAGGAAACTCCCAGTGACCCCAGTGGGTGCCAGGTACAATCCTCCTGGGATTGTGAGTTATTAAAAGGGATCAGGAGTTATTAAAAGCAAGCCAATCCATTTTTAGGAGGGTGGGGAGTTCAGGGTGTTTTGTGCTATGGAGTATGAAGATTTCCTTCTTTTGCTAGACATGTTATTTTTGGAAACATTCTTGCTAGTGTTCATGGGAATACTTCCAGTGGGACAACACTTCCAATTAAGACCTCTTCATAAATAATAAGTGGCTGCCAGCCTGGAAAATAAATGTATTTTTAAATAAAGTGATGATTGTGAACCTGTCACGGAGTGATACACAATCCAAGAAAGTCAAGAGATTCCTTCCAACCATGACTTAAAACTAAAGAACCTTTTTAGTGCCCTCATAACCAAAAATGGCACAGGCTGTGCACATCTACCCCATGCTCATATCCCCCACTGCTGATCCAGAAGGACGCAAAAGGTGGTTCATTAAAAATTGCCAGGTCATTTCTTACACAGGTGAGAGGCTCCTTCACAAGCCCTTGTGGTAACTAATTCAAAATCAAGTATTTCTAGAACTGGAGAAAGGGGCCAAACCACCTTCCCCAGAGATGTGTTTGGGTTCTGTGCAGCACAGCAAATTACCAGGAGCACAGTAAATTACCAGGCAATCACTGGGGTTCCTGGGCTGCCCTGCACCCCGAAGGACTGCCCTGCACCCCAAAGGCTTTGCTGAAGTCACTGAGGGATCACACAAGCTCCCCATAAACCTGCAGCTCCCTGGTGGGGATCACATCACTGAGGGGACAGCCCAGGCTGTGCCCACCCATAAATCACAGGTTTAAAGCACTGGAGTGAAACAGCCCTGAGCATCAACACAAAGAAAAGAAATATAATTTAAAGGCAATCTTCTGGTTTATGGCCAGCCTTTCATTATGGGCTCCTCGTGCTCCACAGAATCAGAAAGCAGAAGAGCCTGAGGAAGGGGACAGAGAGCTGAGAGAGAGGAGAGACAGCACAGCCCTTTCTCCCTTTCCTCCTCTTGGGCTCAGCCATCAGGAGCTCTCACCTATCTCACAGTACTACACAGAGAACTGCAGAGAACGAGAGAAAATAAAACTTTCCAAAGTAGCAAAATCCTGTCTGAAACATTCTTTACCCAGAGAATTTCCCCTGATGTCTCTTCAAGCCGTGCTGTCCTCCCCTCTGGTGCCACCCAGTAGTGTTGGGTGTATTTTAGGTAAGATGCACCCAGTGCACACAGAGGAGGGCAAAGAGCAGCTCAGGGAATCCTCTGAGCACTTCCAGCAGCACTCCAGCAGCACAGTCAGGGCTCTTATTTCTTTTTTACACTCTAATGCTTCATTTCTGCTCATTTCCCACCAGCAAAATATTGATCCAACCCAACTTTTTCTGGAGTTTTACTCCTACTTCTCTTCCCATGGTTTGCCTTAGCAGAATCCCCTTGTTCTTTCCATGTCCAACCTCAGCAGGGCAGGAAGAGCACAAAACCCAAAGGCCACACCTGATGTCCCAGGTGAGCCAGGACATTCCAGGGACATCTCACCTTTAATGTCTCTCATCCAGAGAAGCAGCTATTGACAATTTGCTCACTGAGGCAGTTCTTGATGACCTCTGCATAATCTTTGGTCTCTTTATTTGCACTGGAGACACAAGGAGCTCCAGGGTGGTGCAGCAGGGACTGGGGCTGAGCTGTAACACAATCTCTGTGTCTGTGTCCAGCTGAACCTGCCCATGAACCTCATCACAGATCTCATGGCTTGATCACAAACCCACTTCAGCCAGCTGGGCTTTCCCTGGATTTAAAGGAGTTTGGGCTCATTGTCTCAATTACAGAGCCAGCAAAATTCCGTATTAACAGCCTCAGAGACTTCAGGCTCCCCCCGATTTCATTACCAGAAGGGGCTGCCAGCTCAAGGGCTTTGCAGCACCAGAATCCTTTTGAGCACAAACGTGGGGTCCTCTACAAAGCTCCATTTTGGGTTTTTTCCAGGTTACTCCATTTTCCAGTGTTTTGGTTTGGATTGCCCCAGGTACAGATCACCCTGGTGCTTACAAATGTGAAATTCTGTGTTCAAAGGAACAGCTCGTGTAAGGGACTGCTGAAAGAAAAGCAGCTGCTGTGTGCAGGGGCCCTTCCCACTCCTTCATCTCCACCCTGGCTTCCAGCTGCATCCCCATCCCAAAAGAACAATCTGCTTTGTGTGAGTAGGAATTTGCAGTTTGCTGGAGAACACTTCCAGCATCTGCCCCAAGCTGAGCCTTTGCACACTCAGCAGAGAAACTGAGCACTGCTCCTGCTCTGAGTGAAGAGGACTGAAATAACAACTGTGGAAAGGTTCCACCCCAGCTCGGGGGTTTCTCAGGACTTTGACAAAAACTGAGCTAAAGCAACCAAGGCATTTTATCCTACTCACCTGGGCACTGAGCCTTTCCTGAGAACTGCTCCGTGTCAGTGACAGAGGGCTTGGAGCAGGACCAGGTGTCCAGGGATACACAGGGTGAAGGGAGAGGATTTCCCAGGGGTTCCAGAGCCCAGCCCAGGGCTCCAGAGGGGGAAATTCCCTCCAGAGGGCTCAGGGGGACCAGACACTGCTATAAAAACCCCCAGGTTCTTTATCTGGGTGAGGAATGGAGGAAAATAGGAAAAGCAGAACAAAATTTGAAGTAGAAACCAGAAGGAACTCAGTGGCT
Organism: Brachypodius melanocephalos; assembly: GCA_013398615.1. Lineage (NCBI taxonomy): Eukaryota > Metazoa > Chordata > Aves > Passeriformes > Pycnonotidae > Brachypodius > Brachypodius melanocephalos. The sequence continues at coordinate 7,915,461 of VZSR01003800.1, read as the reverse complement.
TTTCCACTCTCAGTCTCTTTCTGTTAAATCAGTGAATTTAAGAGAGAATAAATTTCCCCCTGAAGTTTCTCTGAGAGACCAAAGCTACAATAAATAATAATAATGCAGAACATGTGAATCCTCTGTGGATCACAGAAACCAAGCACACCTGAGCAAGGCTGAGGCTGCCCCTCTGCTGTGTGCTATTTTCTGACACTAGAGGTGTACAAGAGCTCCAGCTGAAATCATGGAATCACTGTGAAAACCATTTTATACACAACTTAGTGATTTAGTTTGTGTAACAGTTTCTTCCCCAAAGATCGTCCTAGCGAGCTGAATAATAAATGCCTGATCCAAATATGATGAGAAATGGACACAGACCAAACAGTAAAATCCTTGTGGCACATGGGAAGCAGCAGCTCTGTGAGCTGCCCGAGCTGTTTACAGTCAGCTCCAACCTGCTTTTACTGCAAAAACAACACCAGTGCAGAGAGAGGCAGCTCCTGCACCTCGTGCAGCTACTGGGAGCTCGGCCAGAATTGGGGTCTGGTCTTATTTGGAAGGTGGGGATGGGAAGCTGTTTGGGTTTTTAAAATATGTGCATTGGAAAAGGAAGACTTCTCAGAAGCAACATCATAAATTATCCACCAATTAATTCCAAACAGCAGTGCAGCAATATATCCAAAAACCTCTGTGCCAAGGCTGTGTCCAGTGCCAGCCTGCCAAGCACTGAGCACACACAGTTTCAGCCCTGAAGAGACAAGCAGCTCAAGAGAACAGCATGGTTAAGAACAAAACAAAAAAGCTGAAAGATCGTTGAGTCCATCACACAGATGGGCAAAGTGAATTATTATTGACCATTTTCCTTCTTGAGATAGTTCACCATACTTCTCTGTATCTGATCCAAGGGGCCCAACTGCATTTAAACAGTTTGTTACAGAAGTAGATTATGCCAGATCCAGAGACTGGGTTTAGATATCAAAGGCTTGGTCAGTGTAAAATTATCTTTTCACTTTTCCTTTGTGATCACAAACATGATGATCAAGGGAACCACAAAAGCCCTAACTGAGAGCCCATAAGGCAGTAAAAGCATGGGGTAAATACATGAAAATAAGATCCTTATGCAAATAGATTCATCTTAATATTCACCCTTCCAGAAAGCAGATTTACATATTCAGGACTGCTATTAGGAACAGAAGCATTTTATACTTTAATTCAGCAACACCCTTAAAAACTGCAGTGAAATGAATGAAAATGAAAGAATGCTGACAGAGGAACAAGCACACTTCAGAGAATGAGAACAAAACCAGCGAGCCTGTGAGGAGCTCCATGCTGAGCTGGAAAGAGATGAAGCCCCTGAACTGCCCCAGAGCAGCAGCACCTCCAGGTTTCGTGTCACAGGCAGGTCCCCAAGAGCTGCTTGGGACAAAGACAGATTTTCTGATGGCTCAGCTTGGTCCTGTTTAAAATTGGAGCAGGAATATCACAGGAAAGGGAAAAAACTACAGAGTGGTGTGCTGGCAGAAAGATGAACTCTACCCAAACCAGATAATTTCCAGTCTTTCTTCTTATTTTAGCTTTAGAAAGCTCAGAAAATGGGGACACGCCTCCACAACTGCATGGTTTGCTCAGAGCATCTCTGGCTCTTGGCACACAAAGTGCATCTTTTCCAGGCTCCTGGGAGTGACAGCTGCATGAGATTCACCCAGAGCCTGGGCAGCCATAGCCAGAAATGCCACATGAAAAGCTCTTCCCACAGCCTTGAAACCCAGTTCAAGCACAAACCAGCAGTGCAGACTCCTACACTGCATTCTAGCTAACAAAACCTTCTTTTGAATTTCATCAAAACGTAGGAACTGTTTGGTTCAGAGTTCGAGCAAAGGTTTACGTTTTTATGGATTTTTTTCCAATTTCCCATGATCTTACAGTGTCAGGACTGAAGAAATTGCCTTATTCCACAAAACCTTCAGGGGTTTCTAGAAGAAATGGTTTTAAATTTTACCCTTACGATTTAACTTGCTGGCCAAATCTTTTGTTTGCTTTAGAGTTTTCTCTACATACGTTTTTCTGAACCTCTCCCAGCTTTCCATAAAACAGCCATTTGTCTGCCAGCTTTTCCTCCTCTCAGTGTTCTGATCACACAATATGATTTTCTCAGATTAAACACTTTGATTTAAACAGGTACCAATTGAAAAGAGGTCTTGTACAGCATTAACATTTCATAAAAATCAGGATTAATTAGAAATTTAGGGCCAGATTAAAAAAAAAAAAGGAAAAAAGAAAAAAATCATATTGACAGAACTGAAAATAATCAATTATGGTAAAGACACCAATGACCCTTTTCTGCTCATTTTCCTGTGTGCAAGGCCAGCCTCAAACGCCACCAGGCAGGAGCAGAAGTGCACAATGCTCACTGCTCACACTGCTACAAAAGAGCAAGGCAACAGAAAATCAGGAGCTTGTTCTAAACTCAGTGTCAGAAAGCCAAACTCCTCTAAATTCAGTGTATTTTATAGCAGTCTGCGCTGCCTGGGAAACCTGACCCAGGGAAACTCCCCTGGAAATCCTGCAGACCCTTCCAGCTGCAGGATCCCCCAGGGGCTCTGCCAATCACCTGGCATCAGAGTGGGAAAAAGAGATTTGGGAAAGGAATTTGTCAGTGCCAGGAAATGGAGAAGGTCTGAGGGGACCCTTGGGGCAGTTTGTGCGTGGCCAGGTTTCTGGGCACGGTGATTCCGTGTGGTTTGAGGACAGGACACAGCTCGCTGTGCAGAGGCCATGGGGGCTGTGATGAATTTGCACCCCCAGCTCCCACCAGTGCCACTAAAGCTCCAAGGCAGGTCCTGGGGCTTGTCAGAAGCTATTGCAGATTGGCCAAATGACACCTCACCGTTAATTATTTTTTTAAAAATGTAGAATGTGAAATCTCCTCTTTTCTAACAAAAAAGCAGCTCCTTTTCTTTTTCAATCAATCTGGGTCATTCAGTCTACTTGAAAAGGCAAATTACAGCTTGATTGTGGGGTAATTACTCTGGTGGAGATCACTTGAATGACTGCACTGTATTCTTTGACAGGCAGTGTCTGTTATTTGAACACTGATGTTATTTAATTAAAGGATGAAAAATATCTTGGGTGCTTCAGAACAAAAACTCATTGCCACGAATGAAAAAAAATATCAGTGCAGGGTTTATATTTTGAAAAATAAATTCTCTCCTCCCAGAAATGTTATATCTAAGGAAAAGTAATATAGAACTCATTAGCAAAAGCTCATTATGGAGACTGTGAATGATGCTCTGGGTTATTATAATCTGATTAGTATAAAAATCCAGCTCCATGACAGTTCTGTACAGATTATTTTGAACACTTCAGCTGGTTCTGCTAAACCCACTGAAAAAGATCTTCCAATTGCACTGACTAGTGTTAACTTAAATGAAAATGTTTACTGTGTTAAAAATAACTCTTTCAGCATTTAGGAAAAAAAATCCCTTCATTTATATTTATATTCATATTCTCATTCTTCACACTTTGGGTCATGTCTCAAGATCAGCTAAAGAAAGCCTTATTGTGGTGCCAATGATATAAATCCTTGGAGTTTATGCCAATACTTTTATTTGTCATATTTTATTGGAACTGACATTTTTTGGATGCTGCTCACACTATGAGTGACGAGTTTAATTTGGTTTCATTTGTTTTGCTGTTTAAAATAAATTACAACCAGGGCATGGGGGATTTATTGCCCCTCGTGATCCTTATTTACCAATATTGTGCAATGTGAATTCAGCATTTCAGCTGCTATTCAATTACAGCGGGGTGCTGATCCATGCCCAGTGTCCTGATCCTGCTGGGATGGGTTAATTTTTGTCCTGGTAGCTGGTCCAGGGCTGTGTTTTGGGTTTAGGATAAGAATAAAGCTGATACACACTGATGTTATAGGTGTTGCTAATCGGGGATTACACAAGGCAAGGACTTTTCATATCCACAGCACCCCTGTGACCTGGGAGGGGATCCCAGGAGCTGGAGCCTGCTTTATCCCATCTTCCAGCCCTTTCCACAAAGTCCTGCATTATTTTACTCCTCAAACAACCACTCCATCTTCACTCTTTTTGGTAAACAGCAAACTTTAACCTTTCCCACGGGTGCCTCAGAGCACCTTGGACCTGCCTGGCAGTTGTGAGAGGACATTAAATATCCTGTGTGCATCTGGAGAAGGGAAACAAGCACATTGCAGCCTGTCTGAGAGGCTGCAGAAAGGTGAGTACATTCAAAGCTGCTGACACCTGCAAACTCCAGACAGAAATATGGGCACTGCTCAGTGCAAATGTATTCAGCTGCTGGCCTCTGCATATATTTCTTTATTATGTAGCTTTTCACAGAGTTTTGGCCTTGTATACTTGCTGCACCTTACTTTGCATTCTGTTATCCCTTCAGTCACATCCACCTTGTCATTTTATACAGATGCCATTGAATAGATTGATTCATCTTGCAGTTTATCAAGCCAGTGTTTACCCAACAGCAGGGATTGGTTGCAAGACCCCATTTCCCCTAAATTCTCTTGCTTATTTAGATATTGTCCAAGGTTTCTCCCCTACAGAGCTGCCAGTCTGCCCCTGTGCCTCCTGCCGTGTCTGCCAGGCACTGCCCCAAAACAAATGCTCAGGTCATCTGTTTGTTTGCTTGCTCAGAGTGGAATCCCCTGCTGCTGTGAACTGTGCTGTCAAACGTGCATGTCAGACAAAGGGGCTGGTGTTGTTGTGAGCACAGCTCAAGAGAGAAACAGCTCAGGGTGCAGAGCTATGAGCAGGATCCAGGGTCCATCTCCTCACTATTTACTTGTATTTATTAACACTGTGGGTGTTAACCCATAACACCTATGCAGACAGGGCTCTGTGCTCTGCCTTCTAATAATTGTTATGTTGATATTTTATCTGAAAGAAAAATCCAAAAACCTGCCATGTCAGATCTTCCTCCTATGGAGAGTTACATGCACGTATCTTTAAACAGACAATTCCAAAGCGATGTTATTTCTCTTTCCAATTAAACATCATGTATATCTTACTCAGGCACGATTTCTAGAAGATAAAGGTTGCTTGAAGTTTAATTAAAGCCACAGCACAGTATATGACAAGGTTTTTCCCAGGGATGTTCTGCTGTTTCAAGTATTAACAGAGAGGAGATATTACACTGCCAAGGGACCTGTCTAAGCTGCAATTACATTAACTGGGAGGAGCTGACACATCCAGGAACTGCACCTGCATTCTTTCAGTGTTGATCTACTCAGGTGGCACTGCAGAAGTCCTTTCTTGACTCCACAGTCTTTTACCTATTTTATAGTTAAATAGTATTTCTCTTTCATGGATCTGTTCCCATGAGTTTCAGAGGCTGTGTCCACAACAGCTTAAATCAAATCCTCTGAGGTCAATCCCAGCCACTCTACATGTGACCGAACACAATACAAGGACTCAGGTTAAATTTTGGACCTTGGAATCAAGATCTTTACCCCTCCGGCTACCAGCTATGTGGGAGAAATGAAATATAAGTACCTGTAGGTGTTTCAGAACTACTGACTTTGCAATGTTTAATTGTAGGAATAAGCACATCTGTTATTGCAGCAATAATGCATTTGTTTAGACAGAAATCACTTAGCAGAATGTTAGGAAAAAAGCTCACAAATACCTTAAAAATATCGTAAAATCAGAGCACAAGAGCAAACAAAAGGAGTGACTGTGGAATCTTAAGGCATCTCAAGGCTCCTGTGCCTTTATTACCTTCCTGCAAGTAACCTGAAGCTTTCCCCAGCATCTTTTACTCTCTTATAGCAGGAAACAAAAAGGATTTCAAAAGAACCTTTCTGTTCACGAAGCAAACAGAAAGCAAACCAGATACTGAAGCTCAGCTGTGCCCGTATGTTTTCCTGGGGGTGATTTTTATTCCTTGGCCCATCCAGAAGTGGCCCAGTTAAGCAGATGTGAGATTTGAGCTGTGTTTTGTTCATTTAGTTCACATTTCCAGTGATAACAAAGCTCATCTCCATGGCCTGGTGCTCTCCAAGTGCATTCCTGCCCCAGCCTGGCCTGGCAGCACCAGGCACAGCCCTGTGGAAGGCACTGCCTCATTGCTCACATTCTCTTGAGCTCTGGAGTTTTTGTAGCTGGCATGAGCAGGACAGAACGAACCCTGGAAAATGCCTACACATGTTACTCCAAAGGAATGTAGGGCGAGGATTCAATGATAAACCAAAGTGACTTTAAATGAAATAACACAGCAGCTCGTGATGACTGTTTGATAGGGACATGTAAGATCTGACTTTCAGGGCATGGCAGAGGAACAGGAGGCAGATGGGAGAAAGGGGAAGGAGATTCCTGGCTTGTCTGGAGACCTGTGAGGATATCCCAGGTGGGGTCTGCCTTCCTCCCCTTCCAGCTCTCCAAGCTCTACTTCTCCCTGACTTGGAGCCTAGAAAATCTGAAATCTGGTCACCTTAACAGAGTTGGCAAGGAGCCAGTGTCCCAGTGCTCAGTGACATCTGAAAGTGATCACTTGACTGCCCACACTGCAGGAATGCTTCCCCACAGGAATCAGGGATTTTAGGAACGTTATAAAAAGTTACTGGCACTACAACGTATTATCACTGTGGTATAAATTACTGATGTGCTGTCAGCCAGGGGCCAGCCAGGACAGGAGCCAGGAGCATCTCCCTGCTCTGGCAGAGCTCTGTGGGCTCCCTTGGCAGCCTTCAGCCTCACCAGCAGGGTCCTCCTCAGCCCAAGGCAGAGAGGGGCAGAGCACAGAGCTGCAGCATCACTCCCTGGCACTGCACAGCTGCAGCACAGACAAGGCTTGCATCACATTTGTCCTTCTGCCAACAAGACTCGCAGTGTAACACCAATTTTCATCAATAGAGAACAGAGCTGCACTTTTATACTCTCCAATTAAATAGAGTGTACTAGAATACACTTCTCTATATTTAGTTCTCAAAATATAAGCTACTCAGACTCTCATCAGACCATATGTTTAAGCTGCACAATTTCTTTTCCAAGTGCTCTGAAATTTACCTTTATTTTTAGCTTATGTTTTCTTGGAGTTGGCAGAGGTTCTGTCACGGGAGATACTGTGTACAAAATGTGAAATATTGCTCTCTGCACTGTCCTTCAGACTCCTGAGCTGAAGCCAGTCCCATGGCAGCAGCAGCAGCAGCATGGAGAGGTGGCACTGGCACAGGGATGATCCTTCTCTGCACGTTCCCCCCAACCAAACTCCTGCTCAGAGCCAGGGCAGGGGTCTCTGCTGACTGCAAGCTCATCCAGGCTCCTGCCTGCTCCTTCCCACTGGGAACAAAGCAGCACCCAAGCCCTGATCCCACCAGGAGCTGTGTGACTGCAGTGACACTGACCCCTGGATGCCATAGCCTGGCACCAAGTGCACTGGTGACAGATCTTTATCCCATGCTCAGACCCCAGTGATCTGAGATAACACATCTTTATCTCCTGCTCGGACCCCAGTGCTCTGAGATAACATACCTCTCTTTATCCCCTGCTCAGACCCCGTGCTCTAACACACCTTTATCTCCTGCTCAGACCCCAGTGCTCTGAGATAACACACCTCTCTTTATCCCCTGCTCAGACCCCGTGCTCTAACACACCTTTATCTCCTGCTCGGACCCCAGCGATCTGAGATAACAGATCTTTATCCCCTGCTCAGACCCCGTGCTCTAACACACCTTTATCCCCTGCTCAGACCCCAGTGCTCTGAGATAACAGATCTTTATCCCCTGCTCAGACCCCGTGCTCTAACACACCTTTATGCTCTGCCCCCACGCCCTGCACAGGGCGGTGTCAGGCAGCAGAGAGGCTGCAGCTCAGACTGAACCCATCCATTTTGTATTCAGGCCTTGGCATCATTTCCCACTGGTTTGGAAGCTCCAGCCTTGTCAGTGATCCATCAGCGCTTCCAGGACACATTTTTATTTTCAGGGCTCTGTAGCTCTCGGCTGAAATGTCACATTCGTGGTATCATCAAAACATATAAAATCTAGTTCAGTCATGCAAGATGGAATATGGGGAAAAATAAAGGACTTTTATAGTATCATTCCCTTTTAACTTTTTTCTCTCTCTTTCTAAATGCATTCCTTAGGCTTAAAAAACTGCACACTATAGAAAATCCAAAATGGGGCGAGTTTTCCTCAGCAGCTAATCCAAGCTTCTGTCATCACAAATATCAATCTCCATACCTCATCTGTGCAGTCTTTACACCAGGCACAAACAGCATCCCGAGGGTCCCCTGAGCAATGCTCCCAGCAGGGAGCTTCCCCTGCAGGGCTGCTCTGCAGCTGCAGCCAGAGCGGACATGCAGGGAGAGGTTAGCTGAGCAAATCTGGAGCTTTCCTGCTCCAGGTGCCCTTATCAATCAAGGAAAAATTATCCGTTTTTTGTCAATTATTATGCCCTATCAAACAGGAAAAATTCAGCCAAAACCTCTCAACAAACCCTTTGGTGTGAGAGGGTCTCCTGGAAGAGCTGGTGTCTCTGTGTGACTGCACAGGCAGCCTGGCTGCTGAGCAAACATGAGGATGTCAGTCACAGGGGGGTTAAAACAGAAAATCTCACTCCAACACAGCCTGAGGCACGTGTTCAAACGAGGGAAGGTGAGGTTTGGTACAAACAGAGGGTAACGGGACACCCAAACACCAGAGCTGGCCCCGCACAGCTCCTGAGCTGCCACAGGAGCTGCAGGGAGGGAGACTCCACATCCCTCTCCTCAGGCTGCTCCTCCTCTCCCCTCACCCTTCAAAGGCCCAGGAAGAATTCTGCCTGCTCTTCACTGAGAGCACAGGGCAGCAGATACACCCCCAACGTTTGGGCTGAATGTTCTGCAGTTCAGAAGACAACCAGCTCCTGCCAGCATTGATGCACTGCAAAGCTAGAGCCAAAAGCCGTGGCCTGAAAGGAAAATCCCTCAATGACTCAAAACAAAATACAAGGAGAAAGACACAGAAGCTGAGATATCAAGTAATCAGATTATGTTCTACGAGACCTGCACAACAGCAAATACCAGGATGAAATGTGTGCAGCAGGAAAGTGGGAAGCCTGTCTTTGAGAAGAAGCCCTGGAACAGAGCCCTTGTGTTGATTAATTGCCTTTAAACATTTGATCACTGCATGTAATCCAGTAAATCTCCAAGTGTTTTGACATATCTTTTGTGAAGACAGAGTCAGCTATGTATAAAACATCACTAAAATAGTAGATACCTAGGAAAAAAGGTCACAGCTTCCTTTTTGGAGTCTGCCTTCCAGGAACAGCCTTCTGTAACCACTTAAAACTTGCTACTCTGCTAAATATTCTTGCCAGTACACTTGTTTTCTGCTGGCTAGTTGATAGTTGCAGGAAGCAAACTCAAAACCTATTTTTTTTCTCAAGTGGAAGAATATTTATGGGTTTTTTTCTAGACAATATTTACTGAGTTATAACTTTCCTCAGGAGAAAGCCAGAGAAGGATCTTAAATATGTAAATCTAGTTCTGGGATGTACAAAATACTCAAATCGAGGGAAGTGAGAAGCTAATCAACGCTCTGCAGACTCTGAAGAATCAAAATACACAATGTAGAAATGTACTACAGACTGAAGCTATGCTTTTGTTCCCTTGGGTACAGAATTTACCACAATAAAGCATTAAGTCTCTGCAAACTCTTTATAAATTTTTTATGGGAAATTCTTCTATCGTTCCTCAGGTTTTATGTTCACAGGACATATTTGGGTCTGATGTTTGTGTGGTTCACTGTGAAATACACGATTTAAAGTGACATCATGTGCTTCAGGGTGCTAAGATAAGTGTGAGAGTACTTGTTTGTTAAAAGAAGTGATCAGTTTTAATGACACATTTGGAAGGAGCTCGTTCCCTCCCCGCTGCCTCCAGAGAGTTTTGTAGGGCTCAGATAGTGAACCCTTTCCACACATCATCCCATTTCATCCCCAGCTGGCCAATCCCAGGCTGCTTTTCCATCCTCCTCCTGCACAGGTACAGCCTCCACCTGCTCAGGAGCACAATAAACAATGGCTCCAATCCATTTTAATGGCTCCAATCCTTTAAAAACCCTGTGTGATTATTTCTGTGCTAATGCAATCAGCAGAGCAGTAACCTTTGCCTCTAGTAATACTGGTATTTCTCCCTCCAGCTTCCCCCTTTTCTGTCAGGGTGGTGAGTGTCCCACTCTTAACTCAGATCATGTTCCAGTTTTCCCACTCAGTGGTCCGAAGCAATACGCAGCATTTTCCTGCAGAAATGTGAATATTTAATGTGGCGGGGAGAATAAATCAATTTACATGAAGTGGACTTGTAGATTTTCAAATCCTCCTCTTCCTAACTACAAATTCATGCCATTTTGAAAATGTCCACTACTCCTTTACCACCAGAACAGCAAAGTTGAAGCCAACTTTTCAACCTTCTCAATGAACTAAATTTTCAGTTCCATAAAACCAAGCTGAACTCCCTCACATTCATCAATCATGTCAAATGTCTGACACGCCAACAGGCAACTTTCAAATATTCCTGGTCCAGTCCCTCTTAACTGAGAGCCAACAGAGGAGTTCCACATTCAAAAGGTTTAATATTCTATGTCATAGAAATACAGACAAATCAATACATCTCCTGTTCCTACCCATACCCTGCTATTTCTCTCACAAAGAAATCCAGAGGATTTGTTTGATGATGAATGGGTGATAACACAGGCAAAGTTCTGTGTCTCCAAAGGTTCAAACCTGTTCTGACATGGAAATTAAACCTTCCATGGATTACAGCTCACCACAAAGCAATCCTGGTTCTTAGAGCAGGCTATCTTCAACGAGCTTGATAAAAATCAGGGGTTTTTGTTAGTTCACCTTTCTAGGCTGTTAGAATGGAGTCCCTTGAGAAAATAAGTTCTGGGTTGTTTCTGTTAATAACATTAACAATAGAAAACTCTTGCTGTATTGTTAAGAGATGCTGTATTTCATCATCATGACTGCTGGGGTTTCAAAGTTGCCCAGAAGCAGGAAAGTAGCTGCAGCTGTGTTCATTTCTCATGTGAACTCGATGGACTTCCTGCATTCTTTACAGCAAGGATTTCACTCGTGTAACAAAGTGCTAAACTTTGCATTGATTTTAAAATCATGAGCTTTATATTATTTTTTTCTTTTTTGCTTAATTGTGGTACATTCTGCAAGAGTCACAGTTTTAATTGTGTTTTAGTCAAGTTTGCTCTGTCAAAGTCCATGCAGTAAAAAATTATACCTATGTTTTGCAGATGTGGGCAAGATTCATTGTTTTTCCTCAATCAATATATAAATTAGCCAACACTTAACTTGCCATAAAAATTAATTGGCTCCACATTGATTAGTCTCTCTCATGGTAGCATTAATATTTGTGTACCAAGGGAATTGGTTCTTCCCTTGTTTTATTTTGTTATCAGTAATGGTGTTAAACAAACCTCGGGGTATTGCATGCCCAGGAAAAGGAGAGAGAAAAGGATGAGGTTTGGGTGTGTTTGAAAGGCAAAAGTCCGATTGCCTCATTAACAGCTCGGTGAGAAAGAGACAAATGAGGAGGATTGGTTTGATTGAGGCAGGGTTGGTTTGTGGAGCTCTGTGTGTGCCTGCACTGCAGCACAGGGGATGAATTCCTGAATTCCTGTGCTGCTGCTCCCGCTCCCACAGCTCCTGCAGGCTCAGCAAAGCCACAGGACACAACAGGAGAGGGGACACAGGGAACAGGGCAGGAGCTGACCAGGGAAGAGCTGATGGAGGAGAGGAGAAGATGACAGAGCCTCGCTGGTGAGGAAAGGGTCACTGATGGGAACTGCACAAAGTGCAAGAGCAGAGGCAGCCCCCAAAAACCAGGGGAGAAGCAGCTGTTCAATGAACCAGTGCGAGAATGCGGCAGGAGAGTTGAACACCTCACGATTCCCCAGGCATTGGGTTTGTTAAAATGGACCAAAACACCTCACGATTCCCCAGGCACTGAGTTTGTTAAAATGAACTGCGCTGAGCAAAGGGCTGAGATGGAACAAAGCTAAATTAGTCCCAACTTGTAGTATCTTAGTAAAACATGCCTTTTTTCCCCAGAATCAAACAGTCCTCTAAAGTGGCACTGCCCCAAACTGTGTTTGAGGGAAAAGCAGCTGCATTAAGAATTCCCAATTTGCATCTAATCTTCGTGTGAGGACTCTCACAGAGGGAGCAGCAGCCAGGAGCTCATCACTCTCCAAAACTGCAGCTGCACATGTTCCCCTTCTGCAGAGAGGAACGAGAAAATAAAGCCCTGGAGAAAACTCCAGGTGGTTGAATCTGGTGTAGGAGAAGTTTTCTTCCAGATGTGAGGCAATGCTCTCTGGAGTGGCAGTGAGGAGTGAGAGACCCACAGAGCTCTGAGCAGTGCCCAGGCTGTGCCTGCTGCCCTCTTGTCCCATCACCTGCCCCTCTGTGTCACCTCTGTGCCCTCTTTGTACCAAATATCCCCAGATTTATCCCTGCTGCTGTTCCTACCCGCTGCAAGCTGCCTGAAACACGAGAATTTACAGCTACTCTGTCCCCAAGAGTGTCAAAATGTAACTTCAGCTCGGGCAGAAATCAAGGTTGATGCTACACAGTCTGTGTTGTGTAGCCACATGGCTTTTACAAATACTGGTGCCATTTGACACAATTTCTTCCTCTGCTGCCCCTTCTGACTTTTTCCAGAGCACATTGTGTTGCATTTCAGCCTTGACATTCATTTCTTCTAAATTTCTACCCTGTGCTGTAATTTCTTGGATCACAGAAGTGAAATGTTAGTTCTTCTCTAGTTGCTCCTGCTATGAAAAACATCTTGCTGCAAACAGGATTTTTCTTCAGATAATCATTTTACAGAATGTACTGTTGTTGCCTCACTACAAAACATCTGGACAGGTTAAGCCTAAGCTGTCTCCAGCCTCAAACCACCATCAGCCTGCACATCCTCCCCCACACCCTGGAGGTATCAGTGGATTTCTGTGAATTTCTCTGATCTCTTTTGCTGGACACAGGGGTTGGTGAAGAGCAGAGCATCACCACTTTTTCAATCTGTCAAAATTTGTCCATCTGCCCATGAAGTGTTCCTGAATAACAACTGACTATTGCAATTTAATGTATTAAATTTTGTCTCTTAGAGGACTTAATTCAGGCAAAATTTTGCTGATGAGAAGGAGAAATAGAATATATTCAGTGCTCACAGAGACTGTGCTGCAGTTGCAGCCAGCAGCACCTGGCAGAGGGCAGTCTGCTCTCCCTGGTCCATGTACCCTGAATTAACAGGGTTTTATTTTCCAGCCCCAGTTCAGCCTGCAGCCCCTTCCCAGCCCGGCACCGCCTCTGCCCGGGGCTCTCTGCACAAGGAGCTCTGACACAGCATTTACAGAAATTCCCTGTGTCCTTCCCGGGGCATCAGACATCAGTCCCAGCCCCGAATGGTTCAAAACAGAGAGAAATTCACCGACCTCAGCAGCTCCTCAGAGCTCTGTGAGACATGCAGAGAGTTCCAGAGAAAGTCTTGCCCGGGGGGAGATTTAACTCACCCGGAGCTGAGCTGCGCAATGATAAACGCTCTGTGAAGTTTTGTTTCAGGAGGAGATATTCAGTTCACAGGCATTCTCTTTGTAACTATTTCCTAAAATAGACTTGGTTTATTCCAACTTCCTTTGGGTTTCTGTTGCTCAGTGATTGGCATTTTTCCTACACACATTAGAAGAAGAGGAATTAAGAAGTCAGACCCGAACTTTCATAAAGAAAAACTATTTGTTTGGACTTGGTAATTTTTACTTTTTTCTTATTACGCTTTCCTCTGTTAAACTGAGAATATTATGTGGAACAAACAAACAGCTATAAGACTGAAATGGTATCCACTTCAAATGTTTCTCCTATTTCTGCAGTATTTTAATGGATAAAACAGGTTTCTAAGCCAGTTTTTATGATCTCAGTTTAAACATATTATTCAATCACAAACTTAGATAAATAACTTGACTCTTACTCTTTAAAGCACCTACTTTAACACGGTGATCTTGCCAGAATTTCTTTTACATTTTAAATTCTACTTTTATTCCATGAGGAGCCCTACTCAAGCAAAGGAAACCATTTCAGAGTGAAGTAATAGCTCAAGTATCTGAATATCTGGAGTAAGAAAGGACCTGTGCTGCTGTCAGCTGAAAGCTTCCAGGGATCTGGAGCCATTTCCCAACCTGCTGAAGTAAATTCATTTGAATTCACTTCTGTAAACTTGCTTAAGTCCTTTCCTTCAGTAAATTTACAGTTACAAAATGATCCCATGGAATTCATTGGAGGCAGAGCAGGGTACAACAGAACAGGTTTGACCCGGTGTGGCCACACTTAGGCACAGCTGGAATCATCTATTCATCCATTCCTTGATGTTAGACTTAACCATCAATTAAAAGCCAAATGAGCAATTATATTCAGAAAGCCAGAGGTGTCAGAGTCCTCCTGTCAAATTCAGCATTGTGATTGCATTGCTAATTAGCCAGCAGAGCTCTGTGAGAGAAACCAGCACTCCCATAACACCAAATGGAGAGCACAGCCTGGTCTGGGTGGAGTGTGAGATCCCAAAGCAGCTGTACCTGCTCCAGAGGACACCACCAGCCATGCTCACACCACATTCCCAGGGATTCTGCTGGCTGGAGCAAAGAAAGGTGCCTGATAAATGTAACATTTCTATTTGTATCTCAGAAAAGGAAAACCCACAGATTTGTCTAAGAGCCTCCCAGTAAATCATCATAACTACAGCATGAGAGGGACCTGGGTCAATAGAGCAAAGTGGATTTGTAAATGATCCATGCAAAATTCACTCCTCACGAGTGCCCACCTCTAAGAGGCCTCTTGGGACATTTAGGAGTGCTCAGTTTGAAAAACTGTCAGCAGAACAGCACACCTCACTCCTGGGCCTGAAGGATCCTGCCTGCTTCCTGGAGCTTACTCCAGCTTCATCAAAACCCAACAGGAAGAAGAAAAACTGCCTTCAAAACAGCTTTAAAAGAAAAAGATGATAAAATATTCAGAAGAACATCTAAGAGATGCATTCTAGGAAACGTTTAAGAATTTAAATCTTTCCTTGCCGTTGCCATTCCAGGCTGTAAGTGGGTCAGAGATGCTGCAATGCCTCCTCAGCACCTCAGAGTCCAAACCCTTCCCCATTCCACTGACATCAAACCATCAAAACCCCTCGGTTATCTCAGTGTGGACTAAGATCAAAAAGCAAAAACCACAAGTGAATTCTTGCTATTGAACACTCTGGTGAGAAAGCAGCACTTTCCAGTCTGCTGCAGACTGCACAAACACACCCAGGGCACCAGAAACAAAGGCCCCAAGCTGCTCTGGTCACTTCACCTCCTTCCCCAACATCAGCACTCATCAGCCTTTGCAGTGATGGGAAAAGGAGCCATAATGGTGGAGAAAACATAATGGTGTGGCCACAGTGGCAACAGAATTGCTACTAAAAATGCCACAAAAATCATAGAGAAATACAAAGAAATGGCCCCAGGCACTGAAGCTGGATGGTGACAGAGTTCCTGACACTTACCAGTGTGTGGGTGAGCTGGATGGTGATGAGAGGAGATCCTGACAGGTTGTAGGACAGCTGGGGCAGGGGTTCCACCTTGAGAGAGATGAGATAACTGCTGGCTGAGATCATGTAACCTTTGTAGGCAGCAGCTTCAGCAATCCTTGGAAAGAGAGAAATGTATTAGGGAAGAAGAATAACAACTTCTAACAACAAACTGGGTTTTTATTTCATACACAACAAAAAAAGAACACAGGACCTCCTTTTTCTGTCCAAGCCCATGAATTCCTCTAGGGCAGCAAGGTCTGGCCCCAAAAGACCCTATAGGACTAGGAGCCACACCTATAAAGTATAGGGAGCTATATATATATGGAACAGCTCTGGACACCTGGAGATTGATAGCAAAGCTCCTCCTTCACTCTGTCCCTCTTTGCAAAGGTTTACAAGCCTTGCTGAAAGTGTTTGAGGGAATTAGAGAGAATCCTATGAAGGGATCTAAACAACAGCAAAGTGAGGAGGAAACTTGCAGGGGGTTTCAGGCTGATCTGATCAAACAGATAAATCAGTGTGTGAGACACACAGACAAATGCACATAAACATAGGAATGTATCTAGAAGTGGTTTATAGCCTTGAAAAATAGATGATGGCCAGTTAGATTTGTGAGAGGGAAAGAAAGGTCACAATACAAACACAGAACTTGAGTAAACAGCTGATAAGTCCTGGAAATGCATTTATTCTAGTGGGAAGTAATTTTGCAGTACATAAGAACCCTTATTTTAAGGTAAAACTTATGAGTTTGGCATTTTCACACATTTAGGAGTAACTGAGATCTATTTGGCTTCAGGGTAGAATTTTTTACTCTCAGGCACAAACTGTGCAGGACTAAGTGACTGCTGTCATCTCTATGGAGCAGGTGGATGGATGGGTTTTACCATGAGAAATCTGAGCCCTGGTGAATTAACCAGCAGCCTGGGTTTCCAAACATAGCCCACCACTGGAAAGGGTGGAAACAAATCACAAACCACCTTGTTTACACCCACATCTGTTTGCAGTGCTTTCTTATTTTTATTTCAGGAAAACAAAACAAAACAAAACAAAAACAAACAACCTCATGCCATCCATTCAAGTAACTTCACTCAGCTCCTTGGCAGGCCACAGAACAGAACTCATTTAGCACAACCCCTTAGTTCTGACCTTAAAAAACCCATCAGTACCAGAGATTACTTCTGCTCCCAGTAACCTGCATGTGAGTGGAACTTGTTCACCTGAAGGCAGAATTTGCTGCTCTGATACAACAAATTTAGGTTTAGATCCAGACTCCTAAAGTTAAACTCATTCTCCAACAGTTTGAGGTTTCTCCCACACAGATTAAGAGTGTGGATGCTGTTTCCACACCCTTTATCTGCTTGTTTTAGCTTTGGAGACCTTGGTGAATTTTGAAGCGAGACAAATCTCCATCAGGAGCAGGGAATGGTGTTTGTGTGCCTGCACAATCCATTCTTCACCTTGGCCCTGGGTGTCAGGTCTACATTCACAAAAACTGCATGAACAGGAGCAGAATGGGCTCAAAACATTGCAGTGTTTCATTTTCTTTGGGTACAAAATCAAAAGTTCCTCCCCTAGGAAACTTATATTTATGTAGTCTGAAAATAGAAATCATCTGTCTGTAGTGCACAAAAGCTTCAAGAGTTTTGGTTTTGGCTTTCGACCACAAAAAAAGAAAAAGGTCAAGTTTCAAATTGCAGGTGTTTGAGCAGCGCAGCAGCAGAAGGAACACAAAAGAATTTCTTTAAAACAAACTACTCTGAGAAAAAACTTATTCTACTGAAAAGTAAGCAAAAAAGTTATAATAGTAGAGCACAAAAAAAGAAAAGCAAGCAGAAGAAAAGTGCATACTTATTTTTAAAACATCTTTGAGTACCTGGGGTTTGGGTCTACAGAGGAAAAATTGCTAAGGCAGCATTCCCTGAATTATTACCTTTTAGGATGCTGGTTTGGGTAGACCTGCAGCTGTAGATTTATAGCCACAATCGTGTAGTGCATTACACACTGCAGACATTTCAGCAGTTTGAATTAATTACAGAAATCTAGGAAACATTTCTTCTCCCATGTCTTTGTGTTTCTCTTACATTGTGACAGGGCAGACCCTTCATCCCCAAAATGAGCTGAAAACAAACACAGCTGAGGGGAGCAGGGATGCATCTCCAGGTTGTCCTGCCCCACAGCTTTCAGGGCAAAGATTCATCTCTGTTTTATTTGCTGTGCCAGAGCCCCAGGATCTGTCACAGTGCATTGGAATACAGAGCTTTGATATGCAGCATCTTTGATCTGGTTGTGCTTGCTGAACTTTGACCTAAGCCAGGATCATTTTAATTCTCTTTCTCCCTTTGAAAAATTGAGATTACATCTTATTACCATAACAAATGTTATTGATCCTGCTCTTTGAAAAACATGGGCTCCCATAAGTTACTGCCTGAGTTTCTTCATGTGAGTACAAAATATTGCACACTGATGGCACAGCTCCCTCACAGCCCTGCTGAGAGTCCTTTCCTTGAGGGAGCAGGGCAGAGGACAGCACAGCCTGCTGTGGATTCAGAAATGCCATTTGGTGATCCCTGTGGGATCCCCAGGGAAGATCCAACGGAACACAGTCCTACACCTGCTAACAATGATCCACAGCCCAGAGAAAATCAAATGGAACACGGTCAGGATCCACACACCAGAGAAAAATGGATCACAGTCCTACCCCTGCTAACAGGGACCGTGCCATGGTGTGCCTTGCAAAACCCCTGAGGGAGCTGTGCTGCAGGGGTTATACAGCTCTGCATTTACCTTATCTTATCTGCTAATGATTTCACTGATGTGCTACATAAAGCAAAAGGGCTTTAAGAATTGCCTGGTCTCCTGTTATAAAATCACCTTATGGATTTCTAGGGTTAGGATGCAGATTTTATCTAAAGAGGGATGTTTTCTTACTTGTTTCGTTTAAGTGCAAGCTTTATCTTCATATGTGCTAGGAGAAAAAATGCAATTTCCTTTTATGAGACAGATTAAATAATGAAATTCTAGTACCAGATCTGATGAATGGAAGGAGAAGACAGAGAAAGACAAACATGTCGCTATGGGAATCTATTTTATTGCAAGCTAAAATAAAACACGTAATGTAAGCTTTACTCTCTCTCCAGTTAATGAGTACACACCCTCAGCCCTGCAGAGCAGGGTTATGGCTTGTCCTTTGTTTACAGCTGATAAAGACATGACTGTGCAAAGGTGGATCACCACGGTGATAAACAGCCTGTACCTCCCGGGGTACTTACTTGGTGTCCGTGGGGTTGATGTTCTGGAAGAAATAATGCATGTTGTGGTAAAGCAGGCCCACGATGGTGATGCAGGCTGTGGGGAGAGAAACAGGGGTTATTCCTCACTCCTGAGCAAGAGAACTTCTCATAAGAGCCCTGACTTACACAGACCTTCACATCCTTGCTTTAGCAGAGCTCTGATGGTTAAGTGAAAAGGTGTGAACACATTGTACAGCACAGACACCAAAAGTATAACAGAGGGATGCCTCTGCTGCACCCTGCACCCCAAAATGAGCTTTAAAGCCATCAGTTGTCAATTATAACACACACATTGTACAGCACTGACACAAAAAGTACAATGGAAGGGTGCCTGAGCTGCACCCTGCACCCCAAAATGAGCTTTAAAGCCATCAATTGTCAATTAACACACCCACCCCCAGCAGCAGAAAGGGTGGCAGGACACTGCAGTGCCCCCCTGGGAGCCACCAGGGCCCCCAGGTTACCCCCTCCACTGGCTGGCAGCCGATGAAACTCCAGCCAGGCAATCAGTCCCGGTGTTCCGTTTGCTGCCCACATTCCAGGGAATTTTGGGCTCTCCAGCATCTGAGTGGAGAGACAGATGTGTATTTTCTCAGAGTGAGCCACACAGATGCCTTTTACTATCCCTTTTGTTGGGTTCCAAGTATTTGTAGTGTCAGCTGTTTAAGGTGAAATAACAGATTTTATAGGTTAGCTCATCTGGACGGTGGAAAAGTGTGGCCTGAAGGCTGAAATTGCTCAGAAGTGAGCTTTAGCTGGAAAAGAGTAAAACATTCAATGCCCTGGATCATTTCAGGATACAAAGCATGACAATGTTCTGGAAAATCAAAGAAAAGCTGCATGGTGAGGAGCTGTGTAAGTGGGAAAGGAAAAAACTCCTCTCACATGCTATTTCTGGCATCGTAAGTTGGTTTGCAATTACAGTTATTCAAACCTGGGAGGACTTGCAGTCTCCAGCCAGAGCTCCTGCCAGTGCAAAGAAACAAAGCTGTCAGCACAAATCAGGCAGACAGTTCAGTAATTATCAGAGAATTTCTCACTGCAGGTGATTTCCAGCTAACTTTGCACTCCATGAAAGAGGGAGCGAGCATCCCTCTGCAGAGGTGGCTGCAGAAAGGCCTCTGGGTGGGGGAATTCCATGGGCTGGGATTAAGGGCACACGAGTGAGATTTTCAAAGATGTGAGCATGGAGGTACATGCTTCTGCAAATGGGTTCCTTCAGTCTCAGAGTAGATAGTGAACACAGATAATTAACTTCAAACATTGTTATTTTAGAGTCTTGATGAAAGGTGCAGATTTTAGCCATGCTTCTTTTTGATGTTCTTAACATTTTAGTATAGCTTTGGATTTCTGAGTTCTGCCTTTTTGCCATGGGTGTCGTCTATATCTTCATTCTGTTCCTATAGCTGCTATTGCTTAAACCTGTCACTTTATAGTTAAATTTTATACAAAAGACCAATTTTGCATGAATGGATAGATAATACCTGATCTGACATCCTAGAATTTCTTAAAAATAACCAATGCAGATAATTTTTTTATAAAATTATGAAATTATGGCTTTTCTGATGTAAAAATGTGTCAGAATTAAGTGGCTTCAGTCTCTGTTGCTCAGCTCTATTATTCAATATTAATTCAACTAATATGAGAACTCCAGCACATTAATTGCTCATTAGTATGACAGGACCACTGCTGCTCCCTCAGACTCAGTGTAATCCACAGGGATCAAATCAGTTACTTGGAAAAATAACGTGAACCAAAACCTGTTCTAAAGCAAAATCAATTTTGGATACCATGTGCACAGGAGCCCTCTTCTCTCTTTAATTTTTTCCTTACCTTTCCCACGGAAAGCTTCACTGGGAATGGAGATGTAGCTGCGCCCTCGAGATGGAAATCGATAGTGGGACACGTTCAGGGTCTGAGGGTACATTCTGAGCACAGCATAATCTGTGTGATAACCCAAACAAAAACATCAGCAAAACAGCAGTCTCCACTCCTCCCTGACTGCTTAACCAGGCTCCCCTAAGAGCTACTGCACCTTTTGCATTTAAACCCCAGATGTTTGCAGACAATATGGCCAATCCCCCAGTCCCAAACTGCCTTTTGGATCCGAGCCCTTTCTGGCAGAGCAGGTGGTTTGTGCAGTGATTGCACCAGGGATCCCCTCCCCAGGCTCGGGGACAGCTTCCCAGGGCAGGCACAGCTCAGCAGCTCCTGCACTGACATTTGCAGGCATTATTTCAGTCCTGCACATGAGAATCCCAGTGTGCAAGAGATCCAGGCAGTGCTGGGTGGTCCTGGGGGCTGCTCAGGTTATTTCACACCTCAAAGGGGTCTCAACAAGGCAAAGCAGGCAGCCAGGACAGATAAAACACCTTTGCTACCTTGTAACATCCAAAGATGCAGATGAGATTAGGGTGCTATGGTGCTAAACAGCAGTAAAATAAAATTCTCCAAAAAGGTCAAAATTATTCTTATTTTCAGTCTCTCGCAAAACCCTTGTAAAGATTATTGCTTTGTAGCACCCAAACCTCCACGAGTTGCATGTGAGCTGTAGGCCCTTTAACTCTATTAGCACAGCATTACTCAATCCTTCACACATAACACTTGCTCTGAATTCCTCCCCAAACAACCTCAGGGGAGCTCAAGCACAGCCAGAGCCATCACTCCCAGCCTCACTGCATGGACATCTTCCTACAGATGAAACTGGGGTTTGCACTCCAAGGGACATCTTCCTACGGATAAAACTGGGGTTTGCATTCCAGAGAGGGAAACAGGACATATTTCTACAAACGAAACTCGGGTTTGCATTCCAAAGCTGAAGGGATGGGTGTCGTTTTCCCCTGTACTGTGCAGGCACAGAAGGGTTTGGGACCCTCAGAGCTCTTCCCTCAGCCCAGCCCCACCTGCCACGGCCGAGGAGCCCTCGAGGGTCAGCGGCAGCGAGTTCCCGTCCAGGTTGAGGGCCAGGTGAGCCATCACCGTGTCGATGGTGTGCACCAGGCTGCTGAACACGGCCGGGCTCTGCGGAGGGACACACGGGCTGTCAGCAGGGACAGGCTCTGCTCTGTAAGCAGGGAGCTGCTCTGCTCTCTGTTTCCTCCTGAAACCCCTTCCCCACTCTCCATGGATAAAACCTTACACCAACCAGTGCCACCCCAAATGCTCTTTTATAGAATAGTTCCAAATTCTCCCATCAGCGCCTGACAGCCAGGATCAGACACCCAGTTACACGCAGGATGCAGCAGAACGAGGCCAAGATCTGTGCACCAGTATTTGGACAGTATGTAAAGATTGGTCTCAGATCTTTCTTGGGACACAAGCTGAGACACTACAGCTTGGCCTTTCTTCCATCTTTGTTCAAACGTTCCTCTGTAGAAAAGCTGCTTTAACCCTCCAGGTTGAAACTTGATTCATAAAATCTCAGAGTTAATGGATGTTTCAGTGAAAAGGAAATTTATTTTATCTGAAATCTATTTACACCAGAGATGATCAAGAATTTGCTAAGATTAAGCTAAGAACTTAAATCAGTTAGACATCCTTTTGTCTTAGAGACATTTTAGGCTCCAATGAGACCCCCCTGTGCTTTAGTTTCTCCTTGTCTTAAAAGCTCTCTCTTCTGAAATCTATGCTTTCTTAAGATTCAATCAAAAACTCGGGGAATTTCTGGATTCACCCTGCAGGTATTCCATCAGTGACAGATGATTAAATAAGTCATAGTGCCCAAAAGCCCAGCAAGCAAAATGATAGTGACAAGCAGGTCTGTTATCATCCAGAATGTGTGTGAATTTCTGCAACTGAAGGAAATCACAAATCCAAGCCCACTTGTCTTACCTCTGGTGCATCAATCCAGTTGGACAGTAACATAAAGTCTTCAATAGCTTTCAAAAAGGCCTAAAAGACAAATAGAACTCGATTATTTATTAATCAGCCACATATCCTGGCAAGGAGCCAGGGCAGATCTCTGCTAGGATTTTTATCAGGTTTATGTTGAGATGACAAGCCCACTTCCACTCCAGTCACAGATCCATCTGCACCTGCAGCATCCTCAGCACATTCTGTGTGGTGACTTCTCAAAGTAACAACAATTTTATTGGAACTGTCACCACCCCAAGGTGCAGCCATTAAAGCTGAGCTAACACTGAGACTCAGACTAAGTGAACTTATTCTCCTGTTTTATCTGAACTCCTTTGACATCTGTAGAATCATTGAGGGGTTGGAAGGGACCTTAAAAATCATCTCGTTCCAGCCCCTCTTCTGTGGGCAGGGACACTTCCAGTGCCCTGTTGAGCCTGAAAATCCGCCAGGGTGGGACAAACACTGCCCCAGTGCTGAGCAAAACCCAGCCCTGGGGAATCATGCTGGTGTGCACACACGGGGACAAAGGGGAGCACAGAAAACTGCACTGAAAATTAAAGGAAAGCACAGAAAATCCTGCTAGTGTGCACACACAGGGAGAAAGGGGAGTGCAGAAAATTGCACTGAAAATTTAAAGAAAAACCCCCACATTTCCAGCTTAAGCTTATCTATTAAAAAGCCTTCAGAAAATGAATATAGTGAAATGTGGAAGATACCACATAACAACACCCAAGTCAGATTTGTCAGAAGCAATTCATTACAAACGCGGGTCAGCAATCAGAAAGTTTACTGTGTATCACTTCAATCAAATTTCCTTGTGCTGTGAGGCGTGGGACGATCAGGCAGAGATAGCTTTACACAGCTCCCATGCATGCTCCGTGCCTGTCGTTCAGAGAATTAGCTGCAGACAATGCAAAGCCTCGCCATCAATCAGGCAAACGACACAGGCGCTGCCTGTGAGCAGGACTCTCTTGTATTTACGTCCCAAAATAGCTCTGCTGGAGATAATCATGTCCCACATTTTCGTCTGCAAATCACTGTCATGGCACACAAAGCAGCAGCAGACAGCACGAATGAGCACCCAAATAGCAACGGGAATGATGCGGGAAGCGGGGATGGCGTCTGGCAGGATGCCGTTCATTTGCAATGCAGAGCCCACACGAATTTTTCAGGAAAACAAAGGAAACAACGTATTAAAGCTTTTTAGAAAGGCTTTTGCTACCTATTAAACTGTGATCCGTGAAATCCGAGCTTTAGAGTTTGCAAATACGAAGCTTTTAACACAATCTCTCGATTGCTGTCCCTGTCGTTTTCAGAAGGTTTATTTGTATTTTTTGTCTGAGTAAAGCGCCCTTGTCACTCTGGAATTACCCTTAGGCTTAGGGGAACAATCAGCAGCGAGCCCATCACTGCAATAATGGCTTCGCAGGCTGCTGAAATCAGGGAATGAGATGTGCATCCCTCTCCAGCAGGCTGGAAACTTTATGTTCTCGGACCCCTTGTTCTCAGCTCAGACTGCAGAAAACACCTGCTTGCTTTTCCACCTCTGTGTATTAGATGAACAAAATAAATTCCTTGAACCCATTTCAGTGGAGACAGTGATGACTCCACTTCCCTGGGCAGGCTGTTCCAGGGCTTGACAACCCTTCCAGGGAAGACTTTTCCCCTAAGATCCAACTGCAGTCTCCCCTGGCAACACTTGAAGCTACTTCTTGTTATTTGGGAGAAGAGATTCAACCCCTCAATATCTTCCTTGGTGCTGATGGGTCCAAAGGCACAAAGTAACACCTCTGAGGACTAGTGAGACATTGCAGTTCTGCCCGCTGCCCAACTCCTGCGGCTCCCTAATGCAGCCCCTGCTGTTCTCACAGTGTCTGCGACGAGCCAAAGCTCTCAGAGCTGCTCTGGGTACTGCAGGTTCTGCAGAAGGGCCAGGCTCACCTGAGCACCACTCACCTGGGCCAGGCTCACCTGGGCCCCACTCACCTGTGCCAGGCTGAGGGCCGTGGGCTCTGGCAGGGGCTCCATGGGCAGACTGGAGGACACGTTCTGCAGCTGCCCCAGCACGGAGCTGGGGCTCGGGGAGCTCCCCCTGTCCTGGCTCAGCGCTGAGATGATGGGCTGGTAGGGATCAGGGACCTGCAGCACACACAGCAAAAATAGCCCAGATTGTCCCAGATTATCTGCATGGCCACAGCATGAGGGGCTGGAACCCAACAGGGACAAGGAGGGAAAGGGAAAAAAAAGGGAAAAGGGAAAAAAAAGGGAAAAGGGAAAAAAAGAGAAAAGGGAAAAAAAGGGAAAAGGGAAAAAAAAGGGAAAAGAGGAAGGAAAAAAAGGAGGAAGGTTCAAAGATTAATTTTTTCATTGGCAGTTCAGGTCTATCTGCCACGAGTTTCTGTGAACAAGAACTGATAGAAGAAAGAAAGAAAACCAACAGAACTTTGACACTGCAGAGAGCAAGAACATGAGAATACACTAAAAGAGGCAATTTTTGTATTCTCCATATGAAAAATCAGCTTTCATTTTTTTCACTATACTTCTCCTAAACAGATGGAAACTAATTTTCTTGTTGTGGTGGGATTTATTTTTCTAATTTTAAAGGAAACAAAAGGAAAAATAATCAAAATGGTTTTTAGCCTCCTATATTTTCAAAGTTAAGAGTAATACTTCAGAAGTTGCTACTCTTTTTCCTTTTTCAATATAGTAACTATTTTATTTAACAATGAATTTTCTTTGTGTTCCCATCTTCCCATAGTGGCTAAAACTTCTGCCTATGCAAAGCCAAAAACATTTATAATTGAGGTATGAAAATAAGAGCCATTAAGGAAAATTAAGCAGGGCAGGGTCTGTAGCTACTTGATTTATGCACATTCTGCCATTATGGATAAAGAGTTCTGAGCACTGTCCTACCACGGGCTTTGCAGTGGTTGTCATCAGAGACCATGGAAGTGTTGAAGAAAGCAGAACTTGCACACCTGGGGAAGGACAAACACAAACGAGAGTGTTAACAAATCTGAATATTTTATATCAGATACATAATTTTACATCTATATTCCCACCTCAGGCTGAATCAGTTCTAACTGAAAGCAACAGATTTGCTGTTTTGAGGATTTTATTTATTTGCTGTACTGTAGCCACATAGCCGTGTTTAAAAAATTTAATTTTCTGATTCTCTCATCAGTTTTATTCCACCATCTTATTACAGATGAGCACTGCAGTAGTTTAAGCCTTGCTTACTTAAATCTTTGTTTGCAAACAGGACATTTCAAGTGTTTTATCTCAACTTAAAAAGATCAGCTGTACAGGTACAACACTGACATCCATTTTCCTCCTCAAGCTCTTTCACCAACATTTGTAGAAATTCTTTAGGGTTTGGGTTTTTTTTAATCCTATGTCTTATCAGAAATAAATAATTGTCTACAGGCAGTTCTGGCAATTTAATTGAAGATCTTGTTTTATGTCTGTGTGTGAGACAAATTGGGACTGAGAATGTTGGGACACTGGAAAAATGAGGTTCAAGTGTCAACTCCCATCTCCAGATGCTGAAGTGGACTCAAAACTTGAGTCTGAATTGTCCAAGTGCCAAATAAAATCACACCCACAAAGGCAAGCAAAGAGAAAAGCCAAACATCAAATTGTCACTTTTCTCAAGTGCTCCGAAACACCTGATCACATTAAAACATTAAATGTTGGCTTGGAATTCTTCTGACTAATTAAAAAATATATATACCTGGCATCCCTTTACATTTGAACTCCTGAGCCCCTATAAAATACACATCCACCTCCGCTTTCAATTGAGAGGTTATACATTCATTTTTCACAGCATTCTGATAGTTCCACATGACACTGACAAACCTGTGAACTAGGAGTGTAGGAAAATAAACCATCAACACAACAATTAATGCCATGCAAATTGCAGTAAACTCACAGAAGCTCACGGCATGATCATCTCAAGGTATAAATCAAGGAATTTGCTATGCAGCTTCCTAAAAACCAGTAGGGATTAAAGATGGCGTGCAGGCAGAATTCTGTACAACTGCTAAAAAATTTGGACTTCAGCAGGACTGGAGGGCCCAGCAGTTTCAGCAGGGTTTCAGAATGGAGCTGCAAACATTAATGTCCAGCAGTGAGAGATTTGGAGCCCCAGTGAGACCTTCCCAAAGCAAAGGAGTGGGAACTGAAGCCCTGAGCAGGATTTATTTCAGTGGGAAGGGCTTCCACAGGGCCCTGGTGTGCCAGAGGGGTCACAGGGGCAGTGCTGGGAGCTCACAAGGATCCAGGGGCTTAGAAAGAGCTCTCCCTGTATTTATTTAATACTTCCCTGGCAGTGGAACAGGACACACATATTGATGAATCGGGGCAATCTGAAAATGTGCTGCTCTTGAGCACAGCAGCAGAACATTCTGCTGGAGCTGCATTAATCAGAGTGTGATTAATGGCAGCTCTGAGCTGGGCAGTGTTATAGTAACCCTTGACTGTTGTCAGAGATACAGCAGCCAAATGCAAAAGCATTTTTTCCACCAAGACCAGAGCATTATAAACCTCTTAAAGATTTTAAAGTTATTTCCTGTATCAAATGGCTACCAAATGAATACTCTCCTGATCAGAAGCTTTGATGACTGTCATAGGAAACGTTTTTTAACATTTAGCCCCTTTGCAGGACCCTCTCCCAGTGCTCAGGACCCTCTCTTAGTATGAAACACACACAGGTCCTGCACTCTGAGCGTTTCTAAGGCAGCCCCTGGGGCTCCCCAGAGTTTCAGAGCACTGTGACAGCCCCACACTCACCCATGGCAGCAGTGAGGTGGAGCTGCACCTCCCGGGGGCTCAGGGCCTCTCCCAGAGTGTGTAAAACACACTGAGAGCCCTGTCCCAGTGTAAAACAAACCCAATCGTGCACTGTGAGCGTT
>VZSR01003800.1:7860343-7887820 GCA_013398615.1 Brachypodius melanocephalos | reverse complement strand
ACCCTGGGGCTCCCCAGGGTTTCAGAGCACTCACCGATGGCAGCAGTGAAGTAGAGCTGCACCTCCCGGG
Organism: Brachypodius melanocephalos; assembly: GCA_013398615.1. Lineage (NCBI taxonomy): Eukaryota > Metazoa > Chordata > Aves > Passeriformes > Pycnonotidae > Brachypodius > Brachypodius melanocephalos. The sequence goes on along the minus strand of VZSR01003800.1, from coordinate 7,887,750 downwards.
GGCTCAGGGCCCTCTCCCAGATGATGAACTCGTCGAAGGCCCCGTTGATGGCGCGCCGGGCCGCGTCCCCCTCCGTCCCCGTCAGGAGGTCGGTGCTGGTGCTGCTGTCCCCGTAGTCGTAGAAAACCTTCCCAGCAGGGTCAGAGCTGCTCAGGGTGCCATTGACATAGACCTTCAGCCCTTCCCTCCACTTCCAGGTGAAGAGGATGTGGGTCCAGTAGGGGCCTGCAAGGCGTCAGGGGTCACAGGAGACAATCCCACCCTGTGTGTCCTGCTGGACACGGTTCTGCTGGCTGCTGCGCTGCCATGCAGCTGCCAGAGGTGAATTATGGAATGCTGGTGCGGTGCCCATTCATCATCACCCCCCTGGGGAAGCCCATGCCTTGGCAGGATGCCTGTCAGCTCGGTCTGAACCTGCGGCTCCGTAAATTCCACCTGCTGAGTGCTACTGGCCAAGATTCAAGGTCTCTTCTCTACTGCCTCGAAACTCAGCTCAGCAAGGACTGCCAGGGCTGGACAACAAGCAAATAAACGACTCAAAAGTTCTCAGTTTCCTTCTTATGCTTGAGAGGCAGGAAACACAATATTAATTTTCACTTGGGTTGGACAATCCATGAACATGAGAATTATTCTTGCCATTTGCAGCTTTTCTCTTAATATAAGATTTAAACTGATTCGTTAATGTTTATGAAACTGCTACCATGAGTCCTATTTTAACAACCTATAGGTAGTCAAATTAGGGCAAGAAAACATTTATTGAATGCCATTAGCATTCCTAGAAGACCAGAATTTGTTCCAGTCAGTGGATATTACTGGTCCCCAGCAAGGCATAGTTTAGATAGAAGCAGTGAGATATGTGATACACCAAAATGTTTATTAATGCTATGGCTTGGCATAGAAAACCTGACACTCAACAGAAAACAGGATCATGGAAGCACCAAGCAGCAGTTCGAGAGTTACCAAATAAAGGCTGAATCCAGCAGAGAGCAGCCTTTGGGGTGTACTGGGAGCTGTCAGGGATTAATCTGCATTCTTTGCCCGTGTTCCCATCCAAACATGCATGAACCCACGGAAGTCAATAAGGACTGCACTCCACACAAACTGGAAGCTGGATCCAAGGGCTGTTAGTGATTGGTAAATGTTCTATAATACATCACTGCTTTCAGTTTGCATTTGATCTCTCCCTCCCCACACCAAGAGAATTCTTAAGCACAGAGGTCTGTAGCTATTTTTATTCACCCCCTTCTCTTTCCTGGAGTTGTGCTCTTCTCACTACCTCTGTCTGCAAGAGCAAAACAAAATAACAAAGAGATTTGGTTTATTTTAAACACACAAACTTTACCTGGTGGACTAAAGCTCGCCTTCCACTTCATCATTGCATTGCCACGGGTGTAAAACTCCACAGAGCCTTCACCTTCATTTGAGCAGATTTTGAAGCCACTGGAAATGACTCGTCCACCAGAGGCAGGGAGAAGCTTGGCCTGCGGGTCTTGAGTCTTCCAGAAAAAGGAAAATGTTACTCCTGAGGAAAGCAAGGGAGAAGAGACTTGAATGAAAAAAACGAGTGCAATTAAAAATCTCCGTGTAGAATACCGACAGTGGGAAGGCTTTTGAGGACAGATCATCCGCTGGCACAAACCAGGACAGCATTTCTAAAACCAGCAACGCTCCAGCAGTTTAAACCAAACAAACAATCCCTCCCTTCATTCTACATCCCATGAGCACACCCAGGACACAGCAGTGACCATAGGGTCCTGAGCAGCTTCTCTCAGTGAAAACCAAAGTTCTTGGCTCTCCGAAAGGCACCTACACTTTTCTGGTGTTCCCCAGACCCCAGCACAGCCAGATTGAACACAGTGAGCACTTTGGAGCTCCCCCAGCACTGCCTGCCTCCAGCACAGCTCTAACAGCTGAATTTCCTGAGCAGGTCATCACCTGTGTTTGCAGCCCTCAGTGCACCAACAGCTCCTGAAAGCAAAGTGTAAAATAAAGGGAGAGCTGTACATGCAGAGCCACAGGGAAGATCCTGTGTTCCCCACCCACACAAAAATAAAAGGATTGTCCCCAAAATGGATCACAATCCTGCAAGTGCACAAGTGATTAACTTCATCCACAAATAATCCTCTTCGGTTCACAGTAAATTTCACCATTATCCTGGAAAATGGAGCAGCTCTCCAGGCCCCGTGTTAGTGAATAAATGTAATTTCCATAAGATGGCTTTCTTTAATAAAGGCTGCCCCAGAAGGCTTCGCTGACACACAAGTGGCAAATCAAACCTCACTCACACTCCACTTTTGTTGACTACCCTCAGCTTCCCCAAATGAGCTCAAGCCAAGGAATAAGAGAACATTCTCTTGCATCTTCCCCAAATGTTTATTTTGATGGAAAATGCCACTCCCATGAGCCCAAAGTGCTTACAGAAAACCACTGTTTAAAGATTGCTTGAGAAGGAGCAAAGGGAGGGAAGAATTTGTTTTCTCAAGTGAAAATAATAGCCCTGAAATGTTGTGAAATTCACCCTTAGAAGAAACACGGGATTTTTGTTCCACGGGTTTTTGTATTTCACCTGGGAAGATCCCAACACCTTTTCCGAAGGCATTCCCTGGTTAAATGTGCCTGACACCACTTTCACACGAACACATCAAGGCATGGTTAAGCAGCAGCCGCAGCTGGGATAAATTTCACTTTACCCTCACCAGAGGTGCATTCGATTTGAAAAAAACACAGAGACATTCTTTAGACAAAAGGATGCTGCCTTTTTTCCTTTTTTTTCCCTTTTATTAATACCTGCTACAGCGAGTTAGTGTTTATAATTTATACGATTTCTTCTCCTCACATTTTATCTACCAAACATTTCAGTGTTTTATGCCTTTAATGTTCTTGTTTGTGAGATACTGGGAGTGCTCTGGCACTGCAAAAATAATTTATTCTGATTGTTATGTTATACTACAGATGTTGAAAGGATGTGACTTGCTGATGACTTTTATTTCCCGGTGGCATGATAAAAATAAGTATGAAAAGATCCAGCAGGTATCACCAAACAGACCTACAGCAGGGTGCTGAACCCCTTTTTCCAACCCTCTCAGCCGTGCCCCAGCTGCTCTCTGAGTGCTTGCAAAGTTCTTCAGCAGCTCAAACAAGAATCATCCTATCTCAAGGCATGTTACCCATCTGATGGATGGCCCAAATCAATGAAAGCAAGGAAATTCCATATTAACAATGCTGCTCAGGTCCAGGGGCTGCTGGAGCTCAGAGAGAGCCACCACCTTCCATGGAACCTTCCCCTTCCATGGGATTCTGAACCCCCAGTGAATGCCCTGTGGGAGTGACCAGGCAAATGTTTGGTTTGACTGTCACACACAATTTCCACCATCACCACCTGTCAAACCTTTCACTTTGTGATCCCAACCCAAGAGAAAGGGAACAGAAACAGAACGAAGAGATTTCAGCATCTGTGGAGACAAATGGATTCCATAGCACCAAGAGATCTCAAAACTTTCTTATCTCTAGGGGTAAATCTGAAAACCCCAAGCCCACTCCTGCAGAAAGGTCACACTGAATCTGAGTAGCTGGTGATCAGTTCTGACATAAATTGCAGTTAGAAAAGACTAAATTTCCAGCAATAAATGCTCAATTGTTTTAAAAGTCAATAAAGTGTCAAGCCTGATTTTTAGATTTCATTCCAGGGAGGAAAGAAACAACGATTATTGAATAACGTAATTTGGCAGCAAAAGAGAAGTCAATCATAATTAAAGAATTTCTCACCTTCAGGCCCACAGGCCTCTGGATTACTGATGCAAGAATTCTGATAGCTTCCAAAGAAGAGGAAGGTGACTCCTTTCTTCTCAGTGACGTAAATTCCTTTGTTCACCATCCCTTCTACAATATCTAAAGAACAGCAAAATCCAGTTTAGCATTCACACAAAGGAAAACTTCCTGCAATCAGGATTTATCAGACCTCTATAGCTCAGATTTTTTTCTTATTCCAGCTATATGGTTTTGTAACTTTCTGTGTTTGTTTTTCTTTTTTTTGTGTTCTTTGTTTCCGTTTGGCAGTTTCGGTTTTTTCAGTTTCTTTGTTTGTTTCTGTTTGTCAGTGGTTTGTTGTATTTTTAAAGACCGCACAGATGCCTCTTTTATTTCAGGTTTGTAAATATTACACTGGTATTCACTCAGCTCTGTGGTTAACTAAGACTGACAGAACCCATTCAGCAAAAATGATTATTTTAAAGTGATCTGAGTAAACTTCATGCTTCCCAGGGTTTTGAACGCCAGAAGTGTCTCACTGTTAGGCTGAGCTAATAAAGAAATTCTTGAACCAATTAAAAAGTAACAAAATAGTGTTTCTTTGTTTCATTTATTGAAAGGACAAGTTGGTGATCAAACCCCACTTTTCACTATAAAATAACTTAAATTTCCTTGACGAGGTACACTCACAGGACAGAAATAGAGCTCCTTTTCAGACACCCTCTGCCCTGGTGTCCTTGGCAAGGCAGTTGCTTTGTCTAAGGTGGATAATGACTGATTTGCTTGTGATTTTCTGGGTTCCCTCCCAAAGAAAGGTGCTGTTGATTCCTGTCCCAGCAGCTAAAGCAGGTGAATCCCCTCAGCACGACAAAACCTGGTATCTGTTTAGCACAGGAACCCCACTAATGTCTGAGAGTGCAGCTGACAGGTGATGATGGGGAGTTGTTCTCATTTGTCCTGACTGATTTCAGCAAAGAAATGGAAACAACAGGAAATCACAATCAAAAACCAGCATCGAAGCATTCTGCTGGGTTAAAATGCCTGCACTGCACAGACCAAGCAGAGAATATTGAACTGCCTGATTCTGAGCAGACAGAACATTTCCTGTCACCACCATTGCCTGGGGTGGCATTTCTGCAAGAGTCAGGACCTTGGGTTTGGGACCTTTCTTCATCATTTCTGCTGGAAAAATGTTCGGAAGAGCTGCTCCGAGGGAGCTCCAGCAGTGAGAAGACATTTTCCTTTTCTGAGTGAATGCAAGTTTCAACGTTCTCTTAGTCCAACCCAAATCCTCATTTAAATACCAGCTTTCAGGTATCTTCCCCTCCCTTTGAGGAAGAAACCATCAAGTCCTGCCTCCAACTGACAGATAAAATTCAGTTTCTTTTAAAAATGTGAGTGTGTACTGTGGAGTAAATCAAGCATTTCCAAGTTCTTCTCAAGGCATCTGAATTATGAATTTATCTCTCCAGGAGAATTCCCATAAGGTAATTTCCTTTGCCATTGGTGTCACTCTCTATAATGTTCATATTGAACATATTTTATTATGTGAGAACTATGCAAATGGTCTATAAAGAGATAAGAGAGGACTGAAAAGAATTAGGGTCATTTGAATTCATCATTAGAGAGTTCCCATTTGCCAGCAGACTCTTACTGTTAGAGAATAAAAACCTGTGGGTTTAGTATTCCAATATAAAATTCTTACTCTCTGAGCAGCCCAAGTGACAGTTTTACCATTTCCATCCCTCTCCTTAGGTCAGGTTTTCTGACAGTGTGATGTGAGTTAATATCTAAGGTAAAGGGGGCATGAGGTCATTTTTAATTACACCCACACAGCACAAATGCAATTACTGAAATTGAGGGACTTGGAGCTGCTGTAGCTGTGACTGGTTTCAGTCTGCCAGATTTCTGCCTCAGTTGTCATTTTCTGCTCTTCCTTTGATCCCCTACTGTGTGGATGTAAAAAAAAAAAATAAATAAAAGGACATCTATAGAGATTTGTTTCTCACAAAAACCCAAAAAACCCCAAACCACCACCACCACCACCAACCCAGCAACAACAAAAAAAAAAACCAAAAAAACCCCGAAATAAACCATCACGTTAACCAAAGTTGTCCTGACTGACAAAATCTCACTGCTAGGCTTTGCAATTCTGCTTGCATTTGTCTTTCTTAACATGTCCTCTAAAAACTTATAAAACAGTGAAAAACAGAGAGCTTCTTTTCTATTTTAGCCTTGAAAGACAAGAAAAAATTAACCTGTTTGTTCTCATATGTTCCTCTGAAATATCATCTCTGTTTCTTTTAAGGCTAACAGAAATTTTTTAGGTTTTGGAGGATCCCTGGGGCCCATCCTCCCGTGGGATTCCCATGGGGATGCCTCTCCCAGAACTGCAGCAACCCAGGTAACATTGCAGGGGTGCTTTTCCAATATGTAACAGTGTAAAAATAATAACAATAACAATAATTATAAACATAAACACTTTTACCACATGACCACGTGAACCAAAACTCAGAGTTAACTTTGAATCCACACCTGATAAATGCAGAACAACAAACAGAGCAATTCCTCACCTACAGTTGCAGAGAAGTTAGAGTAGGCAGAGTCATTGGTATTTACAAAGGTAGAGTTATGGGAAGGAAGCACAGTGAAGTTGTGGATTCTTAGAGCTGGGTGGAACAACAAAAGAAAAGAAGCAAATGAGCAAAACAATGGATAAACACAATCAGTAATGAACTGGCCAGTTCATATCTCTCAGCACAGCACAAATCACAGATTTGGTGAGGAGTGACCCTTAAATTCACCACACAGGCATTTCTGGGAGCTTCACCTGCTCAGGGAAATGCATGGCACTAAAAAAATGTTTTCTTCACAGTTACTGAGAAGAAAAAAAAAACTGCAAAAAAATCCGACTGCATTTGAAGGGCTATGAGACACATTCCTGTTGGCAAGGGACACTGCCTGTATAATAAAGATCATTATCACGGTGCAGGAGTCCTGGCAGCCCGGGGCCCAGGTCCAGGTTTGGCTCCCCAGGGAGGAGACGTGGACACCCTGGAGCAAGGCCAGGAGAGGCTAAGACAGCCTGGGGAGGGCTCAGGGCTTTGAGCAATTTGTAAAAATTCTCAGCTGGAGATGGGAAGATGTGCCAGGCCCTCCCTATTTGTACCCAGGGAGCAGATCAGAGCAATGGGCACAAATCAAAATACAAGAAACTCCATCCAAATATAAGAAAACCTCCAACTTTTTTATGTCTGACAATAAAGTTTTAGTCTCTATTTTTTTTCTGATTTTGAACATTTAATAGTATCTTGCACACTGTAATTGTTTGCCCAGGGCAGGCAAATAAAGCCTGATGAAAAGCCCATGAAAGTAGATGGAGAGACATTGATTTGGTGTTTTGAGCAACTGAGCTCACAGAACAAAAGGACAAATGCTCTTAGGAAAAGAAAAACACATAGAAAACCCTCCAGATAAAAATGCATGGAAAACTAGGGGTCAGATGAAAAACCTGAGCATGGCCACTTTCCTTTTATTTGCTGTATTTTGAGCTGGTTGTTTCCCTTCAATTGCTTCTAGTGCTGAGATTTCCAAAACATTAATTTGCTGACACACTCTCACCACACGAATGCTTTGAGAGATATAAATCTGGCTGCACACACAATGACTTCAACAAATAAAATGGATTAACATGACAGACAGATTATGATGCTTCAAGGATTTAAGAGGAGAAACGTGGAATGAAAATAATTGCATGATATGATGGGTGGAAAAACAAGAAAGACTGTGCAATAAACAGAAGAGTTGTGTAATCAGGATGGAACCAAAACCAAGCACGTTGTCACCTGGAGTAGATTACAACAATAAAGAGCACTTTTCTTGTATATCAAAGTGAAATATCAGACACATAAAACCTCTGCTGGAGGCAGCTGAAATAATGTCTGTGTCTGATAAGGCACAATCGAGGCAACTGAGAGGAATTTGAGCCTGCAGTGCAACACTGAGGAGAGAACTCAGCACCGGAGAGCTGCACTGCAGAGACAAACCCCTCTGGCCACTGAAATCCCCTGCAAGGAATTCTAAGACAAAATCCACCAAATTCTTTCAGCAAAGTCCTGCAGCTGCCTCATTTATAGATTTCTTTAACACTGTGTCATAAAGGGAGTCAAAGGAGATTGCTCAGTGAGCCAGTCCCCTGCTGCAAGGGAAGGTTTGTGGGATCAGGGTCCTCTCTGCTCTGCTTTCTCTCTTCCAAGAGACTGAAAATATTTCTGAATTTTGCTGAAATAAAATTAAACAGAATTTGAAAATCGATCTAACATTGATTGTCCTTTTCCAGGAGCTGTATTATATATATAAATTTATATTTATATCATTTCCAAGCACTTTCAAAACAACTTTGTTGTAACGTGATTGCCAGAACAGAGCTAGATATGCACTTGACTCTTTCTGAAACCATGTGAAGTCCAGGGTCAGAAAATTGCTTTAACACACTTTGAGAGAACTTATGTGGCAACTTTAGTAAGCCAAATAATTATTCTATTGAAGTCAGTGGGAATGCTGCCATCACCTCCTAATGGAAGCAGAATATTGCCCAGATATATTTCTGGTCAGGCAATTTCATTCCTCTCAGAAATTTTGTGGAAAGATCGGTCAAAGTTTGGGCTTAAAATACTTGAGCACCTCTACAATGAAGGGATTTGGGTATTTGTAGCTCTTTTTCCGCACTTAGGAGCAGAGGGTGATGTTGCCATTTTGGCACAGAGGTTTGGGGAGCACCCAGCAGAGTTTGTGTGGGGAGCACTGGGAATGCTCCAGCACAGCCTGGGGCTGCCAAAATGCGGCAGAGAGAAAACAGCTCAAGGGACAACCCTGAGGGACCTCAGAGGGACACAGAGCCCAGCTGAAAACCCCATCTGGAAGGAGCAGCCTGCAAGAACAGAGCTCTGAGGGGACAGAGGGATGGTGGAGCCCCTGGAGAACCCCCCAGTGTCCTTCCCTCTGGGACCCCACAGTCCTGACAGCTGACCCTGCCAAGGCAAGCTCTGCCTCACCAAATCTCTCCTGATTTTGCCCAGCTGGGAAAAGAACTGAATTAACATGAACTCCTGCTGCAATGCTGCTCTGAAGGAAATACCCCAAAGCAGATCAAAATGAGTGAGAAGTATCCAGCTGAGAGTTTACACTTCTCTTTCTGGAGACACTACAGGCAACGTTCAAAAGTGCACGAGGAGCTGGGGCATTTAACTCCTTCCAAAATCAAAAGGAAGGAGAAATCTTCCCTGCTGGCAGAGCCAGGGATCTCAGACCCCGAGTGTACTAGAGCATGCTGTGCGTATACCAAAGCAACTAATAACAATGTGAACTCAATGACTCTTTGGATCATAAACCTTTTCTCTTTATAACCTCAGCAATGCTCAGACAGCCCATAAAACCTCGGAGAATGCTCCATAAAAATCAGCTCACAAATACAACATCATTTGGATATGGGAGCCCTGCAGAAACATTAACTGGGGAAAAAATCTCAGCCTCTGAGCTACAAAAGTTAACTCCTTTCTTGTCTCCTGCTGCCCCCTCCAATCCCAGCCAGGCACAGGGATGGTATTCCTGCCATTGTCAGGGAATGCTCTGTCTACCTCCATTTGTGTCCCGAAACTCGTGAATTCCATCCACATCCTCCAGTGGCCAGTAATGGGAAGCTGATGCCAGGACTTTGAATCCTTTCAAGAAACACAGGTTAAAAGATTGTTAAACGAAAGACCAACAAGGTATGTAACAACTCTCCACAGAAAATAACCATAAAAGAGGTCAAAAGGTTAAGTAAACCAAAATGTTTCATGTAAATCAAGTGTGGCACACAAGTGAGGTCATAAATCAAAGCAGCAGAGCAGATTAAAGCCACATCACTGATTACACTGCAGAAAACCTGCTCTTAAATCCCAGCTGATTTCCATTTTAATTGCACTTAAAACGTGAAATAATCTCTGACTGAATCTCTGCTGGTGTGTCTGGCAGCACCCACACAGTAACAGCTGAGGAGTCACTCCAGAGTCATTCCCAGATTTTACTGGGATTTCCAGCACGTGCTGGACAGCCCAAAGCTCTGGGATGGGAGCACATGAGGGAATGCTCAGCTCCACAGCAAAAATCACAGCTCCTGCCTCCTCCACAGCTCACTGGAGGCAGCCAAGGAATTTGTTTTTCCTGGGAGAAGAGCTTAAGCAGAAGATGGAAGAGCTCCCACCTCCCCATCCAGCACCAGCTCCTCCTCCAGAACCTTCTCCACCTCCCCAAAACCAGAACAAGCCTTTGGGGCTGAAGGAAACATTTTATTTTCCATCATTGAGTTCTCCTTAGCAACAGGTGGAGAAGCTGACAAAGACAAACACCTTTGGTGGCCTCCATCCTCAGGGTACTGCTTGAGGTGTGACACAGATAGGATACCAAGATTTATTTTTTTATTTTGAGTGCCAGGTTGATAACATTGCTGAACTTCACAACAAGCAATTGCAGAACTGAGGAAACAGAACTGGAAGTTCTGCACCTTGTGAGGATACAAGAACTACCCAGACTGGCTTCCAAAGTCAACTATACCAGAGATATCTAACAAATGATTCATAATTGGGTTCATTAATTCAGGATCTATTCTTAGCCCACCTAACCAAATGTTTGCCGTTGTCATAGAGGTTTTCCCTCGAGGAGGGAGCAGAGCACAGGCAGACAAGGTGGGGATGTCTCCTGGGAATGGATGGGGTTTGTGGCTCTCCATCCCCTCGGGGGGCAGAGAAGGGCACAGCTGCCAGTGCCACCCTCGGGGGGCAGGGACACTGCCACCCTCGGGGGACAGGGACCCACAATGAGCACACACAGAAAAACACAGTCTGAACGTTCCATCAATCCAAACTCGGCCCAGAGCTCTGGAATTCGTGTTGCCCTGAATGCCAAACTCTTTGCAGAGGCCAGGACCCCACTCAGAAGGGAACTCAGGGTTTGTTCCAGCCCGGTCAAAGGCAGGGAACACCCCCGGCAGGACAGCCCCAACCCCAGCACCACAAACCAGCCCCGGGGAACCTCACTGATGGCAGGAGGGCTTCCCCTGTGCTCCAGCACCCAGGGACCCGCATTTTGGGAAATGGGACAGCTTTCCCTGGTTTGGAGCAAAGGTGCAGCAAAAGCAATGAACCCGGCTGAAGCTGCCTTTAACACACGGGGCCCTGTCCCATGGCTGTGCTCTGCTTGAGAATCATTCCATGCGGTTAGAACTGAAAAGCACAAAGCAATTCATGGCCGGGTAAAGCACTAAAACTGTACTTGTACACCACCATGAGGCTTGAGGTTAAACTATTTATACAAACAGAGGAATTCTGCAGTTACACACAAACCCTTGTGGGCTCTGAGGGTTTTTTACATTGGAAACAGATGAGAAATCCTTAATCTGCTCTGGAGCTGACTGAAACCCAAGTGTGAGGGCTGGGAGGAGGGAAGAGGACTTGAAGGCACGCCAGAGTACTGCAAAGTGAACAAGCTGGCACATCCAAGTGAAATCATGGAACTGAAAATGCTGAACATCGGGGGAAGAAAAAAAAAATACTCTGTGAGGAGATTTGATTCAGAAACTTGCACTCAAGGAAAGTGATGGCAAACAAGAGTATACAGGACTTCTCTACGTATCCAACACAAGCCACTTTTCTCCAAATGTGTTTCTGTTCAGAATGTTCAGCAGGCAGGGTACTGAACTCACAAGGACTGGGACAGTCTGATATTTGGGACTATTACACCTCTAATACAGGGCTGGCATCCAAACACGGGCTCGGTTTCTTTGGGGCTACTAAGGAAATTTTTTAAGAAATGCAAACTGCAAAAAAGCAAATAAATATTTAAGCACATTGCCATAAAACGTAAATAGAGCGTTCCTTACCTGGGTGTTTGGGTAGCTGGGAGTAGTTTCCGTACACCTGCACATAAAACATTACAGAGTGAGACACAGTGAGGCAAAACTCACTAAGAGGAATCCAAGCACCTCTCAATACTGACCAGATTCAGAATATTACCTGGTATTTTTGCTGAAATAAAATCAGCAAAGAATAATGGCAACAGAGCAGGGATAACAAACTCTCCATGGTCTACTTAAGGTTAAAAGTACCGTTGAAATCAAATTCCTGTAAGATTTCAGTCATAAGTTTTCCTTTGTGACTTCTGATATTAAAAAGGACATTTTCCACGCAGGTTCAAAAAGTCCATTCCTTCAGTGATGCCAAATTATCCTTCCAGACCCTCCGAGTAGCCTTTTCTTGCTTCACCCTTCAAAATCTTCATTTAACTCTGAATAAATTACCGTGACCGGAGGAAAATTCACAGAAAGTGCACCAAAGCCCGAAGTTGTGCTGCTGCGCGGAAAGAAATCAAACACTTCTCTTGCGATCCAGAAGAAAAGCTCTTGTTGGCAACTTTCCCCAGGGCTCGTTCCCCTGCAGTTCCCCTCCCGTTCCAGCGGCCCGGGGCAGCGGGAGCTGCGCTGCCGGGGAAAGGCGCTTCCTGACGGGAAGGAAAACTCCGTGTTAGCTCCGAAATGGGCTGAAATGAGCTGAAATGGGCTGAAAGGCGCAGCCAGCCCCCGGCCGTCCCGTCCCGTGGCGCTGGCCCCTGCAACCCCGGCCGGGGTGGGAGGAGAGGAGAGCAGAGTGCGCTGATGTCACGGCTCTGCCCGGCGCTGTCCGCTCCGGACTCCTTATTCCTGGCTGTTCCTGGCTATTCCTGCTCAACTCTCTTTATCCCTGTTTATCTCTGCTCATTTCCGCTCCTGTCCCGCTCCTCTCTCCGCGGGTCCCGGAGCGGGGCCGGGGGCGGCAGGAAGGGAAGGGAAGGGAAGGGAAGGGATGGGATTGCGGGGCCCCAAACGCGCACCTGGGAGCTCATAGACACCACAAGCGGGTATTTGGGCATGGTTGTGAGTGTTTGGGGGTGTCTGCTTGTTTTGGGGTGTGTGTTTGTTGGTTTGAGGGTGTTTGGGAGTGGGTGCGGGTGTTTGTTTGGGGTCTTTGGGTGTTTGGTAGTATCTATTGGTTTGGGGGTGTTTGTGTGTTTGGGGTGTCTGCCCACAGCTCAAACACCTCCGAACAACAAAAGGAGCTCCCCGAGGAGAGCTGACACGTTTCTCCTAAACCAGCACAGGTTGTTCGTGTCCAAAGCCAGCTCTAAGAACGCTGATTTAAATCACCTGGCCCTCGGGGGGTTGGGTTTGCTCCATCCGTGCCAAGCAGGGAAATGAGGCATCACCTGGTCCGGGTTCCCTCACAGGTGCACAAATCCAGGGAAAAACTTCAAAACCTTCGTAGGTAACAACCTGAGCACAAACAGAGGGATAATCACTGAGAGAAGGTCTGACCCTGCAGAAGACAAACAATTTGTAATTTTCTGTAATTTTAAAAACAATTTGTAAATTTCTTCCCTTGTTTTCACTGGAGTCACCAATTTACCATGTGAGAGAACTGGTGCACAACTGGGATTGAAATATTTCAGCAAACATCGTAGAAAGGGGTAGTGTAAGGATTTTAACAAGTATTTTAACAATTTTGTAAAACTTCTTTCCCATCACAGTCTCTACTAACAGGTCAATAAATATTCTGGATGAAAAAGACTCTGGCCAAGCTGTGTCTGTCAGCAATTGTTAAGAAGTGATTACAGCTGATACATCAACACACATCCACTGATATTTTACTGTGAACTCTTCTGCTAATGCACATCCCTGCTAAGTACTTGTAGAAAGGATTTTATTTAATTCACTTATACAAATCACCCGCAGCTGTGTAAACTCATTCATCTGTCCTTTGCTCCAGGGAACTGCTCAGATGTTAGTAGGTGCAATTTCGTCAGATTTGCACTTTAAAAAATCATTTGCCAGCTGCACCACCTTCAAAGAGACTGAAGAATGTTTCCTTCTCATTTTCCTTGATGTATTACAATCAAATCATGGTAATGGGTGACACTAATTGCCCAACCACGGGAGATTCACCTGAGGTACAACAGCACTGGAGCCCCCTGGTTCCGGGGGAAAGTAGAAAAATACAAACCTCACTTAAAGCCAGAAGATCTTTCTTTTTAAAAAAGAGGCAAAAATCGATTATTTATAATGGTGTCATCGTATTAATCTGAATTGATGCAGTGCATGGGGATGGGTCAGAAAAGGCCGAGTTGTGCTTTTCCTTGAGGTTTCCAGCACACAAGTTCTGTTCTCCTGGGGGAAATGCTTCTAAACCTGCAGAGAACCCACAAAGTGCTGAAAAAACCCTCAGAGGCAGCAGGAACTGGGGCTTTGCAGTTCTCACTTGCACAGCACCCTCTGAAATACCCTCTGACACCTCCAAAATACCCTGAACACCCTCCAAAATTCCCTAACAGCGGGCACAGAAGGGCCCAGCTCCACTCCCCAGGAGGGATCGGGTAATTAAAGGTGTTTGGAACAAGTAATTAACGATATTCTGGTCAAACTGCTCAGCCAGGGACCAGCTCATGAGAGCATCCCTTGAGATCTCCTTTGAGCTGGCAACTGGGAAGGACAAAGGGAACAGTTCAGACTGGGGAGAGAGAAAACAAACCCAGGATCCTGGAGCTAATCCAGCAAGGCTAACGCTACCCTGGAAAAATATTTTTCTAATTAAGGATATGAGAAGTTGCTGCTCGATGCCAGAAAACAAAATACATCGCTTTGGCAATAAAATGTAGGGCTAATCAAGTGAAAATACTTTCATTGTGCAACACAGGTAATATTAAGCTGATTTTATAAATATATTTATATATATAAATATATAGGGTTATTGCTTCTGGAAACATTCAGACACTGATGATTCAATGACCAATTAAGCAGGTAGATAAAACCATACCATAAATTATACATTTAAAGTTTCCCTAAATGAGGTCCCAGGTCCTAACTGATGGTTATTGGATCAGCTCTTTTATCGTCTATTTTCTGTTCACTGGACTTTTTCTGCATCTTGGCGGTGCCCTGAACATCTCACTCCATGGAATGAAGAAAACATTAGATTTTTGCAAAGTAGTTTAGGATTTTGTGCCAATCCCAGAGATTAAATTGAATCAAATCTTTGATTATCTCAGCCTTAATGTCAAGCTTAAGTAAAATTGGATAATTGTATAAATAAAATGTTTTACAAATCCTTTTTTTATGTGATTAAGGCAAATCCTTTTTGCCAGAAGCCACTGTCTGCAACTGGGTATGTTTGGAGATCATTCAGGTATTCAGATCTTCTTAATTACACAAATATTAAATAATATTTATACTATTATAGGATGATGATGAATAATCCCTAAACCATGATAAATGTTGCCTCTAGGATTTGTGCCAGGTTTCTCCTGCAGTTTCACAGATTTGCCTCTTGCTCTTTTTTGGGGTAGGAGCAGCTCCATGGAGGTTTGGTGTGAGTGCCTTGTGGGAATTCAGAGCACAAGAGGAGAAGGCAGCAGCCAGGGAAACGAAACAACTCCTCAGCAGGAACACCTGAGGTTCTTACAGAAGAACCTGAATTTATCCTAAAGACTCCTCCTATGGAATGACACAGCTCTGGCCTTTGGAGTTTCCTCCTTCAGATCTGAGTGGCAAAAGCACTGAGAGCGTGGGGACAGGAACCAGAGCTGGCTGAAAAGTTGGCAGAGGCTCCCAAATCTGATTAAAACCTGAGGAGTCATCGAATCTGAAATGCAGCTCATGAACTGATTTAAAGGCATGAAAACTGAATTCCAGAAGAAGTCCCATAATTTCAGCTGCTGAGTGCTGGCTCCTGGGCAGCACACAAAGCAAACCCAGCACAGATTCCCCTCCACGGCCTCCCTTAGCCCCTCTTGGTTTGATCCTCACTCTGCTGCAGTGCTTTATAACCTCAATAATCACTCACATCTGTCAGCTGGAACAGTCATCCCAAAGATCCCCAAATCACGAGACACACCCTGGAATCATGGAACTGCCTGAAAACATACTGTCAAAACAATAAATGAGATTTAAAAAAAATTCCCATTTGTATCTGCCACTATTTGTAATGCACACTGCAGGAAAGTAAACTGGAATAAAATCAACCATTCAAAATGTGATTTTTGACTATGAAAATGGATATGATATGGAGATCACAGAAATCCCTCTTTCTTTTTCTGGAGGATTTGTCAATCTCTCAGTGATTTTCATAGGCTCCTTAAAGAAAAGTCATTTTCAGATGTCATTGCAGCTAAAGAAGATTGATGCAACCTGATTCATATCTGTTTTAATTAGTTAGAAACACTGATTTTTAAGAGATTAAGTGTTTCCCTTTTGGGCTCTAAGGCTTTCTTAGCATATGCAAAGTCAGCTGGGATGAAGAGCAGGAGATGCAAACATCAGGGAATACCCAGCACACCAATTGCAGAGTTAAATATGGGATAAACAGCTCTGTAGCCAGACCAGCACCTGTGCAAATGGCATTACAAAACTCAACATGTCAGATTTGCTACAGCCAGCGATATGTGCCGTGTATTTAGGAACAGGATTTTTGCTCAGAGAGAATAAAACCATTAATCCTGTGCTGGTGGTGAACCACTAGGAGCCACTCTCCCCTCCACAGCTGGCAATTAAAACAGAAATAAGCCCGGAAAGCGTGATTAACTAAAGCAGACAGCAATTCTGTGTTCTCCAGAATGGATTTCTGCCGTGTTTGCTGAAGCTGCCAGGCCAGCACAGGTACAAGTGCACAGAGGCAGAGCTCTGCTGGGAGGGGCTGCACCCCCAAAACTCAGCTGAAAGGATCCCAAAGTGGCCACAGGAAAAGGCTGAATGACTGCAAACTGCAGCACAAAATATCCTACGGGCCCAAATCATATTTATCTCTCACCTGTTCTTTTTAAGGGGAGCAGAGAAAAGCATCACAGAACTGCTCCTGCAGCCCCCCAGCTCCAGGGGGGTGAGAGCTTCAGCTTTCTTCCTGTTTACACCTCCTTAGAGCAAAACAGCAGCTGTAACACTCGGGGCACCAATCCTTCCAGCTCTCTGTTGGTTTTGCTGCTCCCAGCACAACTTTACTACAAGATCAGCCCATGAATGCCACAGCAGTGCTCTGCCGGGTTTGGCTATTGCAGCTTCCTCTCCACATTTCTGTTTTGTAACATCAGCTGATCAGCATTTAATGGATGATTTTTTTCCCCAGGTGAAGCTCTACTTCAGTTCAGTGTCAGTTATCAATGTGTTGGCTGTTTCCATGTAATAAGCTCTGTTTTTAACAGCTGTTGAACATAAATTTGATGAATTGTGGGGAAGAGGATGGTGGTGTCTGGGCTTTGTTATGCTAACACTATTAGGATGGAGAACTCCACCTGTAGTGCTCGGTCTGGGCGCGTTTCACGCTTCTGGCGGATTTCACCTGTGAGAATTTAAAAACCGATGGAAAATCAATGGAAAAATCGATG
The DNA here is from genome assembly GCA_013398615.1 of Brachypodius melanocephalos. Lineage (NCBI taxonomy): Eukaryota > Metazoa > Chordata > Aves > Passeriformes > Pycnonotidae > Brachypodius > Brachypodius melanocephalos. The sequence goes on along the minus strand of VZSR01003800.1, from coordinate 7,870,563 downwards.
GAAAATCAATGGAAAAATCGATGGAAAATCCATTTACGGAGGAGACGGGACCGCGCGGGCGGCGGCTGCCATCGCGTGGCCAAATTTGGAACTGCAGCGGGGGTCGGGCAAGGGCTCGGAACGGCGCGGAACGGGCCCGGAATCAACCCAAAATCGACCCAAAATCACCCCAAAATCGGCCCGGAATCACCGCAAAATCACCCCATCCGCTCAGATCAGCCCATCTGCTGCAGAGGGAGCTGGTTCAGCCCGGAATCACCCTAAAATCATCCCCAGATCACCCCAAAATCACCTCGTCTGCTCAGATCATCCCATCTGCTGTAGCAGGCGCTCATTCCAGCCCGGAATCACCTCCAAATCGCCCCGGAATCACCCCAAAACCGCCCCATCTGCTCAGAGGAGCCCGCCTGCTGCATCAGGAAAATTAAATTGAACCGTTGTACTCTCAGTCTAATCAAAACGCACAGTGCCCCTAAAGAGGAAAAAAAGAGTCTCTGTTGAAATCCTGAGGTCCAAGGGCAGCCCCAGCACTCCTGAGGCTTTGACTCTCCTCGCTGCCAAGGCCCAGCAAGCAGCAATTTCCTCTGCCAGTTCCCTGCCCGTGCTTTAGTGACAGGGCTCTGAGGGCCTGGACACAGCTCCAGCTGTCCTGAACAAGGAGCAGGGACCGGCCCAGCTCCTGTCCTCGCCCTGCAGTGCCCACGGAGCAGGGTGTGCCCACCCCTGGCAGCACAGCCTGAGCCCAGGGCTCGGGGTGCAGGGAGCACAGAACCCCCCCAGGTACCCCAAGCCAGGCACTGAACACTCGGGCACCAGGGCCAGAGGAGGATTTCCAGCTCCCTTCGGTCCTGGCACTGATGTCACTGCAGTAAACAGGGTCCTAGAACACAACTTGAATCTTCCTCTTTAGCTGACTAAATAGTTTTTGTTTTCTCTAAATCCAACTAGTGAAAACTTTGTTAGAATGGTTATAGATAAGGAACTTGAACTGGGCACTCTGCACGTGCATTTAAGGGTACCTGCACTATTTAAAAATCAAATATTAACCAGGACTAAACAAAACAAATGCTGCAAGGGGGCTTTACTCCACTCCCAAAACACTGCAACTGGAGATTCCTTGACAGCAGGATGAGTATTCCTATCTCAGAGCTGGACTGTTTTGGGCTTGGGAGATGCACTGAGGATTGCAGAGCAAAGCCCCCAAGACTCAGAGCAGCTCTCAAGCAGCTTTTGCCCCTTTGCAGCTGCTCTGCAGGAGCCACAGCAAGGACAGGACCCGTGTCAGAGGGGCAGAGGTGACACCACTGCCACGCTGCAGAACCACGCAAACCCACGCTTCTCTTCTCAGTGTGGACACACTGCAGAACTACAGGAGTTTTCCATTCTGTTTTTGAGCAGTTGTTTCCATAAGGGAGAGCTTGAAGACACAAGAGCTACCCTCCCACACCACACCTAGCAAAGCAGCAGCAGCCAAGGCAGCAGAATTAACCACGACCTGCACAGGGAATTAGTGACACTACAGGCAAAAGCCCACAACAGGAGTTAGAGCAGGATTATGCAGCAAGAGTCAATGAAACATGAAGTGGGAGTTTGTCCCTCTACAAACACCAAATGTTCAACACTCCTCATTTTCATCCAGGAGCTTCCAGTCCTTAACACACAGCTCAGCTTCTGAGCAGCCAAAAAACCCAACCTCCCAAGAATTCCCAAACTAAACCTAAAATTACTCCTCTACAGCAATATTGCACAATAATCATAGTCCAATTTTTGTTACCAGGCAGAAATTGAATATTGAAGTAACTTATGCACACAAACATGCAAGTTAAAAGGAATAAATGAAATGCTCCACTTTATTAAGAAACCAAAAATACAAAACTGAAGAGTTCAAGACTTCATGTACTCAAACACTACTGAAAAAAAATTCTAAACTTAAGTTTTGCTTACTAGCAGTACTAATATTGACCAAGATTCATCTCTACAAGGTAGTGTTAAAAGTTGACATTTTCCACCATTTGTGCTGTAATAAGCCAGTTTCAAATTAAGAACTTGGTGCAGTTACAGTAAAGTCTAGATGTTTAGATCACTGTGGCTTTAGTTACTATACCACTGGGTAGGCAAGAGCATTTAGCTCCAAACCATGGTTGTTCTCTGGTTAGTGAGTTTGAAGATGCTTACAATTGTTTTAAGCAGCTATAGCTCTACTGCTGTTCCATGCAGACACAGCTGAAGTCAGTTCACAGGCCTGGCTGCCATTTGCTTCTGGCTGCTAAAAGCACAGAGCTGAAGGAACCTGTGGAACACAGCAAGAGTGAGGAGCTGAGGCTGGAACTGCAGCATGTGCAAGCAGAACTGCAGCACACCCTGCAGCACAGACACTCCCTGCACCACTGGGCACTGCTGGGGCTCTGCTGGCAGTTCAGCTTGCCTCACATGCTTCAGTTCTGAGCGCCAACAAAAAAGCAAAGGTTAACTGTTAGCTCTGAATTACCAAGAGGAGCATAATATGAGAAGCAGGAAGGAAAACAGAATGAGAAATGCAGTAGTAGACAATCAAGTATTACCCTCAAATGAAGAACAGAAGACACTTTGAACAGTTTTCCTAACAATGCATGGAAGTTCACTTGCTTGGAGATACTTGAAATACAACTTTATTACCTAAACAAAAGAATGGGAATGACAGAAACAAGATTTTCCACTTAACACTCTGATGTGACTGCAGCAGTCTTAGATTTGAAACTCAAGAGGGGAAGTAATTGCAGTCCAAAAAACAGCTAAATATGCAGGTCCAAAATATGAAGGTTTTTTGTTTTTTTCATTTTGTTTTGTATGTTTTTTTTTAAACTGCCACATTCACTCCGAAGCCCATTCATCTCTTTCAGCATCCCAAAGATTAAGCACATGTTCTGTTCAGCTAGATAATAAAGTGGCAAACACGCTGCACCACTGACATCACAGGACAGTTGCCTATAAAACTAGACTTCTGACGCTGGGCTCCAGCTTCATCCCTCACAGGTCATCATCTTCATCTGGCAGTGCAGTGGTCTGAGCAATCTGCAAGAAAGCAAGTCACACTTCAGAACTGTTCTCAGCCCTCTGTGCCCTCAGGGGGACACCAGTCACCAGGCAGTGGTTTCCCCCATGCCCTGTGCCACTGACCTGTAAGTCTTGCTCGTACTGTGCTGCCAGTGCTGGGTCCATCACAACTTCAGGAGGTGCAAGGGCAGGCATGGCAACAAACTCCAGGTTGGGATCTCCAATTAACTTCCTAGCAAGCCACAGGAAAGGCTTCTCAAAGTTGTAGTTACTCTTAGCTGAAATGTCGTAATACTGAAAAAAGTACACATTAGATATCATTTTTCAAAAAATCTAATGTTTAGGACATATCAAGATTAACACAAAATCAACTCTTTTACCTTCCTTTTTTTTGACTGCATGGCTTGTTTGCATATTGATAAACAGTTATGATTCAAGTGCCTCAAAACAAACAGTTCCAGGCAGAACCTGTTAACTGCAGAGTTATCAAATCTCATCAAGGATAAAACTTTCAGGAGCAATAGTGCATGGATCTTTCTGCTGTGATGTGATCTATTGTGGTCCCAACCCTGTCATGGGATGAGATTCTGAGCAGTTAAAGACAAATGCAGTTCTTTAAGAACTCAGCAGAGCTTCTGCCCCAGGGCAGTGATGATCATCCATAACCTCATCACTCACCCTCCCCTGAATTTTGGATTGAAGAGCCCATAGATGGGAGGCTGCCTGCAATGACAGAGGCAGAGCACCCGACTGCCACCAAACCCCAGCTGCACTCTGCACACCCAACCAGCTGGATTCCTCCTGCCTTACCTGGAGATTCTTCTTCCTATGGAACACAATGGATTTTGCCTTGACTTTTCTGTCCTTAATATCCACTTTGTTGCCACACAACACTATAGGGATATTTTCACATACTCGTACCAGATCTCTATGCCAATTAGGTACATTCTTGTAAGTAACTCTTGATGTTACATCAAACATGATGATGGCACACTGAGCTGCAAGGGAAGGAAAGTCCAGTTACACCAGGAGCAACGACCTGCTTGCAACAGGGCATAGAGAAGGACCCAGAGATACCCACATGACGGCTGAGCATCTGCATGAGCTCTTCCCTCTCAGCATCACAGCTCTGACAGCTCCTGCCCTGTTCACAGACCCTGGCCCATGGCTGTGTCACCTCCCATCTGTGCTGCCCTGAGTCAGACCAGCTGCTTTCACTAACTCACACGTATCACTGAGGAACTTGGTGTTGCACCACATCAGAAAATACAGAAGCCAGCTTGGATTTGTCCCAATATTTGGCAGCATCAGTTAAAACCTAATATTTAGCTCATCTCAGACACACTAAAGAGGCTTCAAGGTAGGCTCAGAGCCTGTGGTTCACATCTCAGGATGTCCTTGTCCAGAGCAGTTTCTCAATGAACTCAAGAATACTTCATAAAATATATAATAAAGATATGCAGGCAAGTGAAGCAGCACAGGGCAAGCAGTAGTAAGGAACACTGCACTTTTTCAGAAAGACAAAGACTCTGCATGGAGGTGTCTAGCTTCTTCACAGTGTTGAAAATCTAAATTTTCTGTGTCCCAAGCCCTTGCCTGAGCACAGCAGTACAGAAAAGAATCTGCACTTATTTAAGCATGTCCTCCCCCCATAACCACTAAATGCCACCAGCAGAATCTGTCATTAAAGGTGCACAGTTCCATTAATACCAAAGCCCAGAATAACACCCTGAAACACATCATGGTCCCACATTGGCACACATTGTCTGGCAAAGGACATTATGCCAGGAGATGACTTCTTGCCAGCTCATCACTGCAGCCACACTGGCAGCTTCCTGTGGCCAATACAAGCAGAATGAGATACAGAATTGTCCCCCTACAGATCTTACCTTGGATGTAGTAGCCATCACGCAGGCCACCAAACTTCTCCTGGCCAGCTGTGTCCCATACATTAAATTTAATAGGGCCTCTGTTAGTATGGAACACCAGGGGATGGACTTCAACACCAAGCGTTGCTAGGGAAATAACAAAAAGCAGAGCATTTAGCAGTCATGGACTGTACTGCCATCTGTAAGATACTGGAGCTCGAGTGTTTCTTTAGACATACCTACATACTTCTTTTCAAATTCACCAGTCAAGTGACGCTTTACAAATGTTGTTTTCCCAGTGCCACCATCACCAACCAGGACAAGCTGAGGACAGAAAAAGGAAGAGAGTCAGAGCAATGCATTTGGAGACATTTACCAGTCATTCTAGCACAGATACCATTTACTACTACAAAGAGCTTAGCTCCTGCAAGGTGCTGTAAACACAGGACAGAACTCCCCATGAAGCAGCTCCTTGTGTTGGGAGGCAATTTGTTAAGCCCATCCATGATGCTGTAACTGTGGTCAGTCTGATCCAGTCCTTGTAGGTAAAACCTGCACTGCTCTGTGAATATCGTTCACTAAACTGCTACAAGAGACTGAATGAACAACGTTGAGGGCTTTCAACCTGAATATGACCAGATTTGGAGAGGAAGTGATCAAAACATTCACTGAGGTAACCCAATCTTATCTTAAAATTAAAAAACCCAACAAAAGCAAAAACCCACTAACATTTGCACCATGAACTGGAATATGCTAGCCAAGCACTGCAGGAAACACAAGTAACAACGTTCAAGAAGCAGTCTTCAGGACTTCTGGCTGTTAAGATAACAAAAAACACCACCAACCCACCAGCCACACAAAACACCAGAAAATTGTCCCCTGAAACATTAGAACAATTAGCACATAACAGAAAGCAAGCTATTCTAATTCACTCCAGGCACCTTTAACAATGCACTTCATTTCTTAAATTTAAAAATCATTCAGTAGGCAAAAATATATTAAAATTTATTAGACCAAGCTGCAAATAGAACAGATTGACGCAATTTAACAGACTCTTTTTGTGTAAGTTGCATGCAGCACTACAATAAATGGCCCCATTTATTAGGGCCAGCATTTTGAAACCAAACCCACCATCCACGTCGGCACTCCAGAAGCGCTCGTGCTACTTTTCCAGCGGAAAAAAAACCCAAACAAACAAACAACAAATCCCAATCCCAAGGCGGGCAGCCATCCCTTACCTTAAACTGCACTTGGGGCTCTCCTTGGGCGGCCATGCTGTGTCTGCGGGGGAAATGGCAGCGTGTGAGCGCGGGGAGCGGCCCCGCCGGAAGGGGCCGTTTCCAGCTCCGGGCGCGCTCCGGCCCAGCCGGGGCCTCCCGCCCGCGTGTGGCGGCACCGCGCGCGCTAATGGCGGCGGCGCCTCCGCCCGGCCCCGGCCCCCCGCGCCCAGCCCGGGCCGCGGCCTCCGAAGGGCGGCTGAGCCACGGCCAGCCCAGGCTCCTGTCTCGATCCGCGGAGAGCGCTCCCAGCCCGCCCGGAACTAGCGTGCCGCCGCTCAATGGGAGCTGCTGCTCGATCGGGAGAGGCGGCAGAGAGCCCCGCGGGGCTCCCGAGCGGGGCCCGCCCTGGCCGGGCCTCCCCACGCACCGGGCCGGGCCGGGCGCGCTCCGCGCCATGAGCCACCATGACTGAGCAGCGCCGCCTCCCCCCCCGGCTCGGCCCGCGGGAGGCCCGCTCGCTGCCCCTCACACCCCGCCCGCCCTTTCACCGCGGACGGAGCCGCGCACGGCCCCGGCCCTTCCACCGCCGCGCTCCCAGGGGCGAAAACCCGCCACGCGCCTCGGCTCCCGCAGCCGCAACGCTCCCCCAGGCGCAGCCTCCCCGCCGCCCAGCCCAGCCGCGAGCTAACGGTGATCACCGCCCCCGCCGGCGGCGCTTCCCGGAGCGGCCAGGCGCGGCCCGGTGGCGGCGGGAGCAGGCCCCGGGCCGGTACCTCTGCCGAGGCGTGTCCCGCTCCTCGCTCCGTGCCGGGCGCAGGGAAAATGGCGGAAGCGCCGTTCAAATACCCGGACGGCGACGCCGCGCGGCCGCGGCCGGGGGCGGGGCCTCGAGTCACGTGGTGCGCGGCGCGCGGGAGGCGGCGGGGGCGGGGCCGGGCCGAGCCGTGAGGGAGCGCGGGCATGGCAGCGGGCATGGCACCGAGCATGGCACGGAGCATGGCACCGAGCATGGCATCGGGCATGGCACGGAGCATGGCAGCGGGCACTGCACCGGGCACGGCAGCCGGCACGGCACTGGACAGAGCAGCGGGCGCTGCATCGGGCACTGCACCGGGCACGGCAGCCGGCATGGCGCCGGTCGCGGCACCGGGCATGGCAGCCGGCATGGCACTGGGCAGAGCAGCGGGCACGGCCCAGTGAGGCCAGCCGCTCAGAACGTCCGCTCGACACGGCCTCCGAAACCACCAAACAGCCGCACATCCTCATCACCACCTCAGGGATGGTGACTCCATGACCCCTCAGGGCATCCTCTTCCAATGCCTGACCACACGAAGAGCGGAAAAACGTTCTCAAATATCTACGCTGACTGTAGCCTTGAGGCCTTGTCCTCACGGGTGAGGTTCCAGATGACTGGAAGCTGGCCAATGTGACATCCATTCACAAAAAGGGTGGGAAGGACGATGCTAGTAGTTACAGACCAGCCAGCCTGACCGCAGTACCTGGCAAGATAATGGAGCAATTTATACTGAGTGTCATCACACAGTATCTACAGGATGGCCAGGGTATCTGACCCAGCCAGCATGGGTTTGGGAGGGGTAGGTTGTGTTAGACCAGCCTGGTCTCCTTTTATGACCAGGTGATCCTACTGGTGGGTGCAGGAAAGGCTGTGGATGGTGTCTATGGACTTCAGCAAGGCCTTTGACACTTGACACATGGTTGAGGGTATTGAGTTTTCATTAGTAAATTTGCAGATGACACTAAGCTGGGAGCACGTGTCCATCTATTGGAAGAGAGAAGGGCTCTGCAGAGAGACCTGGAATGGTTGGATGGATGGGCAGAGTCCAGTAAGATGAAGTACAACAAGTCCAAGTGCTCAATCCTGCTGGGGGCAGTGTGGCTGGACAGTGCCCAGGCAGAAAGGGACCTGGGGGCACTGGTGACAGCAGCTGGACATGAGCCAGCACCTGCATGGCCCTGCTAAAGCAGCACTGGCCACAGCACTCAGGGCACCTCTCCCCAGGTTGCAAATGGTCACTGAACATGCCAGGCAGCTCGGCCTGGGTCCAGCCCTGGTGGAAAGAGCAGCTCCTCGCTGGTGTGGGCAGCTGTGGTCACTGCCCAGCTGTCCTGGCATGGGTGACACAGCCCCTGTGCCAGGCTCAAGGACTCCGGTTGCCTCCCTGATGATGCTCTCTCCACAAAGTGAAAAAAAGGCACGTAGTTACGCACAAAAACTGCACAATTGCCTCCCTTGTGGTTTAATAAAGAGGTCTTTAACAGCAGGAGTGTTTAATTGCACAGCTCTCAGGTATGATGGGCTGTGGTCAAAGGGGCTTTCCTTCAATGTGCCTCATGACTGATTTTCCATTCTTCACACAAACTGATCTACATTCACTAGGCAGTGCAGTAATTAAAGCAAAAGTTGTTTTGTAAGCCTTGGATTTAAAATAGTTCTCCAAGATCTCAAAACTCTGTCCAAACATCACTGGAAAAAAGTTTGAAAACTGACTTTCAAAGAATGTACGAGTTTTGCATATGTCTATAAATAACAAGTTCATGGGTTCACTCTGATTTTTAAGGTCTCTGGTATTTTTTTTTAAAATCCAGTATACTTCTATTACTTTTATTGTCTTTGTTGCTGTCCCCATAATCTAGAATAAATGAATGATATGTTTTTACTTATTTCTGAATGAATGGAATTGACAAGGAAGGTATTTCACGGCAAGTGATAAATACAAACAGAGTTTATTTCTTGTTAATTTCCTGACACAGACACAAAATATACACAAAGCTTTACAAGAGTGCCTGGAATGTGCTGTAATTTTTGCTTATTTGATAGTGTAATGCCAATCCAGATGTTGTGTGAGATTTTCTTGGAAAAATCACTGGCGTTTTGAATTTGCCTTCCCTTCCTGAGATGAGTTGGGTTTGTGTGGTTTTTAGCATTTTTGCTGAGCGCCTCTAGGTGTCAGGATTATTTTTTCAGAACATGCAACTCATTTTTGGTCAGCACAATGCTATCCTGGTAAAACCCTTGTGAATGTCACCTGTCCTTTTGACAAATAGGAATGTGTTTATAAATAGGAAGCCATAAAGCCACATTAGTGGAGTTTGGCAGTTTTGAAGAATATAAACATTGGAGAAAAAAAAGCAATTTGTAACTGTATATAACACTCACTGTGCTTTAGTTATTTCTTAATATTGTAACAAATTTATTAGTAAACTACTTTTCCCTTGCAAACTATCTAGCACTTTAATTTGGAATAATTAAAAATTCCATTATCATAGCATTTGAGCTCCTGGCAAACACTTATTTCATTGTTAAAAGGATTAATTACATGTGGAATCTAGTTTTTAGGATCTGTTTTATCAGTATGTATAATTAAGTGTTCAGTTCAAAGGATGCACAGAACATCTGCTCCAGATAACCCCATTCAGCAAAGGCAGCAAAACACTTCAGCAGTGTTAGATCACTACCTAAAAGATCAGAGTCCGTGAGATCCGTAGGTGATCAGCAGAATAATTACTTTTAAAAGGCTTTTACATTTCCTGTATCTTAACTCCGATCGACTGTGAACAAACTTAGCAAGTCTGACACAGGTAAATGTACAAAATAACAGGCAGCAGGTACAAAGTGTTTGGAGATGCAGATGAGGAGTGGTATAAAGGTACTGTCTTCCATAGCCCGGGCATGCTCTTTCCTACAAACTCTCAGACCTTTAAGAAAAGGCTGTACCACTAAGAAATAACCAGACCACACCTTTTTACAGCTCCTTCTCTCATGACAGTGTCTCAATGTCACAATGTCCCACAATCGAGGGGATCCCTCGTGGATGGGAATTCCCTGGTGCGCATCTCTGGTACCGCTCAAGCTCCCCGCCTGCCGTGTCCGATCCGCCGTGCCCGCTCCCCGCCCTCTGTGCCCGCTGGCAGTGCCCGTTCCCCTTTCGGCCGTGCCCGCTCCTCGGTGCCCTTTCCTCGTTCTCCTCCCCTGGTGCCCGCTCCCCGCTCCCCGGTGCCCGTTCTCCCCGCTGCCCGTTCTCCTCCCTCGGTGCCCGTTTCCCGGTGCCCGCTCCCCGGTGCCCGCTCCCCGGTGCCC
>VZSR01003800.1:7847237-7860243 GCA_013398615.1 Brachypodius melanocephalos | reverse complement strand
CCGGGGATGAAGGACCGGCTGGCAGATCTGGCGGAGGTGCGGAGGGCGCGGGGCCGCTGAGGGAGCGGCCGGGCGGGCGGGAGCGGCACCGCGGTGCCCGGGGCCGGGAGGGCCCCGCTCCCACCGGGATCCCCCCGGGCTGTGGCAGCGGAGTCCCACTCTCTGCCATTTCTGTAGCGCGCCGTGCTCCGCTTCTCCCTGGCCTCTGCGGAGCGGCTTGGGCGGCACGGAACTCCATTGGATTCCATTGAATTCCCCCGGTAATTCCGGGCTGGAGCCGCCCGGGCTGTAGCGGGGTGGGTTTGTCCGCCCGGGAGCTCTTGGGCCGTGATGCGGCAGGAAAGCGCTCTGCAAGCTTGATTTTCCGCGTGTTTACAAAATGGTAGCTGCCTCTGTTTATACGCTCTTTTCCTTTCCCTTATTTGTGCTTTGGAAACAGTATCCTAAAAAAGAAGGGACAGTTTGGGGAGAGGCACCAAGTCTGTCTGCAACAGGATATGGCTTGGGTAAAATAAAAGGATATTTGCGGGGTTTTGTTTTGGATTTTTTTTTTCTTGAAAAGAAATGGAAATGGAGAACACACAGGAGTTCCTGTGATAGTTCCAATATTCCACGCATGTGTAGAAGTCGGGCCGTGTTGAGCTGCATTCAGGTCTGGGGCTCTTTTATCTTCTGGATCATAAAATATGTTTTGGAAGCTCCATCTCCAGTGATGGAATTACCAGTCTCTTTGTCTTCCTCTCCGAAAGGATGAATTGGCATCGGAAAAGTTTTAGGGTTATTAAATTACAATTTGTCTACCAGGAATGATGTTTTGGATTCATGCCAAAAAACAGTGCCATTTCTTTCAGGTATACTTACTCCCTTTCCCTGTTTCTGAACATGTCCAGGTTGTGGAACACGTGCCAAATTTCGGTGCTGGTGCACCTTTCCCAGTTAGAGGAAGCAGCCAATAGTGTTCCAAATCTACTTTATATTTATAATGTTATACCATACACTTAATCCTGTTCAATGTTTCTGTAAATGGAAGAAACCGATTCCACACCCTGACACACCCCCCATTGACAAGGTTTAAAGTGTTTAATGCAGCTGTACGGAGGCTTTTTTGAGCCAGCTTTGGTATTTGACATCTGAAAATATTACTGCAGTGGGCTGCTTTTGAAATATGTTATCAGCCGGTATTGCTGAAGTGCATCCTATGTTCGTCAGTGTCATTTGCACTGCCTGTAGAATGAATAAACAGCTTGGAGACGTCAAAATTTTCTTCTAATGAAGAAAATATTTAAACATGAAATGAAGGTAAAAGCTACTGAAGATGTAGTCTATGTTTCATCACAATTATAAGTGTGTAGTTGACCTGAAGTTTTGTAAAGTTGCATGTCCAAGGAAGATGGATATTTCCACAGGGAACAATTGAAGTAGCAGCTTCCATCTTACATCTTTATCTGAAATCTCAAAAATTCAAATAACAATGATTTTATGGTTTTCCTTTCATAGAATAAACTCTTTGAATAGAGATGCTTGACACAGGGATAAGATGCTCTGAAAAGGAAGAGCGAGTCTGAAGAAATAATGTGTTAACACTTGTTTGCCTATTTTCCGAAGTGTTTAGGTTATTAATGTAGCTTCATTGTATTTCATTTGCCTAAATCACTAAGAGTAGAACACAGACATTGTGGTTTTCAAACAGGCCTAGGCCTGCAAAGTCTTCAGAAATAGCAATACCTTGCCTCTTTTCCTTACCATGAGGATTTCATGGCGTTCCTTTGGTCATACCTCAGCTGTCAGTCCCTCAGAACTGCTGTGGTTCACACGGAGTTTGAAGGATCCCAGCCTTTTAACTGAGCACACTCTTGCCTTTAGCAGAAATGCCCATTTCCCATGTCCTCATTTGTGTGCTCCTGGATTTTACTGGGCAGCAAGCAAAATAATTTGTCATTGGTTTTTCCTACATCATTATAAAGGAGAGGGAGAAACGCTTCTTATCGGTGTTTGTGGTTCATTAACACAACATTAACATAGCTGTCAGATGTTTTTGTTAATACACTGTGTTTAGGCCATTAAACAGTTGCTGGAGAAAGAAGTGGTTGATGACATGCAGATTATATAGCCTTCAGATAGTGCTGCTTCCTCTTGTTTTCTTACCTCGAAGGAGTTTTGTAAAGTATATGCTTTTTCAGAAGACAGCAACCATAATTGTATTTGTTCAACTTCAGGGGGGTATTTTAATGTCATTTCTAAATTGCTCTAAGCAGGCCCAAATGAACTTCTTTAAGCTGTTTGAATTGTCCTTTAATACAATTAATGGGACAATTGAGCAAATCCCAGACTGGTTTTAGTTATTTTGAGCACAAATAAGTGTAAGATTAAAAGGTTCTCTGATCCAATACTGTTTTCAGCAGTGGTTTATACTAAGTGTTTAGGGAAGAAGAAAATGAGTGGTACGTAGGTATGATTGCAAAATGTGCTCCCAGCCTTCAGTCCTTTGCTGTTCTCAGATCCAAGTCCATCTAAAACAGCTCTAAAAGAGCTGTACAGTCCGTGTTCAGACCTTCAGCTGAGCAGATTTAGCTAACTTCAGGTATTACAAACAGGTATCCTTTTAAAGGTCTGGTAATAAGACTTGCTCATTCTTTCTGTTTGTTGTTCAGTGGTTTCATACAAGGTTAGATGTAAAGCTCTGCTCAAGCACAGTGCTGCTTTAGATCTCAGGTTTGGGGTGCCTTGTCCATATGGCTCCAAGATTTCCCCCTTGGGACATGCTGTGTACTGGAATCCATTTTTCATGTTTGACTGGTGAATCATTTTAAACACTTGATTTTTATATCTCTTTACTCGTGAGTGTTGATGAAAATCTGTTACACATAATCTTTGAAAAATGAATAGTACATAGCAATCTATAAGTTCGTATTTGACTGCAGCTTTTTTAAAGCAAGGACCTGTAACTTGAACAGAACTGCATTGATTTGTTTCTAAGCTGTTTCTTGGACAGTCACTCAGTGCCCCCAGAACTGTTGAGGAACAAGTGAAAAACCACAAAGTCAGAGGGGTTAAAATTGTTAGGATTGGACAGTACGGAAACAAGCACCAAAGGAGGCTTTGCAGCAGGAGGAAAACACGGCTGTTGTTTTTCCCTGAGTCAGCCTGTGACGTGAGGCTTCCTTCAGCCATGGAGCTGTGAGGATGGGCTGTGTGCCTGCGTGCCACGGCACTGAGGGGATTTATTGCAGCAGGTTCCTGTCTGCTGTGCTCCTTCAGTGCTGCTGCTCACGGCGTGTTAATGATCGACCTGCCCGAGCTCTCCCTGGCCCTCTGCGAGCCCTCCTGGCTGCTCGGGTGCACAGGGCTTTCTGGGCACAGGGATGCTGTCAGGAGAAGCTGGAACACTCTGGAAGGTGCTCCTTGGGGCTGATTCCCCGGGAGAATGGTCACTTCTGATCCTTGCAGCTGCCAGAGAATACACGTGATCTGCACTGAGAAACGGCTAACCTTGAATGGAATTTCAAGGGCAAGTAATAGTCACGTTTTTCAGTGAAAAGCTGTTTCCAGTTTCAAAGGTCAGTAATTACTAAGATATCTCCAGCCTAACTCATTTCTGCAATTCTGTAAGGTAGTGGAAGCAATAGAAGTTTCATAAACCATCAGGACAACCTTTCTTGGAGGTGAGAAATGATACTGTGAGGATATCTGTAGATGAACCCTGCTGGCAGGGAGAGCAGCACATGGCTGGCTGCTCCCTCGCTCGCCCTGGTGGGATGGGGCAGAACTCCAGAAGTGAGAAAACGCATGGATTGAGAATAAAGGCGGTTTAACTGGTAAAGTAAAAGCTGCACTCAAGCAAATTAAAAATAAAGAATTCCTTCCTACTTCCAATGGGCAGGCAGGGGTCAGCCATTCCCAGAAAAGCAGAGCTCTGTCACACATAACAGTGACTTGGGAAGACAAAATGCCCTAACACTAAAGGTGCCCCCCTTGGTTCTCGCTTCAGCTTCATCCACGGAGCATAATGCCTTGTGGTCTGCAATGTCCCTTGTGTCACCTGGGGACAGCTGTTCCCATCTTGGAGGGGGACAGAAAAGGCCCTGACTCTGTAGGTGCTGTAACTGAAACATCCCAGGGTCACCAGCATCCCAAACACAGTCCATGCCAGCTGCTGTGGAGAGAGTTAACTCTGTCCCAGCCACAGCAGCATTAACTCATGACAGGGCTGGATGTATTTTATAGGTCTCTGAATGTTTATGGAGCCGTCTCAGACTCTGGGACCCAAGGTCAAGGTACGAGCTGCAAACAGACTTTATTAGATTGCTCTTGGCATTGACGTGAAACTTTTTATCAGCTTTTTGTGATACTGCTTGTGCTGGGGAGGTGAAGTCCTGGGAGAGCAGTGTGTTTCTGCTGAACTCTGATAAAAGTGAATTCTTGGACAGTTGTGTGCTTGTCAAAGGAGGCATGAAAGCACATCAGTTGAAGAGAATCAGCGAATGAGCTGTATTTTAGGTAAGAGATGATTTAAGAAGGTAGAGACCAGAGGTTGACAAACTTCTCAGGTGTCTCAAGTGCTGATGACTGAGGTAGGCTGTCCATAAATCCTTCAACAAGTTGTAGAGAGCAAATTGATCTGTCAGTGGTGTCATTGATGCCAAGTAGGAAAGTGAAATACTCATGGCACAGTCTGTGGGCTGGGGAGTCATGATCAGCTGCCTCCCAGCTGAGCATCTCCATGCACATTTCTGAGTCACATTTCTGTCTTTCATTCATCTAGGAGTCAGTCAGCTCTTACATGGTTTACTAAGAACTGATCAAACTAAAAGCTGAATCTCTTAGTAGATGGTATTTTCATTATTTTTGGTTCAAATAACTAAATATAGGATGCAGTTATGAACAAGCAGAAAAATTACTCTTTACTCAGTAAATGTAAACAGAAAGTGTTCTTTTACATAGATAGTGAAATTAAATGTCTTTAAAATGTAGCTCCTTCTTAAATATTAACTGAGAGCTTGTGGCTTAGTAGCAGTGCAGTCGTGGGAATGGTGAAGTTTTGGGTGACTTCCTTGGGGCACAGACTTCCTCCCTTATTGGTGTTAAGCAAGACTGAATTGATGGCAATCTGGAAGGACAGATAATTGGAGTTGTAGCGTTATCTCCCCAAAATGAGTAACTTATCAAGTCCCCAGTGACCCCAGCACTGGGTGGTTGGTCCAGGAGGGCAGTGACATCTCCCTTCCTGAATTTCTCTTTCATCATCGTTTACCCTTAGCACAAACCCAGCTGCTTTCTGACCAACGTGATGCCCCAGGGCTTTGTGCGTTCCCTGAGTCTGCAGGGGAGGAACTGGCACCAAGTCTGTAACTTCTCCCTGAAGGCTTGGGCTAGATCTCAATTGACAGTCACTTCTTTATAAGATAATAGCAGTGTTTGACACTGGATTAAATTGCAGAATTGGCATGCAAACAATCTATCTCAGGTAATTTATTAAAACCAGAACCAAACTTCTTGGGTAATAGGATCAGAGGTTTGGAGCAGAAAGTGGATGTTAGAAGATCAGATGGCCTTGTAAGGAAAAAAAGGTGTCTTGAAGTGAAAATCCCTTAATGACAATTATCGTGTGGTTTAGGTTTTTCTAACAGATAACCCATTGACTGTATGTTAAGGGTAATATTTTGTTCCAATTTTGATTCAGTGCACTTCAAACAGTGTGCTCCACGGAGGGAATTAAACAAGACAAGCTTGAACTCTTTGCCTTGCTACAATGCATGTTAATTGTGTCATTTCCCGTGATAAACACAGGATCCATGGATTGCATTGGGCTGGCTCGGGGTTGGGGAGGTGTGACTGGTTCTGGGCGTGTGCCCGAGGTGTGGCAGAGCCCGGGGGGGTTTATCAGCTCTGTCATGTACTTCTAATTTCGGAGAGGCTAATTGGGGCTGAGCTGGTGTGGAGCAGCAGCCCTGGAGGGCAGCAGAGCATCAGGGATGGGTTTGTCCTGGCTGCCAGGAGGTGTTGGCCCTGTTACATCACAGCTCTCAGCACCTCGCTATTTCTTTCACTGCTCTGTAGTAGTCACTTGACTCTCTGGGGCCTCTCTGCTTGTTTTTAGATTACAGTCCCCAGAGAAGGGAAACTTCCTCGGCTTTGCAGAGTATTGACAAAACCGTGTGTGCTGTAGCAGTGTGGCAGGAGCTGTAACTTCTGCAGAACACTGTCCTGGGTGGATTTCACACGTTTGTGTTTGTTGTCTTTGACAGTATAAAGGAAATGAAGATGGGGAGACAGTTATCATCGAGAAAGACCATTTTATGGATGACTTCTTCCAACAGGTAAAGGTCCAGTTTTGACCGTGGATTAAAGTCTGTTTTCTCTCTGTGCCTTTTAATTTCAGCAATGAGGTTTAACAATTCATCCACACATCCTCCCCAGTATGGTTTGTAATTGTGTGCCAAAACAAATGTTGGTAATGCTTTATTAGTTTATTTCAGGGTATTTTCTATATTTATTGCAGAGAAATGTTTTCAATTCCCTGTCAACAAGAAATTTACTAATAGAATTTTAAAACAGTCGTTTGTTAGAAATATTAGCACTTAATGTTTTGGCCATTCAGAATATATTTGCTATTAACAATAGAGGGTTTTAGTTAAAAAAGCATAATTACACACTGTTTAAATGTTGACATTTCTACTGAGATTTCTTTCTCTGCTACTTACAGATTAAATAGTTTGGGTTTTATTAACAGGGTTTTTTTGTTTTTAAAAAAATATTGGCCCTAAATTATTCTAATGTCTTCCTTGCCATATTTCTCTTCCACTAGGTTGAGGAAATTAGAAATAATATAGCAAAAATAGCACAAAATGTGGAAGAAGTGAAGAAACAGCACAGCATTATCCTGTCAGCACCAAATCCTGAAGGAAGTGAGTAGTAATTTTTAAGATGTCACATAAGTGTGGCTAGATATTCTGAAATACTGTTCATTTGTTTTAGCTGCCCATAGGAATAGAACTTCAGGTGTTCAGAATGCAAAATGTAACACTAAGGAAATGTTTTCATTTTTAATATTGAATTAATACTTTCATTTGTTTATTTTGACCTTTTTTAAGTCTCATTTGAAAAAATGTGTTTTAGAATGTTTCTTGCATCATCCCAACCTTTCCTAGACCAAAACTCAGTTTAATGTGGGGTTTTTTTCCTTCAGAAACAGAGGGGTTACTTATGTTTTAATTTGTGGAACTGTTGAAGTTGTCACTGCAGCTTGCACTATCAGATGTTTGTTCCTCAGCAGGGCCAGGGTCCTGTGTGCCAGCAGAGCAGCTGCTGCTGCAGTACTTCAGTTCCATGTGCAGCCCTATTTTTAGTGTCTTTAACCCCAGAGCTGGAAGTGAGGTTGTGCTTTCTGAGCAGAGAAAAGTTCAGGGAACTTGCCCAGAGCTCTGGGACCTTCCCTGTTCCCAGCCCTTGGTGGCTCCAGGCCTGTCTGTGCCTGTGGGCAGGGCTCAAAGAAAAGGGAAGAAAAGATGCTGAGATAGTCTTTGTTTGAATGTTGCAATGCTGGCTTAACTTTTATCTTGTTATTTCATCTTCTTGGGCTGTTATTTTATCCTGTGCCCCTGCTTTCCTTGGTGTGTGTTTGTGTCCCTACAGCTGATTTTGCAGGCTGCTCTTTCAGTGGATCTCAGGTTTGGTCAGGGTTCATCTGAGTGTTTAAATGGCAGTGAGCAGTGTGTGTTCTTGTGAGTGTGGTCCCTCAGTGAGCCCTGGCGTGTAGCAAAGCTCTCCATGGATGTCCTGGGTGGAATCCCTCAGGATGTCAGTGAGTGTTATAGCAGTGCACACATGGTGCACACCACACTGAGGAAAAGGGGAGATAAATCTGTCTTCTCACCTGTTCTTACAACTCAGCACCATTTAACTTTTGACTAGCAAATTAACATTACCCTGAAAGTGTTAAAAAAAAAATCTGTTTATCACCTGGTTTAGTTGAAGATTTGGTAATAATAACATTTCCCAGGTGGAAGCCTGTCATAAGAAGCAAGAACCTGATGGTTGTTATAAAAATGGTATTTAAAGTACTTAGGAGGAGAATAAACTTCAACTCTGCATAGTTGTACTGAATAAAATTCTGAGATTGCAAGGTAAATTTGTAGACTCTTGCTGACTTACTGTTACCAATCATTAACAGTTCAAAAATATATTTTTTAAAGGAACAAAGGAAGAACTTGAAGAACTAAATGAGGAGATAAAGAAGATTGCTAATAAAATCCGGGCCAGGCTAAAGGGTGAGTTGTGAGGACAAATGAAACTACTTGCTTTCAGAAATAACCTGGAAAATGACAATGCAATGTGGTTCCTCCACACAGAAATGTCTCCTACAACTGAAGTGCTTTTTTAGGGGGATGATATTTTGGAAGAAGATTAACTTTAACTGCAAAATGACAACTTTTATACTTTTTCCAGTGTAACAGACAATAGTGTGACTGTTGAGAGCATGATTGAAGCAGTTACTATGTTCAAAGAACTCTACCAATTATCAAAATGATTTTAAAATTTTGCTTCTATATCGCCGCCACCCCTCTGCCCTGAAATGTTACACCTTTTTGGGGAACTTGTACCTTTAAAAAGTAACAGTAGTATTTACAAAGTAATTGAGCTGTTCAATAGCTGCCATTGACTCAGCACTCCTGTCTTGTTCTCAGCTATTGAGCAGAGTTTTGACCAGGGTGAAAATGCCAATCGGACATCAGTGGACCTCAGGATCAGAAAAACACAGGTAGGATCCCTTCAGCTCATGGATTCTGGTGGAGGGGAGAAGGAGTTGAGCTGTTCTGAGCTCATTTCAGAACTCCTGTGGTGCTTTGTTGGGCTGTAAGTGCCACTGGGTATTGTTGTGCAGACAGAAATGGCACTCTCTGATGTCCCTTTGTCCCCATGTCTGTCCCTGTCTCTCCCCTCTGCTGCCTCTGTGTCCCCATGTCTGTCCCTCTCTCATGCCCCTGTGTGTCCCCTGTGTCCCTCTGTCTGTCCCTGTCTGTCCCCTGTGTCCCCCCAGCACTCGGTGTTGGCACACAAGTTTGTGGAGGTGATGACGGAGTACAACGAGACGCAGACGCTGTTCCGGGAGCGCAGCAAGGGCCGCATTCAGCGCCAGCTGGAGATCAGTGAGTGACCCCTGGGCTTTGGAACAAAAGAAATCATTTGGTCTTAGTGCCTCCCTTGCTTCCCGGTCATTAAATGTGGTACAAAGCACCAGAGATCTTGGACAGCATCTCAGAGGGAAAAGAAACAATTCTACTGCATGGCACAGACTCTCTGATATTACTCTTTCTAGAACAGCTGTAAAGAAAAGAGAGAAAACTTAGTAATATCCTTTAGATTGAAAATTATTAAAGAAACTATCTCTTTCCTTTGCTTCATTTACTTCCAATATTGCAGCTTTAAATGAGGCATCAAGAAAAGCCACATTCTGAAGCAGCAAGGGTTATTAAAAGCCATTCCAAAATTAACATGCCTAACAGGATAACAGCTCTTTTAATGTGATCCCATTTTTGTCTACAGGGACACTTGGTAAATTCATCTGGCATAAAATCAGTGCTGCTGTTAATATGTACTTTGATCACTTGTTGACTGACTCACATATGACTTACTTCCAATTCATTATTAGGATTATTCTCTTAAGAGTATTCTTCATGGTAGCTTTGAATCTACATTTGTTTTCTGATTATTACTCGATACTTTCTGGATTTTGTTATATGCAAAAATGGCCCTTGGTAGTGGCTGAACACTACAGGGTTTTATCCTGCAAAATCTCAATGCAAGAATTGTCTTTGAATTGTCATCCTTCTGGATGGCAAAATGTTATCTTCAATCCTGAATAAGTGATGTTATGTGAAGCCCTGTTGTTTTTATCCTAGCTGGAAAGACCACCACTGATGAGGAGCTGGAAGAAATGTTAGAGAGTGGTAATCCTTCCATTTTCACTTCTGATGTATGTATTTCTGGGCCAGTTGTGTCTCCTCTACTCTGCTGCTCCTGCCCTTTCTGAGTGTGTTGGCACTTAGGGATGTCCCTGTCTCTTTGCACTCTCCCCAAGATCATATCAGACTCCCAGATAACCAGGCAGGCCCTGAATGAGATCGAGTCTCGCCACAAGGACATCATGAAGCTGGAGTCCAGCATTCGGGAGCTCCACGAGATGTTCATGGACATGGCAATGTTTGTGGAGACTCAGGTGAATGAACCTCTTCAGACACATCTAGGGGCTGGGGGCTGCTTGTCGCTCTTCCCCTTTGCAATGTGCAGGAGCAGTTGGTTATATTCAGCTAGTGCAGACTCAGGGTGATTCTGGACTGTGATTAGAACACATGGAAGGTAATCATGGAGGTTTTTGTTTTGTTCTGGACAAATTGAGCGTCTCAATGTCCTTATGCTTTCAGTAACTGACCACAGACTTGCCTTCCAGTCAGTACATTTAATATCTTCTTCAATATGATTAACTGCAATGTGCTGGAACATCTTTGTGCATGTTTGAATAAGAACAGCTATCTTGTGGAACATTGTTAATGCCTTGGGGATTCTGGATTCTCAGCCACAGTGGAGGAACAGATGTGTCAGCAGGGCTGTGTGCCCCTTGCACTGCATGCAGAAGTGCAATTCTGTGTTCACCAACAGGAGTGTAAAGGGCTTGACAAGTGCTTCAAGTCATCTTTGTATTCATAAGCTTTGTCTTGACATGTACATAGATCTGTTCTATTTTTAGTCTATAAATACCAGTTATCCAACAAAAGTATTTAAACTTTGATCTTAGAATGGTTTGACTTCTGCAGGAAAGTGAAGAGTAGTGTTAGAAGAGAAACTTGTCTGAAAAGCAAGTTAGAGAGACTTGCCTGGTTTTTGTAATTGGGTTTTGTTCTAGAAGTCTTTTGTTGATTTGGTATTAAATATACAGCCAAGAGAAATTGGTAGCAGGTCTCTTGTGAATTACACATGAACAGAAGTTACTTGTGCATCATTCTGTAATGCTTTGCTGTTTACTGCTGCTGATTATTTCTTCTGATGGACAGAGACACAGGTAACAGCCTTACTGTCATTTTTCACCAATCCTCCATTCCATTGCCGAGTGTCATTCCTCATAATGAATTTGGGTTTGTCATGCACTGACATCCTAATCCCTGAGCTCTGAGGACCTCGTGTGTGTATTTCCTAGACAGCTGTTGAACCCTGTGTGGCAATAGGCAATATCCCACTTCAGCAGGGATTTCTGATCCCGGGTTGTCTCTCCCAGCTTTGGCTGTTAAATCATCCCTCCCACACAAGGGATGTGTGCAGGTGCTCAGTTCCTGTTCCTGCACAAGGCAGAAATTCACCTGCTCATGAACATTCCTTGTGTGGTGAGAACTGGGAGCCTGCTTCTCATGCCCTTTCTCCTCTACATGCCAAAGCAGCACAAATGCCATCCCCAGTATGTGCACCATTGGTTTGTGAAAGTAATTCTTGGTGTTCTAGAGCCTGCCTTATAGATTCATTAAACAAAGAGCCATGCATTCCAATAATGTGATTTTTCTTCAAAATTTTGTTTTAAGGGTGAAATGATCAACAACATAGAGAAGAACGTGATGAATGCAACAGATTATGTGGAACATGCAAAAGAAGAGACAAAAAAGGCAGTTAAATATCAGAGCAAAGCACGCAGGGTATGTTGTCTTGCTGTAATTGTGCTGGGCAGTATTTTCATTTAGCACAGGAACATTTCCAATGGGAATGATTTTGCTGTAGTTAATATTGTTGTAATACCAATAGGGGACAGACACTTCTTGGACTATGAGTACAGATCAACAGTTCCTGCACAGCCAAGGGTGTGTTCACAATTTTCCACTCAGAGCTGCCATTATAGAGTGTAAAAACCCCAAAAGAAGAATTAATGTATTATTCCAGTGGATAATTTGCATGTTTTTCTTACTTGCTTTCTCAATACCTTAAATTATTCAGATTCTAAATAACCTTAAAAGTTTTTGTCTGTTTGTCACAAGTAAACTTACCTGGACTTAAAGCTGTAAAATCTATTTGCCAGCAGGAAAAATAAAAGTGCTTTACATGAAATAAGCTTTATTTTTTAAAAATTCTGCTTGTAATTTTTAGTTTTCCAGTTAAATTTGGGGGATCTTCCCTCTGGGAAGGGTGTGGCATTGTGCCATGCCACTGAATTCGTGCAGGACTTGAGTTCAAAGGAATGTTCTGGCACTTTCCATGGCACTTGTTTTGTTTCAGTAGCTTTCTTCCCATCAGACACCAAATAATATATTCTGATATCAGACTACTGAGCAGTTTATTTTTGCATTCCAATTTCCCCTTTTGCTGTGCTGTGCAATTCAGTGAGGCTCGTTATGGTGAGCTGGGTTTGAGGGAATAATTCATTTTCTGTAGATAGAGATCTACACACAGATAACACGCCTGATCCTTTACAAAAGATCTTTTCAGAAGTGTTAAAAGAGCCCACTTAATATGTATGTAAATGGTGCTTGGATCATCTCTGATAATTCTATAGGGATAATCACATGGATTTACCTGCTTAAAAATGTTAATTCTTACATTTGCAAGATTATACAGATAAATTTATCTCAATTTAAGAATGCAGGGGGCCTTAATAAAAGTGCTTGTGGATCTAAAAGCTACTTGAAAAATTGAAAATAAATGCAAGTGTTAATGTGATTAATATTAATCATACCTTGTTTTTTGACAGAAAATGTGGATAATTATCATTGTGTCAGTGGTGTTGATTGCCATAGTAGCTCTAATTATTGGTTTGTCTGTGGGTATTCGGTGATGCTTGGATAACCTCAGCATGCATGGCTTCCTGCCGCTGTGGCAGTAAGTAACTAATCTACTAATTTGGCTCCTGTCCTCTCTGTGTTCTTCTGCTGACCCTGACTGTGTGCCCAGAGCCCTGGGGAGGGCTGGGTGACGTGGTGGCCCTGCTCCCCGTGCCCCTGGCAGGGACTGGCTGTGCCTGATGGGGATGTTG
>VZSR01003800.1:7836581-7847137 GCA_013398615.1 Brachypodius melanocephalos | reverse complement strand
TGGGTGTTGTGCCTGGTGTGGGTGCTGTAATGGCTGATGTGGGCACTGATGTGGCACAATGGCCCTGCTAGGACCTGCCCAGGGCACACGGAGCAGCCCCTGCCTCACCCAGCCCCAGGGGAGGCACAGACAGCCCTGGGCTGGCTCCCAGCTCCTGGAATTGCTGTTTTGATGGTGAAAGCAAACAACATGCAATCCTAAGTGCACCTGGAACTTTTTCCAGTGGGGGTTTTAAGTAGAGTTTCTTAAAAAGTGGGTATCTGCAGCCATGGAGTTGGCTATTATGGCTTGATGAATATCTTCAAGTTTCTTACTTTGGAACTGTTTATTGATGCTAGACTAAATGAAACAGTGGGAAATAACAATGTGTTTAGGACATGAGATTTTTTTCAGTGTTTGTGTTTTTGCTGGAGTAAAGCACCATTTTTTGTCCAGATAATGTTTAGCTAGGCTAGGTAGGCAATAGCAGTTAACTTCTCTGAGTGCAGCAGAAATGCAGCTTTTAACATGCAGTGTCTTTAAGCTCCACACAGAACACCAGGAGCAGGTGCCAGTTCAGACAGCTCATCAGAAATTCACATTTCTGTACTAACACTTTTTTAACATCTGAGGTTTTGTTTTGGTGTTGAAGATTCTACTCAGCTCTGGTTTGTGGGCAGGGAGCAGAATTCAGTGTCTTTACCTGCAGTCAGAAATACCTGACCAGAGTCACACCTTGAGGCATTTGCACAGAACCATCTCTCCTTTGTTAACCCTTGCAGCTCCTCTGAGCTCTGACCTGCACAGTGTTTTACTGACCCTCTGCTGACTTCCACTAAGGGTGCAGATGTAAAGGTTTGAGTAGAGTGCAAATATTTATCCAAGGAGGGTGCCAGGGACCTACATCTGTTTGTAATGATGTTTACAGAAGCTGGGCCTGAGTAATAACCATTATTCTGTGAAGGAAAGCAGAGAAGGTTGCACAGATGGCTCTATCTTGTGACTATGGTTACATGTATGTTAGAAACAACAGGAAATCAGGGCAGTGATTGCTCCTTAGAAAGAAAATCCCAACCCTCGGCCTGGCTGTCAGTGTTACTGAGGCTCTGAATATATTTAAACAGTTCTGTCTCTGACAAACTATTTCAGTCTTAACTTTTCTTTCTTTTCCCTGCAGAAATTGATGTTCATAATAATATGTGTAACTGTACTGCTTCTGATACTTGGAATTATCCTGGCAACAACTCTGTCCTAGCAAGCACATTCCAAGAGTTACCAGCCTTCAGGAACTCCAAAACATCTGCAGCAAAACCAAACCTTTTCCACAGATGTTGCCTGACACTGTCCCACGATGATGGCCTGTCACTAATGGTTAAAAATGAAAACAAAACCCCTCGTAATGTTTACTCATAGATGAAGATCAGAATGTATTGGGGGGTGTGTGGATTGTACATCATAAACCAGACACTTGTGAGACTGAAACTTTGTTTGGAACTAAATAACTTAGGGTTTGTTCACATCTCAGTGTTACAGTTGAAATAGGGAGTTGAGAGACTATTGGCTTTTGACTGTTTGGCTTTTTTTTTCCTATTGCTAACCTAACTCTAATCATGACCTTCAGTACCTTGCCAGTGCTGCCTTTGGTAGCACTCTTGTGAATATTTTTATGAGATGTAGCCTTGTGTTTAAGTGTATTAATTATTTAGTCACCTTAACCTATTTAAACTTCATGCTTTTTCTCCAACAAGTGCTAAAATATTTTATCCTGAGAAGACTGCTCATTTAACTGCCTAGTGCATTACACTTGAGAAGAAAAAAGGAAAAAAGGTTTTTTACACTTGCCAGGTTTTTTCATTTTTTCTTTCAAGGTTAACTGCTTTAAATACTTCCTTCATGGTTAATAAAAAGTTAGTTGCAGCATTTCTGGTGAAAGCATACAGCTCTGAAACGCTGAATTTGCACTTGAGCAGGAAATTTCACAGGTAATTCTTGTGCAGAGGAAACTGATGGATCAGTTTAGCCTTATTGCTTACATGAGTATGACAGAAATGACTTTATAAAGCCAAATCAAGTTTCCTTGTTCTGGAGTTAGCTAATGTTGATGTATGAGTAGAGCAGATGGGGATGAACTCCCCCAGAAGAGTCTGAAACGTAACCCAAGCTAAGACACGGATGTGTTATGAAACCTGTGTGGTGTAACATGTATGAAGTGTTCTGGTGTACACAGGCCTGTTGTAGTGCCAGCTTGCATGGCTTCAAAGAACTCAAATGTACCCAAATAACTGCATCTAATGTTACAGGTTATTTTTGTATTTTTGTGTGTAAAATATTTGTAACTCGGGTTTGTGACTCCTCGTTGTTTAAGCATATCCATGTAGATATGTAGATATATTTACATTCTAAGAGGAATAGGGGAGAGGATCATTTGTGCCTTTCTAAACATAGTCTAAAACTACACTCATCAATGTTCTCAGATACTCAGCTCTCGTGTTGACTGCAGTAACTCAGTCCTACAAGTTCAGAATCCTTAAGCTTAGGTTTTGTTGAAAGTGTCTGAGATCAAAGTTACTCAGTAAGTGAGAATTCAGACTTCATAAAATTCAGCAAAGTTTACAATTTCTATTGTATGTATGAATATTCCTGCTTTGCTGTCCAGGTATACTGTGAATATGCTGGAGCTATTCAGATGTCAAACATGTTTAAAAAACAAAACAAATACTGTTATTGTTGTTATTATTGGTCTCTTTACCAGTCAGCCATAAAGAAGTCGCTTGAAGAATTCGGCTTCAATAATGAACAAATTTCTTTTACCTCTGAGTCCAGAATGCTCACTAATGTTTGTGAGGAAGTTTACATGCAAAGTAAGGAAGGATTGGTTGCCTTAATGCTCATTCTAGGTAAATATTTTTTATTCTGTAGTTTTCTAGATTTTTATCAGTAAATATTATTTATACAGATATGCAAATTAGATGGGGGGGAAAAATCACTCCTGCTGCTTACCAGCTTGTTATGTAAACTGACCCTCAAAATCCTGTCATGCTGAAGTTTTTTCTCTGTAATGCAGTAATCTGCCCATCAAGACCAGAAATTTGGATAGGCTACTCCAGAGTTTTTAGTTCTTGTTGAACAGCTGCCTCAGTGAGTTTGTTTTACAGCAAAACAGACCTTTTCACATGAACCTCTTTGGTTCATACTGGAGGGGAGGAAATCTCGAACCTATGCACTAATAAACTCATCTAAGCAAGTCTCCTGTGTCTGTTCTGAGTCCATGAGGTTACTGGAGCCCTTGGGAGTATCCCAGGAGGTGTTTGAATGAGGCTGACTTACATCAAACACAAGGTGAGGTGCTCTCTTTTCTGCAACTTCCTATGGAAAAAGGTGTACAGATAATTATGAAGAAAACAATGGGATGTATTAATTTAAGCTGTGCCCATGGGGGAGTTTTTTAGAGAAATGTTGAGGTAAGAAACCCTAGGGTTTTATTGAGTGAGTGCTCTCTTCATACAGAAGTGATTTGTGACAACTCCTGGAAGAGTCTGCCAGCAGTGAGGGTTTGAGATTTAATGCCAAAGCACATAGAAAATGCCCAGTTAATGCCTGCATGTCACTGAAAACACAGGGAATGTGTTACATAGCTGGAGTCTGTTGAAGTTTTATGTGATTTTTTTCCTGATCTCAATCAGCATTTCCCCCTGCTGAGGTTTCAGGGGGTTTTCCAGTAGCATTTCCCACACCCCCAGGAATTTGGCCACAATGTAGGTGATGTGCATTGGCCAGAGTATAACTTGGGAGTTCACTCCTTGGGTCCCTGATCCAAACCAGGCTGCTGGGCAGGAGGGCTGCTGCCCCCTAAAACCATGGCTGGAGTGTGGTTTTAATTTATTTTGGGGTTTTATGTTGAGAAAGAGGAAAGCAAAGCCTCTGGGTGCTGGCAGTGGGGCAGGCACAGCCATTTCATTCAGGGCTCCCTCTCAGCTCTGTGCTCCTGGTGCTGCAAATTTCAGTGCGATGGGAAGGCTCTCAGAAAACACAATTAATTCTAATTGTGCTCTTCCAGGACTTCCCTGGGATTTCTGATTTAAGCACAGCTACCAGGCTGGACCTGAGTCTGGGGATAAGCTCTGAGACCTGGAGAGTGTTTTGTGAGAGCAATTAACATCAACTTCAAGCTGGAGAGAAAATCTCTTTGCTGCCAGCTGCAGCTCTGGGCTATGCCCTCAGAGTTCTGGGACAGAGGGAATTTGGGATGGTTTGGGGAAATTGTGTGTCACACGGGGGGTTTGGGGTGCTTTGGGGCAGTTCTGTGTCACACAGAGGGTTTGGGGTGCTTTGGGGCAGGTCCTGGCAGCTCTGTGATTCAAATGCTGCTGATTTTTTGTGCCTTTTCCATCTCAGGGTTGGGTGGTTGCTGACTTGCTCTGCAGTTCCTGTTTTCCCCTTACTATTTAATTTATTTAATTTCTTTAATGAACTTCTGGAAAGGTCTTTTAAAACCCCACACTGGGAAGTCTCAGCCTTCTGCAGTGCTCCAGATTGACTTGGGACCTGACCAGGAAAAGGTTTGTCACTTTTTTATGCCATTACTTTAATTACTGACAGTACTGACAGAATGCTGGTTTTAAAAAAGGATACTTTTCCAGATGCAGACATTCTCAGCTATTGAGCCATCTAATTGTGGGGATTGAATTTTCTGCCCATTTCTTATCCTGCCCTGGGTTTCCTTTTGTTTAGGCTGTGGCTTTTAGAGGTGTAATTTCTTTGGATTGTGAATCTGTCCATGGTGTTTGCAGTGAAGGGAATGGCAGTGTGTGGTTACTGGAGAGGGACATCATCCCTCACAAGGACCGATCTGGGTTCTCTCCACTGCTGCCAGCCAGCTTTAAATGCATTTTAATTTTTTTTTTTTAAATCTAGCTGCCAGCAAGGGAGCCTTACTGCAGCACACAGCACACTGAAGGAAGAAACACACACATTAAAAAACCCAAACAAACTGCTCTCAACCATCTGAAAATCTGCAAAAAACCCCATTTCAAAACATCCTGGGTTTGAATCAGTTCACCCAAGCACACGTTGCGTTTCCAGCTCACGTGCTTGCTCTGCTTTTGGTTTTCCCTTTTGGCAATTTATTCAGAGTGGAGTTAGTGGGTAGAATCTCAGAGGAGAATAAAAGCCAGTGTTTTGAGAACTAATGAAGTAATTATCTAAAGCATTATTTACAATGATTATTTAGAAGATAATGAGACCCTTTAATTATGTTTGTTCTGCATAGCTAGCCCTTCAATAATTCAGGGTGTTGCCATACAATTTTCTGTGTTTGCTTTGCACAGTTTTTGTTTAGGAGAACGTCAGATTTTTGTGCTGTGTGTAAAGCACAAATCTGGGCCCTCTTGGGCATTGTCTGGCTCATGGAAATCTCCTGCTCTCTTGGGTTGGAGCTTTTGGGTTCAGGCT
The DNA here is from genome assembly GCA_013398615.1 of Brachypodius melanocephalos. Taxonomy (NCBI): domain Eukaryota; kingdom Metazoa; phylum Chordata; class Aves; order Passeriformes; family Pycnonotidae; genus Brachypodius; species Brachypodius melanocephalos. The sequence continues at coordinate 7,841,707 of VZSR01003800.1, read as the reverse complement.
TGATGTGAACAAAAGAAACCCTGGGTGAGATGAAGCTGCACCCATTGAAGGCTGCTCTGCCTTTATCCCTGGGAAGGCACTGCTGGAATATTTCCATTACTCCACTGATGTTCCTGTCAGTGTTTCTCTCACTGGAGCTGAAGCCTGACTTGCAGTTTATTTTCATTTTGGGAGCCCTGATGGGGATGTTTCAAATGCAAGGGTTTTTTTTTTAAAGAGCTCATTTGTGTACGAGGAATCTGGAGCATCATTGACGTTTCAGTGGCTAATAAAGATTTCACTGCATCTGTGAACTGGCTGCTAAAATAAACAATTCTGCTTGAGCACACGGTTAGCAATGCCCAGGAGTGGAAGGTTCCTGGGGAGATGCAGCTTTTCCTGCAGCAGGGGCTGAGGATGGGCAGGAAGGGCACATTCAGATTCCTCCTACGGCACAGAGCTATTTCCCACCACGTATTTGCAGTTCCTCAAGGGTCACTGATGGCAGGGTTTAAAAAAAGTTCACCTAAAATTAGGTTCAGGCCCACTCTAGGAAGCACAGCCAGTTTCTGCAGAGGGTTTTCAACGTGCTCAGCAGAACACTGAGAGAGGGGCAGCTCTGACCCGGGGGGTGGGTATTTTGGGAGGGGATTTTGGCGTGCAGAAATCCTGCCCTGGAGCCTGGAGCTCCCTCCCAGCCCCAGGGTCACAGCTCTGAGGCTCTGCCCAGGGCTGGTAGCTGGGCACTCTTGTGCCCTCCTGACTCTGGAACTATTTATAGATGGGTTTTGTCAGAGTTCCCATTCGTGCAGTTTCCCCTCATGGATTTTTGGGCTAGGTTTTCCTTCCAGCATGAGGGAAATAAAACCGTGCAACAAATCAGTCCTAAGAACAAAACATAAATCCACAGGACTATAGAATTCAGCAAGTGTTGACATGTATAAAATAAATAAAATAGCAGAAATTACTATAAAGTTCAGGTGAGTTTGAAGAAAATTAATGCAGAATCTCTGTTTCCCTGCAGCCATATGGACATTCACATGTCCATATGCAAGGGCTGGGTTTAGACTGCAGATCTGCTTTCTATGATTTCCTCCCCAAAGCTGGTTCATTGCTAAGGCAGCATGTGCTGAGCACAGTGACTCAGACCTGTGGGCCAGGATGCTTTTCTTGGGTTCTTTTCATCCTACACAGATAGAAATAGGTGCCCCTGTTGATCTTCCTACCATTTATACCGGAAAAGTGAATGTGGTATTATTTTAATGGCATTAAAATATCTTTTCTGTGCTGTTCCATTAACATCTGTTCTAACCCTGGAAGTTCTGCTCTCACACCCTGACACCCACAGTGCCACAGCACAGGGCAGTAATGCACAGGAGAGAAATATAAAATAAAATAATGAAATAAAATAATCTCTGAATTGCTGTGAATGATCAGTAACTGGAGCATTCTGAGATCTGACTGAGAAAAGAACCAACTCCAAACTCCATTTTCCAAAAACTCCTTCTTGCTTGGTGTTGCAGGGTTCAACCTCCCTCAGATGAGATCCCCAGCTCAGAGGGGGCTGCACATCAGCCAGGCCACGCTGGGCAAGCAGAGCCAGCCTGCCAGCAGCACCGAGGAGATGGAAATAAGGGTGGTGGTGCTGGAACAGGAGAGCTCAGTGCCTCTGTTTACCCTGTGGGAGCGGTGCTGGTTACACAAGATTAAATGTTATGTAAAGTGCAAGAGCAGCTGCTTTGGCAGAGCAGCACAGAGCAGGGCAGGGGCACTGCCCAAAGCAGCATCCCTGGGATGATGCATTTCCCAGAGCAGCTCCTGGGGTGATGCATTGCCCAGTGCAGCTCCTGCCCAGCACCCCTAGGGAATGCAGCATCCCTGGGAATGCAGCACCCCTGGGGAATTCAGCATCCCTGAGGAATGCAGCATCCCTGGAAATGCAGCACCCCTGGGAATGCAGCACCCCCGAGGAATGCATCATCCCTGGGAATGCAGCATCCCTGAGGAATGCAGCATCCCTGGAAATGCAGCACCCCTGAGGAATGCAGCACCCCTGGGGAATGCAGCACCCCTGGGAATGGCAGCATCCCTGGGGAAGTCAGCATCCCGGGCAGGTTCAGCACGGCCTGGGGAATGCAGCATCCCGGGCGAGCTGCAGGTCCTAAAAACACCAGAAAATCCTCCCCCCAAACACCCAGAATTCACTCCAAATTGCCCCAAAATCCCCCCTCCAAAAGCTCATTCCTGCGGGCGCTGCCCTGGGCAGGCTCAGAGGCAGCAGCGCTCTGTTGCCATCCTGTGGTAAAATCCATCGGTATCACCTCAGCACTGAGCACGGCTGAGGGGGAAAGAAAAGAAAAAGAAAGAAAAAGAAAAAGAAACTTGTCTGCTTTTCATTTCTTTGTGTTATCCCCATCTCAGCAAAGCTGTTATGTGTGTCATGGATATTCTTACATGCCAGTGGCCCCTCAACAGCACAACTGCAGCCAGAAACAACACTATCAAGCTATATACTAATGTTATTTGGCCACACAAACGACCAAATTAATAATAAAATGTTTATTACAGTAAATCCTAACATCTTACAGTTCCAGTAAAATGTCAGTTCTCATCTGCTGTGGCATAACAAGTTGCATATGTCAAATTTTTGTGACTCAATTTGCTAAACATGTTCTTGAGATAAAGAATATGTTTTGAAACCTTCATAGCAGTCAGCCTGTACTGGTAGTTCAAAAAAAAAACAGTTGCTGTTTTACTTTCAGAGTGACTTAATCAAATTTATTCATATAATTTTCCATATTTTTGAAACAGGGCTTTCAGGAATTTAATGACAATTCACATATTTATCCATGTATGTACCCACACTCCCTCACACACAGATATGTACAGATGTATAAAAATGTTTGAAACCCACCCATGGTAAGGAAGGAGAAGAGCTGGTTTGGCTCATGGTAACACCTTAATAACTCTATTTTACTCTGATTTATCAGATTTTCAAGTATCAGGTTGTCCTGGCAGATTTTTGTTCTGTTTGTATAAAACCATACCAGGAAACAGCCACATTCCTGCAGCCTCCAGCCTGGACCTGACAGATCCCCAAACCACCCCCTGGAATGTTCTGGTAGCCCCCATGCCATGTGCTGAGGCAGGGTGGAAGTGCTGACAGAGCCAGGAGGAGCTCTGCAGTTTGAAGCTTGCACGTAGCTCAACTGAGGGAAAAAGCTGACCTGCCAAAATTAGACTAAAAAAAAAAAAAAAAAAAAAAAAAAAGAAAGAAAGCCATTTATGCCAGCAACTGGTTATAAAATTGAGAGTGCCTTGCCTGATGATCAGAGCCACAATCTAATCTGGGAATGAACATACGAACCTGGCGAGGAACAGCTTTTCCCTCAGAAAATGCCAGAGTTTTGCTGTTCCTGCTGCAGCCATATGTAATCTCAGGGAAGGTCATTTGGGGCTGAGATTTGCACAGCAGAGAGGTCTTGGGGACCTGATTTTGAGATTTTGGACTCCCCATTCAGAAAATTCTAGTCCTTCTAGGCTGTGCCAGTGCAGAGCTTCAGGGAGAAAGCCCAGATTGTCTGTGAACCTTCTCCTCAGCTGCTCCTCCTGCACCACCGCGTCACTAGGGCTCAGATCTGGATGTTCCATGCTTGGAATGAGGCACGGATCCTTCAGCAGCACCCAGCTGCCTTGCAGATCTCACTGTGGGCAGGATTGAATTCCAGACCTCTCAAGGGAAATGTGTTTGGTGCAGGTGGAGTGGCGTGGTGGCTCTCGGTCGTGCTGGAGCTCTGGGTGCTCGGATGGATGCCTGGAGCTGCTGCATCCAGAAATGCAGACAAGGCCAGCCTGGGGTGATTCCTCAGCTGCTCAGTGAACATCACAGCTCAGGGGTGCACACTGGAAACCCAGATCAGGAAAAACCTGAGCCAGAGATCACCTGACAAAGCCCTCTTCCATGGCTCCCAATTCCTGCCAGAGGAGCACCAGGTGCTGGTGGTTCCTGGAGAGCAGAGTGCTCCCCATGCACTTCAGAAAACCTGTCAGGCTTCAGAGGGGATCTGCCTTCTTTTCTTCATGCCAAACTCTCCCAAAAAGCCTCCTGCTCTTCCCCATTATTCCTGTGGGTAATGCCATGGGAGGAAGGCTGGTATCTGAAAAGGAGCTGTAGGAAAGGCATTGTTGGATTGAGGGGTGTATTTCTCTAGATGCTTTAACAGAATTCAATAAAATAGTGCCTTGAGAGTGCAATATTTCCTCCCCCTGTAAAATACTAGAAGGAAAATACAGGAATACCACTCGGTATTATTCAGATGTTTTCTGGACGATTTAACCTTCATCAGCCTGGAGAATTCAGTTATGCTGCAGTGAAGGCACTCCCAAAGTGATGAGATTCTGCCATCTCTGCTCAGGAGAAACTGGGAGCAAAAACCAACTGAGAGAACCACTGAAGCTGGGTCTCTAAAATTTGATTTATTTAAAACCTTTCCCTGTATCCCCTTACAGCGTCTCCCTGTGCCTGCCGGGGAGATGCTGCCTCACCTTAGAAGTTCTGTGGGACCGCGTCGCCCCCGTTCTCCCGGGCAGAGGCGCGGCAGAGCGGCCGGGATGCTCCAGGTAATCCGCCTTAATTCCCGTCTGCACCGGCGCCGCCGCGCCTTCCATTGGGCAGGCCGGGCGGCGGAAAGAGCCCTGCGGCTCCCATCGCCGGCCATTGGTCCGTGCCAGCAGCCACGGCTGCCCCGGAGAGCCGCTCCTGCCCGGCCCCGCCGGCACCACCCGCGGCCGTGCCCGCCGCCGCCTCCCCCGCGGCCCTGCGCGGCTCCCGCTGCGGGGCCAGGGCCGAGACCGCGGGCACGGCCAGCGGCAAGGACAGCAACAAAGAGCCATCTTGGGCGGCTGCGACAGCCACGGCGACAGCCACAGCGACAGGGACAGCGGCAGCGACAGAGACAGCGACAGCGACAGAGACAGCGACAGCCACAGGCACAGGCACAGGCACAGCCCCGCCGCCTCATAGGCTCGGCCGCCCCGCACGGCGATGATGCTCGCTCGGCTCCCCGCCTGCCCCTGAGCGCCGGCACCGGGAGCAGCCGGTACCGAGAGCAGCCGGCACCGAGAGCAGCCGGTACCGAGAGCAGCCG
>VZSR01003800.1:7792363-7832043 GCA_013398615.1 Brachypodius melanocephalos | reverse complement strand
CCCTTCCCTTCCCTTCCCTTCCCTTCCCTTCCCTTCCCCACCTTCCCTAGAACTGCACTGATTCATTGTCTTTCACTGAGGAGCATAAATCACTTTTATAGATAGCCTCATCAAGTTTTTACACTGGATGTGGGGTGGAAAAAAGTGACAATAATACCCCCTCTTGCCGGCTTTGAAAGGAAAGCAAGCCTTTCTTGAGGAAGGCTAGCTTGTTTAGGGCTGGCTTAGAAAAATCCTAAATTGAGGCTAAATTCCTCCAGAATAGGGAATTTATTCTGAGATTTTGCCTTTTCAGCTCCTGCTGAATATTTCTCTACCTCCTTCTTATAAAGCTGAGAAAAAAGCTGGTTTTACTCCTGTAAAAAGAGGAAAAGGAGTGTTTTTTTCCTGCAGTATGGAATGCCCTGGTGCCTTTTCACTGGTGTGGGGAGTGCATCTGCAGTGCCCCTGTCCCTGTGGGCGTTCTCTGAGATTAATCAGGGATGTTTACAGACCCGTGCCAGTCCTCAGCAGTGTCCCTGAGTGTGCTGAGCTGGGCTCTGCTGGGGATGGATGGATGGAACTGCTGGTGCTCAGAGCCCAGGGGATGAAGCTCCCAGCTGTCACTGTCACCAGCACTGCTGGCCCCTGTTTGCTGCATTTCCCTGCTCTGTCACACTCACAGGTTCACCCCTGGCTAAATTCTGATTTTCTGCTCTCCCCACTCCCTGCCCCGATCCTGCACAGGGCTGGGAGCCTCAGGAATATTCCCTGCCAGCTCCAGGAGTGTATCCCTTCCCTCCTCCCTTGTTTACTGCTTGCTAATTAAATTTTGTAGGTGGCAGTTTGGGATCTTAGTGGGCTGTGTCATGTGGCTGCTAATGCTCTGCAGATCTCCATTACATAACCTTTAAGTAGTTTGGGAAATGTGCTTGTGTCATACTGGGCCTGACAGAAGGCTCTGTCTGCAGCCAGCAGCCTGATCAGCTTCTTTATCTACGATGACTGGAGAAATCTTGTGGATGGTTTGTTCTGGCACAGGATTCGTGCCCTGCCTTGTCAGGTCAATTCTCCTGCTCTGCTGGGATGCTTTGCAGTGGCTGTGTCTGCTCCCCTGCAGGGCAGAGCGGGGAGGGGCTGCATTTAAACACTGCCCTGCCAGGTAATCAGCAAAGAAACACCGAATGCGGGGTGCCAGGAGCCCTTGGCTTGGCTGACAGCTTTGCTCATCCGGTTCTGGAGTGACCCCAGCACAGAAAACCTCTCAGCTTGTCCCCTTCACCTCCCACAGAGCTTGGCTGGGCTCTGGTGCTTTGTGCCAGATGAAAACACGAATCGATGTGGGTTTAGAAATGCTACGGAGGGATGATCAATTTTTAATGCCTGGTAATTCATTAGGTTCTGCTTTGCATTTTGTAAATGCATTTTGTAAATGACAGCAACGTGCCACTCACAGAGCAAGGGCTCTTCTCCTTCCTCCAAGCCAGAACCAGCTCCTGGTCACACTTCACACACACTTCCACATTCTTCTTGCCTAAAACACCTTTATACACCTTTATACACCTTTATACACCTTTATACACCTTTATATGCCTTTATACACATTTATACACCTTTATACGCCTTTATACGCCTTTATACGCCTTTACACACCTTTACACACCTTTACACACCTTTATACACCTTTATATGCCTTTATACACCTTTATACACATTTCCACATCTTTATCCACTATCCAATGCAGTTTAAGCACTCCATGGATGGAGCAGCCTGGCCCTGAAGGGAATTCTTGAAGGGGATAATTCTCATTTTGATTTCCTGGCCCTGGAGGCTGAGCCCTGTCTGTGGCCCTGTCTGTGCTCTCTGATGAGCCACGGGAGATTCCTGCCTCACTTTCTGCATCTGCTCAGGGGCCGTGAGCTGCTGGGGTCCTGCAGTGAAAGTTGTAACTGGAGATGAGGAAGAACTGATGAAATTTTGGGTGTTGGGCTTTTTTTCTAAAGGATTACAAATTTATAATCTCTGGCTGAAATCGAATAGTGTGACCCTGCATTTTGCCTAGAGAAGCCCTTGGTCTGCAATAGCACTTTTCAGCAGGAAAACTCTTTACTGGGGGCTCAAGAATGATGGTTTGGTATCGTTCTGTCTGTTTTGCAGGTGAGGAATTTTCAATGTGTTTCAGGTTTATGTGCCCAGGATCGTTCAGCAGGGTCAATGGAAATCCATGGGGATTGTTTGCAGAACCTGATCTAACATTTATCCATTTTATTGCTTCTCTTAATTAAATGTTGTATAAGAAAGGAGGAGGGGAAAGTATTGATCTTTTAAAACCGGGGTTTTCTCTTGTTTAATTTTAAATTAACTGGCCACGTGCTCTCATAGTAATGAGTCTGCAAATGTGTTAATCTTTAAAAAAATTGCTACTATGATAACTCAGGGTGGCTGCAGTCAGTTTGTGTATTCTGAGGGCTCACCTGCTGGCTGTATGGAGCTGTAAATGTCTCTCTGGAAGGGTCTCTGTGCTCAACAGGCTTCAATCTCCTGTGTCAATGTGTTCACCACACCCTCCCTGGGACTTTGGTCACTCTGGTTTATCTGGAGAGTGAGCACAGCTCCTGCTGCTGTGTCCCCACCCTTGGTGGCTCCTGGAGGAGCTGGAATCAGAGCAGAGGGGCAGCTGTAGAGCAGTTCTGGGGGGTTTTGGTAGGGCAGGTGGGCACAGCTGGTATTTCTGTGTCGAAAGGGAAACCTGCCCTTAAGGAGTTGTTGTTAATCACAGGCAGGGCTGAGCTCCTCAGCTCATTGGATTTGGTGTTCATGGCTGCACAGGGACAGGGGATTGATCAACTTTGATAAATCCCAGCAGGATTGATCAGCTTTAGAGCCCTGCACTGACACTGTGATCAGGGAAAGGCCAGAATGGATCTATAAACTTTGATAAATCCCAGCAGGATTGATCAACTTTGATAAATCCCAGCAGGATTGATCAACTCTAGAGCCCTGCACTGACACTGTGATCAGGGAAATGCCAGCATGGATTGATCAACTTGGATAAATTCCAGCAGGACTGATCAACTCCAGAGTGCTCAGGGAGAGGGCAGTGGGGAGGAAGGGCTGGTCCCTGGTGTCACACCCATGTCACAGCTCTGCTGGCTCCAGTGAACTCCAGCTGGGCTCCTGCAGGGGTGGGAGGTCACAGCTTTTTCCCAAAGCTCCCAAAGGTGACGTTCCCTGTGCAGCCAGGGTGAAGCAGCCCTGCTCAGTGACTCTGCAGGTATTGATCCCATGCAAGTGAGAGTTTTGTCACCTCCAATATTGATAATTAAAATTGATAATGAAATTATCACAAACCCTAAACCTTGTGCTCAGCTTGTTTTGAGAAATGCCTGTTTAATTCTGCAAGTACAAGGAAATGGAGTGTACAAAGCTTCGAGCTGCTGATATTTTTATAACACACAAGTTTTGTAAATACACCATTTATCCTTGCCTTAAAATAAACAGAAGCAGAGAGGAAGAGGAGCTGGGCATGGTGATGAGAGCTCAAAGGATCAAGCAGAGAATGAGGCCACTGAGCTGCTGACCCCCTGGGCTCTGTGGGGCTCAGGTGTTCCATTGATTCTCTGGGGGGGAATCGCTCTGGGCAGGAAGCACCGAGTGACACTGGCAGCACAATATTTGTGTGCAGAACACAAACACAGGCACGGCTCATTGCACAGAGCTGCCAGTGTTGACACAGCACGTGTGGGACCCTGACAGTGACACCAGGAACGGAGCATCCCTCCCTGCAGGAATCCCTGGTGCAGGGACAGCTCTGAGCATCGGGCTCTGAGCTGCTCCCAGCCCAAAATCCCAGCTGGACACGGCACAGGGAGGCAGCAGCTCAGGGAGCACAAGGGAAAAGCTCCTCCTTTCCCCTTAGCCCACGTTTATCCCTTTCAGATGTGCTCTGTTCACCCTCTCCTGCCCCACTGTGCTTGGTGTAACTAAAATTTGGTTTAAAAACTACCAGAATGTTTAGTCAGACCATGCTGTTGATTTTTAACATCATTAAAATATATTATATATATTTTAATATATTTAAATATATAAAAAATATATGTATAATATGTTTATATATATATATAAATATATATATGTTTATATATATATATAATATGTTTATATATATATATATATAATATATGTTTTTATATATATATATATATATAAAAATCTTATTTATTTAGTAGCATTGAAGGGCCATGCTGCTGTGGAGAAGGAAGTTTTCTCACTCTGGTTTGCTGGAACCAAGTGTCAGGGAATTTTCCCCGATGCAGTTGAGTTATGAGGTGTTGCATGCACTCAGGAAGTGCTAAATGCATTATCCCATACATGCATGGGTTTATGTTTGATGGATTCGTGTGATGCACTTTGCCTTCCATCCTGGCATTTCAGAGTCCTTACAGACAGACCTGGAGATGTGCAGGGTTCTGTACCATGGAACATTTCCAGTCATCTCCTGATGCATAAATTAAAAACAAACAAACAATAACAAATCCAGCAGTTGCACAGTGGCAAGGGAAGGGATGAAAGAACATTCTGTGACAAAGACACCCAGATTTTATTGATGCTGAGAGAGGGGTGCAGCTCCCTGCAGGAAGGGGTGTCTGGCTCCTTTGATCTCGTGTCTGGGCACAGGGGAGGCACGAGGCCAGGCTCAGGAGCTGCTCCTGCTGCAGAGAGCAGAGAGAATTTGTTCCAATTGCTGCAGGAGGCATTCCCTGTGCTTGGCTCAGATATTGGGGAAACAACGAGGCTCTGGTACCTTGCTAAAACCCCTCCTGCTGTGCTGCCAGCAAACCTTCTGCCTGCTATCCAAATGTGAAAACATTCTTATTTGTGTGTTACCTAACAGGATTCCCTGCCTCCCCATCCTCACTTGCTAATTTGTTTGTGAGCCAGGCTTGGGGTTGCTTTTGTGTGGCCCAGTCTGGGCACTTTGGGGGGCTTGCCCTGAGTGTCTCTGGTCTCACCTGCTCCTCTCTGATTAGAAATCATTGCTGATGGTTTATCCCCTCAGCCTGGATGGTGCAGGTGGATGCTTTTGACCTTAAGGTCTCCAAACTGTAATTTCTGGGGCTGTCATGGCTGGATCTGAGTTATGCACACCTGTGATGGGTGATGGAGAGGAGCCTTAGATCTGCTGCTACAACTTAAAAATAAAGAAAAAAATTCTTTCTTCAGCTGAGAGGGAATACTCCTGGTCCTGTAAATCCTGCTGAGAATCAAGAGGTTGCTGGAGGTTTCTGAGGAAAGGTTCTTTCAGAGAAAATCAGGCCAGGAGTTCTTTTCTTTCTTTTTCTGGAGTTTAGCAGAGAAAGTGCATTTAAAGACATCCATTCTCCTCCTGCATGAACAGTGGCCTGAATCTAGCATGCTGTCTGCTCTGGAAGTTTATTAATGTAATCCCTCAGCTGCATATGGTTAAAACATCGAAGGGCTGGGGCTGGCAGGGAGGCTGATCATTGTGTAAAGTCAAGGCACACACCATGGCAGCATTAAACCAACCCCTGGCAGAATTTAACCAACCCACAGCAGCATTTAACCAATCCACACCATGGCAGCATTAAACCAACCCACAGCACACCTGTATTAACCTTTCCCTCCTGCAGCTCCCTGAGCTTCCCTCCCCTGTGCTCCTCTGAGCTTGCCAGCAGAACGTGCAAGGTAAAGACTTTCAGGAGATGTGGTGGTGGGGTTTTTTTCTGTTTATTCTCAATTATCATGTTGATGCATCATTTATCATTTCCACAGAGCTGATCCCAGGTTCTTGGGATCAAGGCTTTGCTCAGGACCTGAAGGATGCTGTGGTTTTTAAAGTGAGGGTGGCTTGTCCCTGGAGAGTGCAGTGCAGTGTGGACACGATGCTGGCTGATCCCCACTCCCCAGGCTCTGATGAGCCCATTAGTGCCTGCCCAGGCTGCCAGACCCTCACCTGCAGGGCCAAAGCTGTGGCTGCAGGGTTCTGGAAGGCAGGGGAGCCTGCAGGGCTCAGGTGCTGCAGGGCTGCTCTGGTTTTTAATGTTTTGGCTGCTCCACGTGGGCACAGATCCAGCAGGGCTTGGGGCTGAGCCTTGCCCTGCGAATAAAACCGCTCTGGCTCTGCAGGTTCCATTTCTCTTTTGGCAGATCCACTCAGCCTTGGCCATGACATCATTTTTAACTCAGCAGAGCCCTGAGTGTGGCTGATGGTGGAATTGGAGCCCTGCTGTTTGAGGACAGGATTGTCCCAGTCCTGGGCTCTGCAGGGCAGGTGCAGGGTGCTGCTCTTTGCCTCCTGAGGAGGGGCTCTGTGTGTGCCAGGATGGTGTTTGGGGGGGCTCTCTCTGCCAGGATGGTGTTTTTGGGGGGCTCTCTTTGCCAGGATGGTGTTTTTGGGGCTCTCTGATCCAGGATGGTGTTTTTGGGGGGCTCTCTGATCCAGGATGGTGTTTTTGGGGGGCTCTGATCCAGGGTGGTGTTTTGGGGGGCTCTCTTTGCCAGGATGGTGTTTTGGGGGTCTCTCTGATCCAGGATGGTGTTTTTGGGGGGCTCTCTTTGCCAGGATGGTGTTTTGGGGGGCTCTCTTTGCCAGGATGGTGTTTTTGCTGCTGCCAAGGGGATGGTTTGGCTATTGAGAGCTCCCAGCTGCTGTCAGTGGGTTCTGCCCCCAGCCTGGCTCCCAGATTTCCTCCCAGACATGAATCCTCAGCTCTTGTCCTGTTGTTTGTGTCAGAGGCACTCAGGCGTTTTCCTGGCTGTCATTCTCTCATAAAAAGCCACCTGAAATCCTTTTTAAGGGATTTACATTTTCTGTTGGTAATACTCAGGACTGAAAGGCCTGGTTCTCCTCAGACTTGTGGCAATATCACTGTGGGATAATTCCCGTGAGAAATACACTGGTTACATGTGTGAAACGGAAGAAAAAAATCATCCGGCTGATACATAATTCATAATTTTGCTAAAAATTGAGGTGTAAAAGCTTTGCAGAACGGGGCTGTAGCTCTGACAGCTTTGTCATGTGGACATCCTTTGTGCTTTTGTGAAACCTGCATGTGAATTCTGTGCTAATGCATGAGGTGGTGTTAACTTTACTGTCAAAAGGAATATTCTGGAAGACTCGGTGTGAATGGATATCTGGGGTTCATTGAGGCTTCTTTCCTTGGCCAGGGGGTTTCTGCAGGTTTGGGGTCAGTCAGTGAAGAAGTTGCAGGATGGTTCTGGGCACACTGAGCACAGGGGGATTTCTTACCCCAGTCTGCCAGGACACAGCAGTGTGAATAAAATGGAGAAATCAGCCAGGCTTACGCTCAGTAATCTTTCTCTAATCTGTAAATTAGGCAAATTATTTGATACTTACACTTCATGAAAGAAATAGTAGCACAGATGTGCCTCTTGCCTCTTTATCTTAGTTTATCCTTGTAAATTTGATATCAGATAAAGAGTAATAAATAAAGCAATGATTCCATCAGATTTGTATTTTCCCCCAGAATCTCATTTCTTGCTCTGGCCACAGGATTTATTGGCATGTTCTGTGATTCTCTGCTTTTTGAGAGTAGTTTTTAGATGTGGTTTTTAGATTCCCACAGCAACGTGAGACATTTGCATCAGAGCTTCGTGCCCAGAAGGTCCCAGAGTTGCTTTGGATTTGTCATAAAAGCTTTGACAGCAGGCTCTCACTCTGAATTTAGGATAGATTCCTGCAGATAGGTGTTTAACTAATTAAATTCAGAGCAATTTGGCACAGCAGCTAAAAATATGGGAACCCTCAAGACTGCAGAGCTTTGGAGAATTGGTGTCAGCTACAGCAAGAGTCATTCTGGAGATCAGAGTGATTGAGAAGTGTCTGAACTGGAAGGACAATGTGATTCTGAGTGCTCAGAAGGGGAGGATGAAGGGCAGGGTGTGAGAAGTGAGAGCAGTTTGCTCACTGGAGCTCCCAGCAGTGCTGGATTTGTGGATTTTCATGGATGGAGGAAGGGTTTGTGTTCCACAATGTCTGCTGCAGGGAGAGGGAGCACAGGGCCATGCTGATCTCAGATGGAAAAAAAGGGTGGGAAATTCTGGAAAAGTGGTTCAATAGTTTATAGGTTAATAGAGTTGCTGAAGATTTTGTTCCAATTAAAAATTAAAGAAATTTCTATGGAAATTTCTATGGAAATTTTATTCCAATTTTAAAAAAGGAAAAGAAGAAAAGCCCAGTCCTCAGCTGTTCCTTCATTTGGAAGGGAGCAGTTCACTTTGCCACACTGTTCACTCCTGAAATCAAATCAATAATAGCTTTTCTGCAGTGTTTTCCACTGGCTGTGTGAGCATTTCATTGCTTCTCAGGGTTTTTTCCTTGTCAGCTGTCATTTTCTCATTCTGGTGCTGCAGCTCTGGGTGTTCCTGTTCCAGGGCTGGCAGTGCCTGGACAGCCTCCAGTGCTGCCCATTGTTCTTCCTTGCTTTGAGCTGCAAGGGACAAGGGAGCTCTAATTTTTAAATTTATTTATTAAAAGAATCGAATCAACAATCTTCCCATCCACAATCAAGGACTCCATTCTCCCAGAGCTGGATGTGTGTAATTAGGCATAAGCTAAAGTTTGCATTTCCAGTAGTGGTGGTGGGAATTGTTCAGTCTGGCTGACGTTGGAAGGATGTTTGCACAGAGATAGGAGGGGTTTTTTGTCTGCTGATAAACACATCTTACTCATTTATTCCTGATCCTGTGAGGGAGCTGAGAGCCACCTGAGCAGTTTCATTGGCAACCCAAACTAGGGGGGGATCAAGATTATTAAAGGCAGAGACCTTCCACAGCCAGCCAGAAAAATGTGTCTGTGTCTGCTCTTCCAGCTGGAGATCTGTGTCCATCACCAGAGCCCAGGCTCAAAAGGGAGGAGGGTTTTTATTTTAGCTGAAATCAACAGGTTCAAGCTGCCAACTTCTGGGAATGTTCAGGTGGTTTTTCTGCCACCAGCTGTAATTCAGATTTTTGTGGTGGTCACTGTCCTGCCCATTGTTATTGCATGGTAATAACAGAAAGGAAGAAAGGAAGAAAGAGAGAAAGAAAGAGAAAGAAAGAAAGAAAACTCAAGAACAACACCTTGAGAAGAGCAATGAGGGGTCGGAGTTGGCAATTCCTGCTAAGCCAGAGCCCCAGGAAGCACAGACATCTGTCTGTCTGTCTGTGCCCTTCCATCCCCTCAGGACACCACCCCTTCCACTGGCTCTGCCCAGCCAGGAGCCTTTCCTGCAGTGTGGTAGGACTGGAGGGACTCTGAAATCCCCACTTTGGGGATGCACTTCGCAGCTGAAAGGAAATGTAAGGAGGTTCCAAGCCCATGGAATCAATTCCGATCCAGTGCAGTGACATCAGCCCCTGTCCTGGAGCTGGGGGCTGCAGTGTAAGGAGGTTCCAAGCCCATGGAATCCATTCCCATCCTGTGCAGTCACAGCCCGTGTCCCAGAGCTGCTGCCTGCAGTGTAAGGAGGTTCCAAGCCCATGGAATCCCATGGAATCCATTCCCGTCCCGTGCAGTCACAGCCCGTGTCCCGGAGCTGGGGGCTGCAGTGTAAGGAGGTTCCAAGCCCATGGAATCCCATGGAATCCATTCCCATCCCGTGCAGTCACAGCCCGTGTCCCGGAGCTGCCGCCCGCAGTGTGAGTGCGCTCCGAGCTGACAGAGCCCTGTGCCGCTCCACCAGGTGTCACTGGGGTGTTTTGGGATGTTGCCTTGTCCAATCAATCAGCATTTTTCCTTACACGCTTCCAAAAGTTATTTAACGAGAAGTTGTGATTGTTGCTTTTGGAGCCCGCTTTCCATTTTCCAAGGGCAGCTTACTTCCAGAACTTCCAGGGTCATGGGATAATGGGCAGGGACCCTGCAGATAATGATCCTTCCTGCAAAGCCAAATGCTCCTTCTCCTCTGATGGTTGAGAAGAATTCCTGTCTGGGTCACTGGGTGTATTTTTGATAGAGTTTCGATTTTATTTATCTTGTATTTCCCTTTCAAGCATCCAGGTTATTGCAAGGTGATTCTTGGAGCATTTCTCTCCCCAGATATGATCTCACCTGTGAGCGTTTGCTGCCCTTTGGCTGCTGGGGTTTGCAGAGCAGTTCTGACTGAAGGGAATTTCCCAAATGGGAACATTGCCGGGTGTGAAAAGCACATTTGGGCTCGGAGGCAGCCCAGGTGGAGGAGGCAGAGTGGACACTTTTGTTATCTGGGGTTTGTGCAGGCAGAATTGGCTGGGAAATCTCTGAGCCTTCCTGTGGAGCCCAAAAGGAATAACTCGAACAGGAACTACAATAAACTGGGAGAAGTGTAAATTCTGTTTAATTGAAGGCACTAAAATCAGGCAGGAAGATTTTGCAGCAAGAACCCTTAATCTGCTGGGAGAGGGCTCTGCTGAGGGAGGAGAGCACAGACGGAGGAGAGTCTGAACATCTTTATTTGCTCTCTCCACTCTGACATCTGTGCAGCTGCTTCTCCTGCTCTGTTTTTTATTTCAGTAAAAATATTCATAAAAATGAAGCATGGTTCTGTGTACTGCTTGTGGTCCTGTCCTCATCTGGAACCACTTTTCTCATCAGTTTTCAGTGGCTGATAAAGTCTGAATTTCTCTCCTGTGGCTGTATCCCATAAGAGATCCCCAGAATTAAAGGCTTTAGGACACTTCCCTATGTGTCTGGATTCATAAATTACTAAAATTGCAGGTTGGCGCCCCTTTCCTTCGCCCAGCTTTTCCTTTGGTGGGATATCTCCCATGTCATGAATATTTCCAGTTCCTCCTTTGTGCCTACAGAGCTCTCTCACAGCTCATCCTGCAATTACAGCTCTCCCCAATAAATATTTCAATGGCAGCTCAGCTTTCAGACGGAGTACACCAGTGACAAAGATCAGGCTTGCTGACCTTTTGTTAATTTGCTTATTGAAATAGGATTCCCATGGTCTCATTTTTTTGTATTTAAGAGGAGAAATTTGCATACAGAGAGGGTGTTGGCTTTTCTCATTTTTGTTGCTAATTTCCTTTTGGTACATTTATTCTAGGAGATCTTAAAGGAAAAGTCACTGGGTAGTTTTATCACTTATGCATGAGAATATGAAAGATAGAATTGAAGAGAAAAAAACCCACTTGGGCTCTTTATCAGGAAATGACAAGAATTTTTTTTACCATTGTGGGGGAAAAAAAATCAGCAAAAATAGCAAAAGTAGAAATGTGTCCAAACCAGTGGAGAAATTTGTTACTCCCACACTGCATTGGAAAGAAATACAAAGGAATACAAACTGTTTATTATAATAGTGGAGAGTGAAGCTGGAAAACCTCAATAATTGCTTTGGAAATGAAATTATCTATTCTGGAAAACGTGGTACCTGCAAACCCCCAAACCCTGAACTGACAGGGGACTAAACAATGGGGAGTGTCATTGAAATGACAAATCCACTGGGTTTTCAGGAACTGCAAAATGAAAACTGTATCATGGTTTGTAAACCTTAGCGAAAAAAATGGGACTTCTTCGGATTTGTTATGAAATTGTGGAAAAATTTGTTATTGTGGATGTTTCAAAGGAAGGAATTGCAGTCCCTGGAGCAGAGGTTGGGACCAGCCAAATCCTGGCAAAGCTCTGCTCTTGGCTCCACAGTTCTGCCAGTTCTTCTTTGTTTCTTATTTCATTTGCAGCCATAAATGGATGGACATAGCTATAAAGTTGATTAAAGAAGGGACTTGATTAAGGGTTGTAATTAACCTAGTGGAGGAAATGACAGTGGAATTGAGAATTCAGAGCAAGCCTGTGTGATGTAAAGGCTGCTGGTGCTGGGGCAGTAATCTGAATGAAATAATTGATTCTGCAGCCATCAGTCTCTTCTAATGAGATTAAGGACGAGGTGGCATGATCTCGCTAATTAATTTGTTTTGTGACTGTGAAACACGATGGAATGGCACAAACCTGGTGATTGTTTAACACACCAAGAAGCTCTCAGGCTGTGAGACAAATATCATCAGAGCAGTTCTGTGTTCTCAGCTGTACCAGGGCTGAGGAGAATATCTGATTTAACACTAGACATCAAACCACACACCCTGCACGGGGCAGCCTCAGGGATGGGGACATTCCAGGGAGGGCTCCTCCACCTGCACACGTTTTGATTTTTCTATCCAGGCTCTACCTGAGCTGCTCTGGACAAACCCTGGGAGCTGGTGGAGCTCTGAGATTTGCAATATTTTCCTGTGCTGTGGGTTCTGCATGGTGTCATGTCCCTTGTCTGGATCTCTGCCACGTTGTCCTGCATTACCACAATATTGTCGTGTCCTTAACCTAAAAAATTATCAGTGTTGATTTTTCTTTAAAGGAACGCAAGGCTTATGTTATTGTCACCTACTGGCACTTAATAGGACAGTAATAAATTGTAATAAATTAATTACAGGCAGTAAATAAAATCTATCAGCTTGGTTAGTATCTGTATTAAAGATGTCTTTGTCTGCACACACCCACACAGTGCAGAGCTGCAGAGCTGCCACACATTGTAATGTCGCTGATTATTTCACTAATGCTGAGTATTTATACTCTGATAGAGGCAGAAGGGAAAAGATGTGTTAAAAGCAGAGGGAAGTCAGGAAAATCCTTTCCATTTAAGAGGAAAGACTGAAATGTGCTTTGTGAAGGATCTCTTGAAGTGCCTTGCATTACAAGCTCAACATTTAGGAGTTGCCCCGGTAGAGTGATAACTCCCAATTATTGACATTTCCTGTCCTCTGTCCTGATCCTTTGATCACCCTGCATTCATCACGGGCAGTTCAGGACCAAAGGCAGCTGCTGAGTTATTTCTAACCTCTAGAGATCGTAAAGGACAAGGCAGTGCCGGCATCTCTCCAGTTACTGAGTGTTAGCAGCCGATTGTTTGGGCTCAGGAGCGTGCCCAGGCAGTGTTTGGTTGGTTTTGCCCTTTGCTGTGCAGCTGAGCTCACACGGAGCTGAGAGCAGTGCCCAGCAGGAGCTGCAGCCTGGCACGGCAGCTCCTGCCAGGGATTTTCCTGGGAAGACTCCTCAGTTCCTCAGCGAGCTCTCCCCTGTGTGTGACCCTGGGAAAGGTCAGCTCCTCCTGCTGCTGCTCTTGCCTGAAACTTTCCCCACTGAGAGCTCCGTGAGGGTTACAGTCAGACACATCAGCAGGCTGTGCTTCTGGCAGGATTATTCCCTGCAGCTATGGAGACCCTGCAGGTGCCTGAGCTGTGCATTTGTGGAACTGCAGGGAACTCTGGATCCCTGATGCTCAGAGAGCCCCGAGGGAAGGCTGGGATCCCACAGGAATGGGGACAACTCTGCAGAACAATGCTCTGATTGCAGATTCTGAGCTTGAACACCAAGCTGCAGCTCTGAACTTGCATTTTTGGTGCCCATGGACAGCATCCTTGCAGCAGAACCTTCCCACGGGGTGGATGTGCTCCACTGCATCCGTTCAGGAATTTGGGAGCTGGTGCCTGCTCTCAGGGCCGGGTGTGGATAACCTGCAGGGCATGAAGCCAGTGCTCAGAACAGATCCGTGCCCAGCACAAGGCTGTGTCACAGCACAGCTCTGTCCATCAGCTGGCACCTGAATGGGCACTCAGACACACGGGGGATTGAATTCCCACCCTGTTCAGTGACACGGGGCAGCCACAGGGAGAGCCATGAATAAATAACAGCTCTGAGCCCAGGGCCAGCAGATCTGCCAGGATCCATCCTTCCCTGAGTGATTCCCGTGTCCCACCAGCGCTGCCTCGATGCTGGCACCAGAATTAGGTTTGTGCTGATGAAGACATCAAAGATTATGCAAGTAAAGGCATTTAAAATAGCTGGCAATGTGGGGGTTTGGGTGGAAGTATCTATCATTAACTCTGCAATCTGTCAGACTGCAACCTCTGATATTTAGCTCGTGCATATAGGATGCAATTCATATGCCTTGCCGTGCTGTGTGTGGAGGGACACTATCCAAGGGTATTTTTAGAGTTCCATTTCAGGGAAAAGAAAAAATAAAGCCTTTGGAAGGACTGATTCATGCTTGTCATCCTCTGCCCTGCTCTGCTCCACGGTGGGTTCAGCACAAAGCCAGGCTGCAGAGGGTGATTGATCAGGCAGGTTTGAGGTTCAGCAGGGGATTTGGATCAATAAAACACCCAGAGGGTGTGGGAGGAGGGTCTGTGACCCTGCTGGGGGTGGGATGACCCTGCTGGGGATGGGGTGACCCTGCTGTGCCCTGGCTGGGCAGCCCTGAGCTCTGCCAGGTGCCAGGGCAGGGGCAGCTCCAGGGAGGGCATTTGGGCACCTCCAGCTCACCAGGAAGGTTCCTGTGGCTCCAGGAGGAGCACAGAGCTGTTGGTGTGCAGTGCAGCACTGAGGGGTTTTATTGGGGTACCAGGGGGGCAGTTTATTGGGATAATGGGGGGCAGTTTATTGGGGTACCAGGGGGCAGTTTATTGGGATAATGAGCTGTTGGCTGCAGACAGGTGGGAGCTGCTGCCCTGGTGGTTTTTAGCAGAGAGGGCAGGACCCAGTTTTTGGGAGCAGAAAAAGCAGAGGGTTTTCACAGCCTTGCAATAAGCTTACATAGAAAGAGGTTTGAAACAGAGTTGAATTTTAGGCCTTGAAATATTTGGAGCGTAGAAAGTTTCTGAGCTGCAAAAAAATACAAACCAAGCAACAATTGTATGGTGTAAGGTGTACATTTAGTGGTTGGCTTTTAGCATCAGCCTGTTGGCTAAGAACCTTTGAAAAGGCCTTGGAACAAAGGGAGCTTTGGGTGCTGTTGTTGTGGCTGGAGCGTTCCAGGGCTCAGTCCTGGGTGCAGGAGAGGAGGGGCAGGGTCCTGTGCCTGGGGTGGTCCCAGCCCAGCCTGGTGCACCCATCCTGACACCTGGCTCCAACAGCAGCAGGGGATTCCTGCCTGCGTTTCTGTGTGCTTGCACATGCTCTGGATTCCAGGCACTTCTGGAATTTAGAGAAGGGGCTTTTGGAAGGGCTGGTCAGTTGGTTGGTGCCATCTCCTGCTGCTGAGTTGGGAGCTGTAGTTCACAGATCACCTTTGATCTTCAAAGCACTTTGCAGCCAGTAACCAACAGAATCATTTAAAGAAAATTCCTTTAAAAATACCATTTTAAAACCTCATTCTCACTGTTCTTCTTTGCACCTCACTGAACTGAAAGTAAAGGCTTAAAGCTTTGCTTTAAGGGCCTGATATTTGAAGCTTGAGGTTCTAAATTTGGTGCTGGATTTATCCATTTGAAGGATATGAGTTTGATTGCATCAGAAGTAATTATATTTAAGATGACAAGAGAAAAGTGCACAAATGTGATATTTTGAACAGCTGTTAATGCCTTCTTTGCATTTCTGCTTCTGAAAGGAATAATTACATAGCGGTGATGTGAACTGAATGTTAAGGTCTGGTGAAAGACATTTCTGGTTTAAAAAAACAAAAACAAACCAAAGTGGAGTCCATCTTTTAATGTTGTGTCAGATTTCCCTTACCAGGAGGCATTGGGGAGGGGAGGGTGCTGTTTGCAGACCCACAAATAAACCAGCCTGGGGCAGAGTTGGGGCAGAGCTGGGGTCTGTGGGGTTTGGCTGGTGATCCCTTCACACAAAGGATTGGTGCCCTTGAGGAGCAGGAAGCGCTGCAGAGCAGACAGCTTTGGTTTGGGTCTGGAGAGCAGGAGAGAGGAATGATGGGGTGCAGCAGCCAGGCTGCACCTCTGGGTGCCTGCAGGGTCCATCCTCAGTGCTCTGTGCCAGGGTCTGAGGGCAGCACAGGAATCTCAATGATTGCTGGGCAGCAGCTCCTTCTGGATGAAGGGTAAACCCTGGGCACCCAGACCAGCCTCTCCTGAAGTGCTGCTGTTCCATGGGGTGGAAATACGGACGGTGAGAGAGCCAGGAACGCTGAAACCAGCAGAATCCTAAAGAACGTTCCTTTCATATGTGCCTGCAGTACCTTGGGGCTGAACGTTAACCTGCTGCTCTCTCCCGTTCCATTTTTAATGAATTGCTGCAGCTTTGTTAATAACAACAACCTTTAGCCATTCCCCCGGAGGGCAGGAAAACGAGGTGCAGAGTTTTCCTTCTGGTGCTGTGTCTCAGCAGTGCTTCTGCTGCAATGAACTTTGCAGGAAAGGGAGGCTGGCCCTGAGGAACTGGCACTGTGCAGAGGGAACCTGGAGCCAGGCAAGACCTTGTCTCAGGTGTGACTCTCTCTGCTGCACGCTCTGGGCTAGATAGGTGACGCTCAAAATAATCTTTTTTTTGCTATTTTGATGACGCTGCCAATTAAAAATACAACTTTTCAGTGTTGATAGGGCTGGAGAGCTGTGTACACCTGTCCTGGGTGTTTTATCCTTCTCACTGCACCTGCTGCAGGGAATGTCCTGTCCTGGTGGGATGTTCCTGCGGGGAATGTCCTGTCCTGGTGGGATGTTCCTGCGGGGAATGTCCTGTCCTGGTGGGATGTTCCTGCGGGGAATGTCCTGTCCTGGTGGGATGTTCCTGCAGGGAATGTCCTGTCCTGGTGGGGCTCCCAGGAGAGGAGCAGCACTTCAGGGAGACCCAGCAACCTCACCTCGGGGCTTTATGAGATCCATCAAATCCCTGGGATGCTCTAACCCCCTGAGCTGTGTGTGCTGTATTCAATGAATTTCCTGGGGTGCTCTAACCCCCTGAGCTGTGTGAGCTGCTGGAGGAGCTGCCCAGAGCAGCAGCCCAGCCCCACCGAGGCTTTCCCTTCTCTCCTTCCCCTGGCACCAAAAAGCAGAGGCCAGGCTGCCGGCAGGCAGGGTCAGGCTGTGCCTGTGGGATGTGTCTGGTGGTGTTTTTAGCTTTTCTCTCGGGGGTTTAACCGGAGATGCACTGGGGGAAGCTGCTGCCCAGCCCGTGCCTTGTTTTCCTTGTGGGTTATCGGGGAACTCCAGTCTGGTCCCTTCCATCAGCACTGAGCCACTTTCAAAGGAAAAGCAGTGCGTGTGGCCGTGGAAAGCATTCCCATTTTTAAGAGGCTGTGGCAGCTGGGCTCACACAGCGGGAAACACGAGCAGAGTGCACCGAGAGGCTGTTCGGGGTGGGAATCACTGAAATACACCAATGTGCCCATAAAACCCGCCTGTGGCTGTGCCTTGATGGGGCTTCCCAAAAACCTGCTGAGCCTTTAGATGCTGCTGCTGCCCTCCCTCAGCCCGTCCGTGTGTGCACAGACACCACAGCCCGCAGCCCAGAAACTCATTAGCGCTTGAAGGTTTCCTGCCCCGACCGCTTCAATCCATCTGCATTGATGGGAGGATGAGAGCTGCTCCACGATCCTCTCCGCATGACAAAAGCTAAAAACAGCCCCGCTGGAACTTCGGCTGCAGCTCCGCTGAATCTGAGCGGGTTGGGGGACAGGAAAACACTTTGGAAAGGTTATAATTAATGAGTTACGTGGTGGTGGTGTTGGGTTTTTTCGTGAGGCACACCAAAATAACGTGGAGAGATTGTGAGAAGGCTGCTGGTTTCGTGCCTTGGCATTGCCAGCGCTGCAGATGGGGTGGGCTGTGCTGGTGCTGCTCCCCTGGGCAGCAATGCAGGGGAAGGGAGGGAGGATGGCACAGCAGGGAAATCCTGCTCTGGATGGACACAGGGAAGGGTCCGGCTGCCCCTGCCTGCTGCCGAGAGGAATCCAGCCCGGAGGAGCTCGGGGAGAGGGTGTCAATTGTGTTTAAATAGCCTGAAAATTGAGGTGAGTGCCCAGGAGAAGCTGAGGGTTGGAAACATTCCGTTTCCTGATGTGATGGGATTAAAAAAAACCCCAAACAACAAGAAAAAAAGCTGTAGTGATGGTGTAGTCTTCAGAGAACTTCCCGGAGTTCTCACCAGGATATTTTGACAACCAATGATAATTTGCAGAGACTTCCTTTGGAGTATTTCAGCCCTGCTAAATACCCCATGTGAGAAGCTTGTTCGTGATTTTGAAAGGCTGGAGCCTCTGAGACCATGAAAACCTGGCTTTGAAAGCTCAAGAGAACAGTTTTTATACCCTCCTTTCCATCTCAGCACTCAGGCTGTTACTGTCCTATCACTTGGCTTCTAGTAGGAAACGTGGATTGATTTGGTTTATAAAGGTAATCAAGATCTTTTAAATTTCAAAATTTTACCAGTCCACAGGCTCAGCTCACAGCTGATTTTCTCTCAGCTGTGATGTCGAAGTTTTCCTCTCTGTTCCCATCCTCAGCTGTGCTGCTGTGGAGGGAGCTCTGTGTGGTGCCCACGTGGGGACCGGTCTGGAGACAGCTAAAATCGGCATTTCTGGCTTAAAACCCTTGCTCTTCTTTCATGACCAGTTTTCTCTATTTGCACGGGGATTCCTGGGGCAGGGGAGGGTGTTGGACACTGCCTGGCCTGTTCATTTTGTATTTCCCTGCTGATCCTGGTGTTGCTGCTGCCTGGTGTCTCTGGGATGGAGGAGGAGGATGAGGAGGAGGAAGGAGCTCGGTGTCTGATCCCAGCCCAGGCTGTGCTGGGAGCCTGAGCCTGCCCCAGGCACTTCCTGAGCACAGAGGAGACTCTGGGGCTGCTGATGGAGTTTTGGAGCCCTGAGACCTCCCTGGCTCCAGAGCTCCCCACCAATCCCACAGCAAACCTGATTAAGCTGTTAAATTGCAGATCGCTGCTGACAGTAAATTAATTCTTAATCCAAGCCCCATTCTGCACTACATTGGGAGACTTTTGCCAGGAGGCCAGTGGCTCGAAAATGGGTAATTAAATTCTGCTGTAAATACATTTCTGTCTCTACCCTTCTGCTTGCAGGAGCTGGCAAACAAGCACGAGCCATTAATTAATACCTGTAATTTGGTTTAGTTGGAATAAGCCCTGCTCCTGTCAGGGTCTGAAATGCAAACCAAGATTGTGAAGTTGGAGTAAGTAAAAGATAAAGAAGACTGACCAAAATGTATTCACAAGAGGATCTATTCCTATTTTTCTCTGTAAAAATGCTGTGGAGTTTGCAAATTTGGAAATAGTTTGATCTGAAGTCAATGTAGAAAAAAATTTTAAGAGCCCTAAATATAAGAAAAGTAACAATAGTGAAAGGATGTATTCTGGGCATTTTTCATTTATGTCATTGGTATCTTCTGCCCCAACTTGCCCTCCTCAGCAGCTGATTTGTGCAGATGGATCCTGTGGCTGTGCAGCTGAGCATTCCTTGAGGTTTTCATTGTTTGATTTGAAGCCAGAGGTGCTGGCTGCAGGTTTGCTTCCAAGGGGTCAGAGGGAAACGAGAACCTGGTTTGCTTCTTCTCCAGCCAGAGTTCTGAACCAAATTCAGTTTTCCTGTCTTTCTCCCATTTTTTTTTCAATTTCCTTGAAGACCAGGCCATTTGACAGTTGTGAGTCTGGCTCGTTTTTAAGGCTAAATTCCTGCTAATTCTCCTTAAAGGCAGCAGCAAAGCCTCTCTTGTGTTATTTGTGTTATTCCCCTGTGCAGAACAGTTCCTGGTGCCCTCAGCACTCCGAGGAATTTCCAGCTGTGCCAATCTTGGAGTCTTTCACAGGGAGCTCGATTTTCCTTTCACATGCTCTAAGTGCACACGCAGGTGATGCTGTGCAG
Organism: Brachypodius melanocephalos; assembly: GCA_013398615.1. NCBI lineage: Eukaryota > Metazoa > Chordata > Aves > Passeriformes > Pycnonotidae > Brachypodius > Brachypodius melanocephalos. Next base: position 7,812,462 of record VZSR01003800.1, on the reverse strand, counting down.
GTTTAAAGTCCACACTCAGATTGGTTGCTTTGCTTTCCAGCGTTATTAAAAATTTAACCACGCCTCCAGCTGAGACACTTTGTCCTTTTGAGGGCAGTGTAAATGTTAATAATTAAAAGCAATTAAAAAGTGTGTTAAAAGCCATGTAATTTTTACAGGCTGACTTGAGGGAAATGGATTTGTAGAGAGTTTTCAAAGCTTGACAGGAGGCTTACATAGCCTGCATCTCTATGCAAGCTTTGAGATAGAAATGCTATGGAATGAGACAGACATTGCTGAGAGAGGTAAAAATTTCTGTCTCGACAATGAGAGAGAAATAATCTCATTATTAATGAGCTCTGTCCTTGCCATGTGTGTGTGCCATGGAAATGCTGTTGTATGTGTGCAGTGCCAGCCCCAGAGCCCTGTAGGGCAGGAGACAGGGAACAGGAGAGGGAATCTGGCAATCAAGGGCTGCACCTGGGCAGTTATCTGCAGGGAATTGCAATTTATGTGTTTCTCCTTGGCAGATAACTGAGGGGAAAATCTACTTTTGCAGAACATCACCAATACAGAAGAGTACTTTAGGTTTCTCCCACCCCATTTCCCCTTGCTGCTGTATCAGCAGGAGGGGTTTGAAGGCTTTGAGGGCTTTTTGACTTCAGTTTTGCATTTTAATTTCATTCTGTTTCTCAGATTCTGCCCTGTCTGCATGTTCCTGTCACATGAACCAGTTTAGACTGACAGATGAACTGGACCATACCCTGTGCAAGATCTCAGCTAGTCAGAGTCTGGAATTTTCCTGAAACAGGGCTGAGTCCTTATCTGTAAAACGAGTAAGGCTGCACTCCTCCCATGGAGCAGCATTTTTAGCACATTACCATCTAATTAATTTTAAAACCAAGACAATCCCTGGGCTGTGAGTGGGAGGTTTCCACCTTTGGGGGAAGGTAACACCGTTTTTAGGAACCTGGAAAGAACAGGCAGGGAGGCACTGGGAAATCTGTGTTAGAGATTGTTCATCTGTGCTAAAGCATCTTCAGGTACCTGAGCACCGGGGGGGTTTGCTGGATGTGCTGATTTAGAAATTTCACCTGGTGTTCTGGGGAGTGCAGCCCTTTGCCCTCGGGTCAATAATAACCTTTAGAAGCCACTCAGGGATTCCATCCTGCCTGTCCTGGTGGTGCAAAGTCATCCGTGCTTTAGCCCAGTAATGGTTTTGCACTGAAAAACACTGAGGAGAGCAAACACTGTTCGGGTTCTTTGCAGCTGCAAACATCAAGAATGAAAGTAGGGTGGTTTTTTTCCTGCCAGTGAATAACAGCTTTAATGTTTTTCTTTCCCATTTTCTTCCCCCACAATTCCTGTTTTGAGTCTTTTCTCTCGAAGCTGGCAGTAGCAGTGTCTCAGGTAGGTTTGATTCAAGTGACATTAATGTCTCCCACCCTGTGAATGCCTCTTCTGGTTCCTGAGCAGGCTGGAAATCAGAGCCTGCCTGGAGCTGGTGGAGCACACGCAGAGATCTGGGAAGGGAAATTAGCCTGAACACCACAGAAAGGAATGATGGCAAAAGCTACTGCTGAACAAAACAGATTATTTTTAGCAGGCTGTTCTCTGAGCTCAGCCAGTTGCAAAGAGAAGCAGCTCTGTGCCTGGATCTGCCTGTCACTGTGTGCTGTCATGGAGCTTTTCCAGAGCAGCAGGAAAATCCCCCTTTACCCCTCTGCTGCCTGCTCTTTTGAGGAGTGGCTGATTGAAACCCAGGGAAATCGAGGCTGCATTCACTCACCTTTCTTCCCAGCTCTGGAAATGGTCAGGACTGTGTTAGACCTTGTGGGGCTGTCAGAAGAGTCATTCCAGCTGGCAGCAACCTGCTCTGCTGCCAGCTTGTCTGCCTGGCTGCTCTCCCCAGCCCCTTTCAGGTTTTGGAAGATGGGAATTCAGTCCTCTGGAATTCCTGAAATCAAAGCCTTGGTGCTCCCAAGATCCAGGCAGGCAAGGAACAGCTCCAGGGCAGCAGTGCCAGGCTGGCTGCATCTGAAACTGGAGCCTTTCCTTCCTTTCATCTGCACAGGAGCTCCAAATGTCAGGGCTTTGTTCAGAACTCTCATAAAACCACAGCTGGGAGAGGCAGAATCCTCCACAAAGAGAGATATTCCCCAGGAGAGCGGGCTGGTTTTATTTGCCAAGCACTTTGTAAGCGTGTATTGGATGACATCTGAGCACTGGCTGTTGTTTGGGTTGTGTTGTGAAACAGCGAGGAAACAGAAAACAGCAACAATGGAATTGCACAGATCCATTTTTCCAAAGGTTTACTGCTTGTGTTCACTGGAGTCTGAATTGGTGTTTAAAATCAGGACTTGCCTAGAGGAATTTTTTTTTTTTTTTGTACGTTTCACTGGACAGCAAAGCAATTACTTCCTAAATTTAGAAATTATTCTCTACTACGTTATAGTGGGATTGGACAAGTTTTGGCATTTGAGCAACTTTGGGCACACATTGTGCACATAGGGAGAAATAATGCATTTGACAACCTGGCAGAGAGAAAATGTTCCAAACTTGGGTTTCTCTCCAGCCTGTCTGGGATCAGGGCAGGGATTTCCAGATTTCCATGGCTGAGCTGTGGGGTACAGGACACTCAGGGTCCCACCCCTGCCCAGATCAGATCACTCCACTGAGGGCAGGGTGGGAGCCCCAGGGAAACCTGCCCTGAGCTTAAACCTGCCCTGAACATAAAACTGCCCTGAATTTAAACCTGCTCTGAATTCCCTCCATGTGGTTCAGCCAGCACCAAGAGGCTGAGTTGAGGAGACAGCACTGACTCCAACCCAGCCGTTCTCAAAGGATAAATTAACCCATTTGGTTAATTATGTGCTTAAAGCCCGTTTAGGGCAGCACCGGGGCTGACCCGTGCTGAGCTGGGCTGGAAACGGTAAAGAAAAGGCTCGGGTTCTGATTTTGGGGGTCAGGAACAAACACAAAAGGGGCTGGCAGGGATTTTCATCTCCTCCGGGCACAGCAGCATCCTCTGCGTGCTGAGGGTTGGTTTGAGGGTTGGTTTGGGGCTCCTCATCCGTGGCAGTCCCAGTCTGACAAGGATTGAAGCAAATGCCCAGAGTGAAGAAATGCAGTTAACGAGCTCCCCTCAGCAGAAAATAAAGGAAGGTACCGAGGGCTCAGAGGGAGATGGAACTCAGGATTCTCCCTTGTAGCTCAATTTCACCCCGTTTCAAGAACACTTTCCCTTTTTTTAACCACCCCCAGGGCTGTGTATTTTTTTCTCCTGACTCCTTTTGTGCCTCGTGAGGAGCTCCCAGGTCTGTAAGCTGAGCTAACTTTGCATAGCTGCAAGAAATCTGAAATACCCGAGTGAAAGAAGTGGATTGAGCAGATAATCTCCCATCACACTTCAGACAGTTTGAAGCATAGGGCTTTAAAAAGCGAAAATTTTATATAGAGAATAGGTTGGGTTTTTTTTAACAGAAGGTTATATTCATGACATAGCACCTAGAAATAATAGTTTTCTTTCCTTAAAAGAATTTCAGAGCACTTGAAAACTGTAGAAGAATGTCTTTACATGTAGGTTTGTCCATAAAGAGAAGAATTGATTATACATCTAATTCAAATGAGGAATACTGATTTATTTCTGGTTCTTCTGTCCATTCTGCTCCAGTTGCTGGCATTATTTGTGAAAGGAGGAAATAAGTGAGGACTTTGTGTCTCCTGCCACAGGCTGGGAGTAGTGCTGGAAAGGGGAAACAGAAGGGAAAAGAAATTCTTTTGTTTAAATATAATTTTTGGCCTTCACAAGTTGTTCCAGATCAGATCTTTTTCTTTGAGAATTGGCCAGAAATAGGCAGGAAGAACAATCCTCTGAGCTGTGATGAGTATTATCACCCGAAATCAATCTTAGAAATAATTTCCACGGATAAATGTAGCGTGAATTGGAGGAGAGGCAAATGAGATTAAATCAGGCGTGGGGGAGAACGCAGCGAGGTTCCTCTAGAATTCAATTGGGTGTTAATTTGCTGGGAGAAGGTTTCTCTAGAATTCAATTTGGTGTTAATTTGCTGGGAGAAGGTTTCTCTAGAATTCAATTCGGTGTTAATTTGCTGGGAGAAGGTTTCTCTAGAATTCAATTCGGTGTTAATTTGCTGGGAGAAGGTTTCTCTAGAATTCAATTGGGTGTTAATTTGCTGGGAGCTCAGCAAACAGAAACAGCACAGCACCTATGGAGGGAGAGGATGGCTGATGAGGGATGGGCAGATTTGGAAGAGCATCAACCCCTCCCCTGCTGCTGGTTTCTCACCCAGCTTTTCAGGGATGTTTGCAAGCAGCAGAGGAATCCAAAATCAGCACCCTCCCAGTTTAAATGGCACTGAAATGCTCTGAGGTGGGCCCTTATTCCAGATAATTTTAGTTGAGGAAGCTTTGGTTGAACCATAGAAGGACCAATGGAAGGTTCTGTCCAGCTTCCCTTAAAACAGCCAATATTGGCTTTACTCATAAATTTGTTCAGTGTTTCTGTGTGCCACCTCAGCTTAGCAGAAGATGAGAAATGGATTGTGCAAGTCTTACTTGAAGGCTGGAATATTGTCTGTTCTGAAAACAGAATTTTTGGAGCATGAAGAGCTGGTTTTGAATGATGCTTCTGGCACCTGATCCTTAAAATTATTCAGCAGATTTTTCTCGTGTCTGTCTTGAAACGAAAAATTATCTTCTGTTTTCAAATCACTTGTGACTTCTAAAAATTGGGCTAAACTTTTCATGGAGATTTCCAAAATTATGCCATATATTAACGTAACTTTCTGCCTTATTAAATTACTCTGAGACAGCTGAATAATTTCTGACGCCACCAGAGTTCATGTGAGGGTTTTTACCATTTGCACCTCTACCTTTCTTGCTAAGAATTCTGCTAATCTTTGAAAAAAGCAGGCAGCTTTTCGAGCTGTGGTTGCTGCCAGGCTCGGGTTTGGGTGCCTTTCATCCTTTTTTGGTGCCAGACAGGATTTGCACCTGCCGGGGCTCGGCGTTGCCATGCCAACAGCTGATGTGCGCTGTGCGCTGCTCCTGGTGCCGGAGCCAGGGGAGAAGATTTGGGAGAGGGGTTGGAAGGGGATCGGGCTGATTGTGCTGAAAGGATGGGGAAAACAGCGAGGAAGGGCTGCTGTCAGCGGGACAGAATGGAAAGGAATGTTTGTGGGGAGGAGCTGCACCGTGATGGGGACAGAGACATCACAGGAATCAGACTGGGATGGGATGGGATGGGCTGGGATGGGATGGGCTGGAATGGGCTGGGCTGAGCTGAGCTGGGCAGGGCAGGGCTGGACTGGGCAGGGGGACAGGAGACGGATGGGATGGACTGGGATGGACTGGGATGGACTGGGATGGGATGGGATGGGATGGGATGGGATGGGATGGGATGGGATGGGATGGGCTGGACTGGGATGGGATGGAATGGGCTGGGCTGAGCTGAGCTGGGCAGGGCTGGACTGGGCAGGGGGACAGGAGCTGGCTGGGCTGGGCTGGGCTGTGGGGGCAGACACGGACCCTGGGACAGGGGGACACACATGGGGTCATTTGGGGACATCCCCAGGTCCCTCTGCTGTTCTCTCTGCTTTAGAGAGGGTCGGGGGACCTGCAGGTGACACTTGGGGATATCCTCAGCTCCTGGTGCTGCTCACCCATCCCCTGCCTGCTTTAGGAGAGCAGAGGTGGACCCAGGGTCAAGGGGACATCTGGGGACATCTCCAGGTGCCAGTACTGCTCTCCCTATTTTAGGGAGGGTCAGGGACTCTTATGGGGTCACCTTTGGGGACACCCCCAGGTCCCCGTGCTGCCCCTCCCCTCATCTGCTGCCCAGCCAATGCCAACCCCGATATTTCTGTGGTGACTGCCCAGAGGATGCTCCTGTTGCAGCTCTGTCCCTGGTGAGCCCTGCAGCTGGTCACAGCTTTGCTGGTGTTTTTACCTGGCGATTTTCCTTTGTTCTGCCAACAGAGAAATTGAAGTGAGTGGAAAATGTGGGTGAGGAGCTTCTGATGAGTTATCACCAGGTTTTAGAGGAACCTCCAAAACCACGCCCTGCATTTTAATGATCTGAAGATATTTGGTGTAATATTTGGCTTGACCTGCAGAACTGAATTAGATCTTTACCTCATCCTTTGGGCTCAAGGTAACAAACCAATTGCCTCCCAACTGGAGCTGTGAAACAAAAGCTATGTGGGATGATGGTAAGAAGAAAGGAAAATACTTGTTCAGGGAATATCAGACCGTGCCAGCCTCACAGCAGCCTGCAAAGGGAGTTAATGTTTAAGCCACTCTGTGCTGCCTTTGTGCCTTTCCACTAGAGCAGGGATGTTCATTCCTTCCTCCCCAGCAGTGGATAATTTCCCTTTCCCTTGGGTGGAATTTGTCCCTGAAGGCAGCAGGGCTGTGCTATGATGGAGGAGAATGAGACCCTCTGTATTTCAGATACACAGATTATTTTAGTGTGTTGAAAAATGAGAGTAAAAATAATTGAAGGAAAGGCCTCTGAAGAAATGAAGAAATGCTGATTTTGCTTCAGCCCACAAATCCAATTGATCAAGTTTCTAATAGTGCCCTCCCTGCAGCCAGGGGAGGGGTAAATCCCAAAGTGAAGTCTTGAGGAGAACCTGCATTTTGGTGCCTCATTGCAGGGAGCTGCAGCTGGAGCTGCTGCAGTTATTGACTCGTGTGTGGAGGCTGTCACAAAACCACCGCACTTGGACAGAGCTGAAGTCATCTCTTCATCCATTTTCATTTTTAAAAGGCTTGAGAGGGTCTTGCCATGTTTATACTGTGTGCCATAGGTGCAGAAAAGCAGATGGAGAAGTGAAGAAACTGAAAAGTGAAAAGTAAGGTGAAGAGAATAAGGTGGAGACTGTGATGGTCAGCTCTGAGTGATGGCCCTGTCTGAGCAGCAGAAATCAAACTTGGTTCATTTTTCCTGAGCTCCATCTCTTTTGATTTGGGTGACCTGATGAAGCATTTCCACCCTGCTAGTCTGACCTTTGACTGTGTGTTTGGGTTTTATTTACTGTTCTTTTCCCCAGCTTACAGTGCTGTCTAAATTCATACAAATCCATTCCTGAGGCTGCAGTTAATCCCTTGATCTTTAGCACAGGTTCCTCACCTTGTGCCTTGCTGCGTGTCTGCCCTGCTCTGAGCTGCTCTGAGTGTTTGTGTTGGAAGGTGCTCGTTTCACTCCCATCAGGAGTAGATGTGCATTTAGAGCAAGGTGAAATATGGGAAATATCCCCAAACCAGGGGAGTCTCCCAGGCTCAGGTGACTCTGGTGTCTCACCTGCCCTGTTGTGGAGGTGATGCTGCAGAGCAATGGACAAAGAATGGGATGAGCTGGTCCTGCAGGGTTTGTGATCTTCAGGGTTCGATTGAAGGGAAGGAGCACAGCGAGCAGGAATTGTTGGTGTTTCCTGCACTGCATCTGCTCCCCGTTGCCATGGTGCCAGGACATGGTGATTTCCAAGGCCAGGGAGCTGCTGCAGCTCCTCTGGCCCTGATTTAGCAGTGCTTTTTAAGAAGTGCTATTTTTATAGAGAGTTTCTTATGCTAAATTCAGCCTGCTGATTAGAGGGGTAAAGCTGCATTTGTTTTCCTTTGTTAGAACAGGGTATAATTTGCATGGAAAAGTTCCTATTTTTAAAAGGAAGGAAATCCAATTGTGATTTTATTTAAAATGCAAACGTTTCTGGGTAGCTCTGCCTTTACCTTGAGGGTGGTAGTGGAAAACACTCATGCCTGTTAGTTTCTCTGTAGGAATCATTAGTTTTTCAGTGTTAGCATCAGAAAATGTCCAGCTACTTTCCTGTGCTGCTTGCTAACATGTGCTTCACCATGGCAATTGAGAGGAAGGATCAAGTGGAAATAGTAAAACACCTAAAAAAAGTAAGACTGTCTTGTTTGTTTGTTTTTCATGGTATGTGATAGTTTCCCACTAAGTTATAAAATGTGATTTATTCTGAGCACAGCTTTCTGGCCGTGGAAGTTGTACCTGTGGCAGGCAGTGCTGCACAGGTCTGTCACTTCCCTGGGACAGGCAGGGGACATCCAGCACCTGCCCTGGTGCCACTGCACCCTGCTGATGTGCAGGGGGCTGGCAGAGCCTGGGTGGGCAGGGGCAGAGCAGCACCAGCTCCCCAGAGCTCCCGTCCCCAGAGCCCCCGTCCCCGTCCCCAGAGCCCCCGTCCCCGTGCCCAGAGTCCCTGTCCCCAGAGCCCCCGTCCCCGTCCCCAGAGCCCCCGTCCCCAGAGCCCCCGTCCCCAGAGCCCCCGTCCCCAGAGCCCCCGTCCCCAGAGCCCCCGTCCCCAGAGCCCCTGTCCCCGTCCCCAGAGCCCCTGTCCCTGTCCCCAGAGCCCTCTCCCTCTCCTGCTCAGGCTCTCTTTTGCCCAGTGCTGCTGTTGATGGTCACAGTCCTGCAGCACAGGCTGGGTTTGTTTTTTGTTTTGTTGGGGTTTTTTTTGTTGGTTTTTTTTGGGGGGGGGTTGTTTGTTTGTTTGTGGGTTTTTTGTTTGTTTTGGTTTGGTTTGGTTTGGGTTTTTTTTTGTTATTTTCCAGGTGCTGCTTGCAAAGATCAGCTCAGGAAGGGTTTTAAGGCAGGTTTTTTTGTGCAGGCTGTGCCTCTCTCTTGGCCATGGGGAGGTTCTTCAGTTTACTACTGAGGATGAGTCAGCTTTGCCTTTAAAATCCAGCTCCTGCAAGAAATAAAAAACTGAACTGGGGGTGATGAGGCTGACCTTTGGAGTGAGTCATTTACAGGGCCAGAATACATGAGAAAAGATCAGAAAGATCCTTAATTTTCTTCTTTTTAGGAACCTGCAGCCTACAGGTTTTCCCTTTTGCAGCCCTCCCAGGTGACTGCCAGCAATCCCTCTCAGAGAAGGAGAGCTGCAAATAAATGAATAGGGTACAAGATTTGATTTTTTTTAAAAACAAAAATAATTGATGGCTGAGCAAAGGAGCACACAGGGCACCAGATGCCTTTCTGCAGGCAGTGTGGAACCTTGTTACCCAGACAGTGGTGTCAGATTGTATTAAATCTACCAAAGCATCCTCCCCCTGGGGATTTTTTACTCAGTCCTCACATCCACAGGAGGATTTTCACTTTTTCTCTGTTGTGAGCACACGTTCATGCCTTCATTTCTGTCCTTTAAAAGATGCCACTCATATGTGAGCTAACACGATTTATTTGTAGTGTCTCTCCTATTTAATTTTCACAGCAGTTTCTTTCTCAATTGTCTCATGTCCTGTGAGGTTTGTGCTGATGTGGGAGCCCTTGAATCTGTGCAGGGCTCTGGGCACCCCCAAACCCCAACACTGCTGCTGAGCAGTTGGGAGGGCTGGCAGCTTTCTGGCTGGGTTTGCTCCTCAGATTGTGAAAAGATGGTCCTGGGTGTTGTTTTCTGAACTGAAAATGAGCTGAGGAAGCCTGAGGCACTCCCTGCATCCAGCAGGAAATGTCCCTGCTGGCTGGAATTCTGTCTGCCATGGCCAGGGCATTCCAGGTTCTGTTGGAAATCCTGTGGCCGAGCAGCGTGGCCGAGGTGTCAGCAGGGGTGATAAATGCAATTATGGGTTGTGCTTCTTGTGTTTGGCTTGGGAGAAAAGCTCCAGCAGGGGAAGTACGAGCTCTGGGCAAGTTCTGCCTCCATCCATCAGGAAGAGTTTGGGGGTTGTTGGCTCTGTAGCTTGTTGGTGCTGATCTGGGACAGTACTCTCAGGGTTTTTTCTGGGGGAAAGTGAAATTATTCTACAAGCACCTTCCATGCTTTGTTTCCTTACAGTTGGTTTTCCACATTCATTTATCTGTAAAATTTTTGGATTCATGCAACGCTGGTAATTGGATTGCTTCAAGCCCTTGTGTTTTTTGGATTATTTTAGTGAGCATTGAGAACTTAGTGAACATAGAGAATGTGTTTTTTTTAGCGAGCATTTAGTGAGCATCACGAGCAGGGAGGTGCCAGGCTGTGCAGCTCCCTCTGACACCCAGCGTGAAGCCTCTGGAGATGGCAGGGAGCTGGTTTGGAGAGCATGAAGTGCAGTTTCCTTTGCACTTGCACTTCAGCCTGCTCATTTTGGGCAGCCTGTGCCTCTTTGGTGCCTTGGCCTGGGTGGTTTGGTGGATTCCAGCCTGCCCTCTGCCCGTGTGTTGGTTTGCATGGGTTAACTGGAGACCTTGGCTGCCTGCAGCCAGGTTCTGCTCCTCGGGCACCATCCCACTGTCAGAGCTGTTCCAGCAGTGAATAAAGGGAGAACGGGGGGAGAGGGCACCTCCGAGACAAAGGACAAAACCCACATTGCATTGGTATGGAGAAGTCAAAGGCTCTTTCAATAAAAACCAGGAAGGAGCAGGGGAGAGTGCATGGTAATGCTTTCCCACAGGTTTGTCTTCTGGGCTGGTACAGCTTTGTTGCCAAGAGGTTTAACAGGCTCAGGCATGCCAGGTTCCAAAATGAATTGCAAAGTCCCACAAAATTTCCTCTCAGGTCTGGGCAATAATAGAGTGGTATTAATAATTATTAATTCTAATTATTAATATTATTATCAATAATAATTGATTGCCCAGGAGAGGAGCTCCCCCAGCTGAGGAGATGCTCTGCTGCTGTTCCTTGGTGTTTTGATTTGAACTGAACAGTTTTTACTGCCCCCTGTTTCTGCTCCAATTAGCTGGACTGGGATTCCAGGTGTGGGCAGATGTGCAGCAGCTGCTGGGGATGAGTTGAAATATTTAAATAAGTGTTGGAATTGCCTTCGTGGGGGCGTGTGTTACAGACCTGACTCTCCAGGCCAGTCTTCTGTAGGATGGTTATTCACCTGCTGACTCTCCCTGTCCAGCTGGGTCTGTAAATGCTGAATGCAGTGGTTCCTTGCAGCCAGGGGTGAATGTCACCCTGCTGAGAGATCAGCCAAGGAGGCAGCACAGAAACCTGGAAAACCTCGCTCGTTCTAGGAAACAATTCAGATAAACAGTTTAAAAACCTTCCTTTGTCAGAAAAGTTAATTTTCTCTTCAAAACGTGAATATCTTGGATGCAGGAAGTTTTGAAATTGCTCTAAGAAAGGTATGCTCAAATAGCAAGTCTTTGGTTTCAAATAATATGAAAAACATTCACTATCATCATCTTGAAATTCCATTTATAGGGCTTGCGTTGGTAAATCTAAAATTGTCAACTCACATTTTTCTCATACTGAGAATTTTAAAGACAAACTGTGATAAAGCATCACTTGAACAGTTTTTCTTTAGGCCTCAGCAGAAGTGGTAGAGAAATCTGCTGACAGTGTGGATGTAGCGATGCAAGATGATAAATTATTTCTAATGACTCCAAGGCAGGCCAAGTGTTGCCCACCTTAATGTAGTTTTTGGCAAAAGCAGGCAGTGTTTCCAGCAGGCATGGGAAGGTTACAGAGTGCCCAGGTGACTGATGGCAGCTCTCATCAGGAATTCCATTTAAGATATAATCTCCACCAACTACCTTTGGGAACCTGTGCAAAAACAAAAGAGTCAGAAGTGTCGGAGGAGGCTGCTGCATTTTCCTGAGCTCCATCTCTTTTGATTTGGGTGACCTGATGAAGCATTTCCACCCTGCTAGTCTGACCTTTGACTGTGTGTTTGGGTTTTATTTACTGTTCTTTTCCCCAGCTTACACTGCTGTCTAAATTCATACAAATCCATTCCTGAGGCTGCAGTTAATCCCTTGATCTTTAGCACAGGTTCCTCACCTTGTGCCTTGCTGCGTGTCTGCCCTGCTCTGAGCTGCTCTGAGTGTTTGTGTTGGAAGGTGCTCGTTTCACTCACATCAGGAGTAGATGTGCATTTAGAGCAAGGTGAAATATGGAAATATGAGAATGAGAATACATTCCATGTATATGGAATATACACATCTCTGCCCTCAGAATCCTTCTGGACACCTAAATTGCTTTATTTTCTGGGAGCTGAGTCTCCTTCTGCTCCCAGCCCTGAGTGAGGAGAAGCAGCCAAGTCTGAGCTCTTTGTTGCCTCCCCAGGGAGGTTTTTATTGTTATTCTTGTAGGCAGCAGGCCTGTGGAGCCAGGTCATCTCCCTTTGCTTGCACGTCTTTAATCAGATCATCTGCTGAAAACACGGGGGTTCATGGCAGAGCTGCTGTAATTGCAAATTAATCTGGGGCTCTTGCCCCTGGGATTGCTCTCCAGAGTTTGTTAACACCCAAGAATGCAGCCCCAGGGCTCCCTGCAGCCCTGGACAGGGCGTGCTGCATTCTGTGACCCTGTGCTTTGTTCCAGGAGCATGAACTGAAGGATGCTGAGCAGGAGAGGAGCCTGAGCCTGCAGGATGCCAGCGTGTGCCCCCCAGCCCTGCAGCACGGCCAGGTAAGGGCACGGCCCCGGGGGGCACCTGCTGCACAGGGGACACTGCCAGCCTGCAGAATACACACCTGGGGCTGCACTGGGGCTGCATTTGGGGCTGCACTGGGGCTGCATTTGGGGCTATATTGGGGCTGCACTGGGGCTGCACTGGGGCTGCACTGGGGCTGCATTCTGTGTGTGGAGGCAGAGCTGACGTTTCCCGCTGCTGATGACCCGAGGTTGGTTTTGTGTAAAATGCAGAGTTATAACACCTCGTGATGGGAGCAGCCGTGTGTAGCACAGCATCACCTCATTGTATTCACCCGTCTGCCTGCAGATTTCTCCCTTTCCTAATGTGTTTGTCTCCTCTTTATTGTTGTTTTCACATTACCTTTGCTCTTTACCTCACGAGGCACATAAAGATGAAGTCTCACTTGGGCAGTTTTATATTCAAGCTGACACACAATGATGTGCATCATTAGTGCAATGAAGGCTCAGTACTCTGGTGACACTAAAAATGGGAGTGCTCTGACTCTCAGCAACTCCCATGGCTCACAGTGCTTCATTATAGGTAATGTTTGTCCTGAGGTACATTGGAAAAGTCTCCTAAAACCAATTTGAAATACAGAGGTCAACATTTGTCACGTTAGCCACTAAGTTAGAAATAAAATTCCCTCTCACTATTGTAATGCCAGAATTTATCATACTCTGGGTACTTGTTTCTTCACATTTATTAAATACTGTGAAAGGCACAGAGCAAAAATTCTGGATGCTTGCACTGCTGATCTCAAACAACAGCCTCAGTACAACCAAAAACTTGCTGTAAGAGTGCTGTCTCACTTTAAACAAATTTAACAATCTGTAAGCCTGGTTATGTACCCTGAATGGTGACAAACCTTTTGTTTTCCTCCTTGCATGAGAGATTTTCTGAGGTTTTTTCCCCCCACATGCAGAGGCTGAGGGTAGCTTGTGCAGTTTAGATGGCATTTTATTGTTCAGAATGTGTGAAACTCCACAGCTTGGGATGTGGAGGCTGGAGCAGGATTCTGACAGAGTCAGGGCTCAGCCCCGAAGGGGAAAAGCTGCCTAAATGAATTTATTCTTTTTCACCCTTGAGAGCTGGCCTGAAAACCAGGCCAACTTCATCCAGGCAAACAGGGCTGGAGGAGCATTTGTGAGTTCTGTTCTGCAGCACTGACTGAGCCACTCTGGTTTCTGCACACTGTGCTGGCTGAAATTTGGCTCTGGAAGGGGGTGGGTGTGAGGCTGGCTGCCTCTGAGACCACCAAACAAAGCTGAGATTGTGCCCAGCTCTGTGGGTTTGGAACTCTGCTAAAGGGGAACAAAATCCCGTCCCGGTGTGGAGAGCCTGTCCGGGTGTGGAGCGCCTGTCCTGTCCCGGTGTGCAGTGCCCGTCCCGGTGTGGGGTACCTGGCTTTGCACTGGGCTCTGGCTGGTTTTCATCTGAGCACAAACCAGTTGGTGTTTTGGTGTGAAAATGCAACAGGCATGGTGCATTCAGGATGGATTTCCACATCAAACCAGACCATTCCCATGGTGCTTTCCCAGGGATGTTTCTGAGCAGTGCCAGCTGTGTGAGGGGCTCTGGAACAAAGGGCTGTGGGTGGCCAGGCTGGTGGAGCTGCTCACCAGGAAGAGGAGCTGCTGGGGAAGGTGGTCAGGGGCTGCTGGGGAAGGTGGTCAGGAGTTCCTGGGGTTGGTTTCAGGAGTTCCTGGGGATGGTTTCAGGGGCTGCTGGGGATGGTTTCAGGGGCTGCTGGTCCCTGGGGATGGTTTTCAGGAGCTCCTGGGGATGGTTTTCATGAGCTGCTCTCTGTGGAAGTGCTCAGGCACCTCACAGACCCTCAGACTGACTCAAAGCAGGGCACAGTTAGTGAGTGCAAGGATACAGGATGCAAAATAAATTGATGAGTTGAACAGAGAGGTGCCACAGATCAAAATGTTCCTGTTTCTGTCATGAAATCAGAGCTGTTTCTGAGACACTCTATTTGGGTCAGCTGTTCTTGCCACTGTTGATGTTTTGATATGCCCATGAGTGATTCAAGTTCATGTATATCCCATATGTTCCTCAGCAGCCTGCTTGGAGGGAGCATTAAAGCTGCATTTAAGAACAAATGTTATCTAAAAAAGCAAAAGGAAATGATAGTCTCATCAAGCTTTATGGTGCCATCTGGGTCATACAAATGTGTGTGTCACAGCGTCCCGTGTCACACACCATCCTCAGAGGAGCAGCCCCTGCTGAGAGGGTCCTGTAGAAATAGGAGAAGATATCAGTGTTCCTGCAAGTGACAACAGGAATTATCACAAGGGCTTGGGTAGGTTTGGTTCTATTCTTTCCAGTACTCAACATCAAAACCTGGTTCAATCTGCCAGAAGAGGAAGCAGAGGAATGAATGATCAGAGTCACTGGTCTGTTCCTGAGCTTTGGCCAGTCTGGGAAGGCACTTTGGGACCCCAAAGGAAAGATCCTGAGACGGGCAAATCCCTGCAGTTCCATCTGTCTCGAATCCATCTCTTCCCAAAATGCCACCAGCAGCCTGGTAGGAGCTGTTTGTTCTGAGAGCCCCTTCCCTGCCAGCAGCAGAGCTCAGAGCAGGAGGGAACCCTGCTCCCCTCTCCCAAAATATTCGGAATATGACGAATTTTAGAAGTTTTAGAAACGCTTCTCTCCAGAGGTGGGCAGTTGGTATGGATTGTTTGGAGACAGGGGAATCCAAAGTCTGACAAAAATAACCTCTTCTTGTAACTTGTTGAAAATACTGCACTTCATTAATGCTGAGGAAATGAGCTGAGAGTCCCAGGCAAGGACAGGATTGCATCATTGATCCTGATACCTCACTGTTTCCTTTTTCCACCCCATTATTCCTCAACAATGTACACTGACTGATCTGGGCAATGCAAAACAATATGAAGGATGCAGGAGTTAATAGGTTCTGAAAATCCATTGTTTAATGAGTTTCCTTCATTAGAAAGAACTGAGAGGAAGGGAAAAGAAAAATCGGTGCACAGAAAAAAAAATCCTGAGGTTGACAATAATTGCATCAGTTCTTGTGGAAAACATGATTTGTTCCCTTTCCCTCTCTTTTTTTCTAGTCCACTGCACTCCAAAGAGCTGAATGCAAGGGCTGGCTGCAACCATTCAGATCATTTGGTCCATGGCAACACTTGCAAGTCAACAAACTGGAGCCAGCAGGCAAATAGAAAAGGCTGAATCAGCTTTCAAAACATTGCATTAGGAAATGGCCAGCAGAGATATCCATCTCCAGGACTGCTTAATGCCATTTGCTCTTACATTAGAAAAAAAAATAAAAACAAGCAAAAAACCAAAACCAAACCAAAGCAGTAATTAAACTGGGGAGGGCGAGGGGAAGGAATTTGCCCCTCCTGCCTGGGGTTGAATCCTGAGCACTGGGGTTGATTTGCCTTTCCCTGGCAAAAAGAGTCCAGAAGAAATGCAAATTTGAGTTTTATTTTATCTATATATGTTAGATCTCTGCCTCTTTCTACAGCACACCCATCTCTGAGGCCCCTGAGACGCAGGGAATGTAGAAATGTTTTGATTGTCATTCATTCTGTGCACAATAGAGTGTTTGTTTAAATTTACATCACTTATGCATGACTCCGGTTTGGTGCCAGACTGTGGTCCCTGCTGAGAGAAAATATATGAGACACACACAGCTTCCTCAGGGAGCATTCCCTTTGGAGGCTTTTCCCCTATTTCCTCTGAACCTTTTCCTTTCTCCATTTTAACATGCAGAAACCTTTGTGTCAGTTTTGCCTCCACCCATTGCAGTTTGGGCAGTAACCCCGTTTTATTTGTTCCAGGTAAAATCAGACTATGCCCATCTTCGGGAAACCCTTCTCAGAGTGACCAAGGGACGAGATTTGGCTGCAAGGGGAAAACACCAGCTCCAAGCCAAGCTGGAGAACTTAGAGCAGGTCCTAAAGGTGAGTATGAACCCTGAATTCCATTTTTAATTCCCCATCCATTGCTCATCCATCATTCCTGGTGCCCATCCAGGGGATCCATTGCAAACCTGGGCACTGAGTGCCCCTCCCAGTCCTGATCAGATGTGTGGGATGAGAGCCCCAGGTGCTGGCAGGGATCTCAGACAGCACAGAGACATCCAGAGACCTTTAGCTGTCACTTGATAAGCAACGTGCATTGCACTGTGCAGGTATTTAAGAGAGGATGAGAACATGAACAACCTGCCCAGGTATTTTATTAGAGAGCTGTGTCTGCCAGCCCAACTGGCTACAAAATATTGCTGTGGCCTTTCCATCCTGTACCTCTCGCTGTTCTGCTGAAGAACTTCTCCCAAAATTTTCCTTCCCTGAAAACAAAACTCCTCTGGTGGACTCAGAGATCCTGGCCGTTCATGGTCAGGGCTTTTCTCCCCTGAGCAGAGCCCCTGGGAGCTGGCAGAGTACCTTGAACAGGATTGAAGCCCTACGGTTGTTGTTGTTTATAATCAAACAAAAAATGGATAAATCCCAGGCAGAGGCCAAATGGAGACATTTCTGCTTCTTTTGCAAACACATCCAGGCTGGGAGATGTCAGCCTCCCAGGCTCTGGGTAATGTTAGCAGGCAATAACAGCTCTTTACAGCTTAGAAATATGCTTGATAAAACTCTCTCTTGTAGACAATAAGAGATATTTGGGGCTGTTCTTGCCCATTTTCTCCACACATCTGTTTTCCCAATGCTGATTTCTAATGGGTCTGTGTGTAATAACTCGGTGCTGCAGATAAGGCAGTGTGTCTCTGCTCTCAGACTGTGATGGGAATAGAATGTAATTTGGAAAATAAAAATCTTTAATACCAGGCTCACCAGGGAGGAGATGAGAATCTGAAAGAGATCTTTCTTAACTCCCATTTATTGAAAGGATGTTTGAAAGTTACAGTGATGCTGGGGGAGTAATATTCACCTGTAATGAAAAAGATTCTTATCTGCAAAGGGTGTCTTGACACTGCAGCTTGTGCTCTTCCCAGGAGCCTTCCCCACATTGCTTTGAGTCAGTAGCACCAAACACACTTTGGAATTGTCTGGGAGCGCTGTGCTGGGAGCTTTTATCCCTTTTGTCCCACCCCACCTGTGCTGGTCCTGTTCTGTCTCATTTTCTGGAGAGAACGGGCAGAGATCAGCAAAGCCAGGCTGTTTCTTTTGGGTCAGCGTTTGCAAAACAAACCCCAGCAGCACAGCCCAGATAAGGGCACTTAGGGAATTGCCAGGGTGATGATTGCCAGGCTTTGGTTTAGGGACGTGTCCCTGCCGGGTGGGATGGCTCCTGTCACCTGAGCATCCCCAGGGCCACGGTGCTGGCAGTGTCACAGCCCTGGCTCCCGGCAGGGGTTCATGTCCCAGGGCCTGAGTTTATCTTTGGCTAAACGCTTCCAAGTCCTGCCCAAAGTCAAACCCGGTCTGGATTTTCCCTCCTGCCCCTCAGGGATACCAGGGAGGTTTCTGAGGAAGGAACAAGTGCACCCCTGGCTGTGGCAGCTGGTCTGGCTGCAGCTGGGGCTGCTCCAGTGCCCTGACAGCTCTGCTCCTTCTTCTCTTTCTGCTCCTTCTTCTTCTCTTTCTGCTCCTTTTTCTTCTCTTTCTGCCCCTTCTGCCCCTTCTGCTCCTTCTCCCCTCCGTTCCCTCCCGGCACAGCACATGCGAGAGGCTGCGGAACGGCGGCAACAGCTGGAGCTGGAGCATGAGCAAGCCTTGGCTGTCCTCAACGCCAAACAGCAGGAGATCGAGCTGCTGCAGAAGGTGAGGGGACAGGACAGGGGACAGGGAGGGGACAGGCAGGAGCTGGAGCTGCTGCAGAAGGTACAGGGACAGGGAGGGGACAGCCCACTGTGTGTGAGGTCCCTGTTTCCCAGCAGGGATCAGAGTGGCACAATCTCACGGGTTCCCTTTCCATTCCCATTGCTGCCCTCCACATCTGGCTGGGTAATCCCTGTGCATTTCTTAAATGTCACAAGGCAATCCTGTCTGAATTTCCTGCCCGTCAGGATCCGAGCTCTCTGCCATTCCCAGCTGTTAGCATTCCCACTGACACATCCGTGTTTTGTCAGGATTTCTTTGGCCTCCCCTTCCAGACATGCAATTCTTGCTACCTCTCTCCAGTCGATGAGGTAAAGGCAGTCTTGTCAAGCCCCATCACAGTTGATCTTCCTTTTCAGGAATGTGTCCCGGTAGCGTGTCCAGCCAGCATCAGCATCAGCCCACCCCAGAAACTGAACACTTGCTTAAACACCTCATTCCCAAGGTCATTCTCTAAGTCACAAACCACTTCAAGGCCTTTTTTTTTTTTTTTTTTTTTTTTTTTTTTTCCCCCCACACTGCAATTTCTCAGTATTCATTATAACACAAAAACTGTGATGTGGAGTTTCAGTCTTGCCAAAGTCACTTAAGGCTGCAATTGTCTCAGCGCTAATGTTGATTTTTCCAATTGCTGGACTAGATTAAAACACAGGAATAATGCTGCTAATGACAATTTGGTAGAGAATTAGCACAGAGGGACCTTCTCAGCAGAATAAAAGATGTATCTAATACAGTTGCTCGAAATAGAAAGCTGTAGTTGACCAAATGAAATCTTGCAGTTAATTTTCTTTTAGTCTTTCTCAATGAGTGCACTTAGGCACACTGTGAAATGCCATTCCTAGTTATATTCAGCTGTTATTATTAGAACTGCCTCATCAATTCTGGCCTTGAATTTCCTGGCAAAGGGAGAAAATCAAGGGAAGATACAGCATTTCTTGCTATTTTTTGTTATATTCTTCTAATAAATGCTGCTTTGGCCTGGCAGCAGGAGGCAGATCTGTGTGCTCCTGTCTGCAGTCCCTGTGCTGAGCTGGAGCATGGCAGACAGGCACAGCCCAATGCTGGCTTTGCTGTTTCACCCAGTGCAACAAGCTCAGCAGATACATTTGATTTAATTTTAACAGATTATTTTATTTTAACAGATTTATTTCAAATAGATCTGTTATCTGAGGAACTATAACACATCACTGCCAGCTTTAAACAGGAGCTGCCCTCCCAATGGACCCACCACATCATGTGGGTTAAATTCTTTTTTTCCTTTTTTTTTTTTTTTTTTTAAATTTTTTTTAAATTTTTTTTTTATTTTTTTTTATTGGGATCATCTTTACCTGAAGAAGTGTTTCCAAAGGGAAGTAGAAAGTCTGGGCAGTAGCAGGAGGGCATTTGACAGCACATTTTGGTTCATTGTAAAAGTGCTGATGGAGCTCCAAAATGTGCACTTCAGAGCAGAGCCAGCCCCTGCTGCAGCCCCATGCCACCTTTGGAATATAAATAGGAGTTCATTCTCGTTTTAATCCATCTACAGACTGATCAGATTATTCAGCCTAGGAGGAAGAGCAGATATATAATAATATCATATTGTCCCTCAAGGTTTTGTGTTGCTGGGGGCTCAGATGGTGTTTGTCTTTAAGAAAACCTTTATCCAGGCACTTTGATGTTCAGGAGAGATAGCTCTTGATGCAGGTCCTGTCATCACTCATCCACAGCCCAGGCTCTGGGGAGGTTTTATTAAACCTGTCCGGATGGATGGCTCAAGGCTTTCTGTCACCTGCTGTCACTGGTGGTGCTCCTGGAGCCCATTTCTCCTCCCCTGCCTGCAGCCAGGGTGATTGCAGGGACAGGCAGGAATGGGGCTGCAGGGCAGGGCTCTGTCACCCTGCTCCACCGGGAGGGCACTGGCCTCTGGGGGTTTGGGTC
>VZSR01003800.1:7770666-7789785 GCA_013398615.1 Brachypodius melanocephalos | reverse complement strand
TCCCAGTTCTGAGCTGGGAGCACATCCTCCCCTGCAGGTCAGGGCCATGGGTACATTTTCTGGCTGCCTGACAGCAGGGCCAGCACATGGCTGCAGTCAGGGCACAGGATGAGCACGGGGATGTCTCCTGGTACCTCCATCATGGCTCTAATGGCAAATTTGCTTTATAAAGTGCCAGCTTCATGCTCATTCTAACTCACAAGCCCATTAAAATGAAGCAGTAAAGGCGTTTTCCTTCCAGGCTTCCTACTGTGGTGAGAGAACTTGAAATCTCTGCATGCTCAGAAGAAAAGACAAAGAAGGCATTTACTGCAATACAAATAATTTTTAAATTAATAAATAACATTAATTCTTTTTCAAAAAATGCTTTGAAGGCAGCATTAGCTTCTTGTTGAGGTCTGGATTGTGATGCTTTTATTTTGTATTTTGTGCTAGAGTTTCCATAGCTGCTTGTGGAAAGGTCAGTAATATTCTTAGAGTTAACCAGCTCATCCTTAACCTTTCCATTGGAAAGTGGGGACCAAAAAACCCCAACCCAGTTTTCCTCTTTGTTTGCTGAATGTCCTTTTGGAACTGCATGGATGCCATTTTCATGCAGCAAATTAACAAGTAGCAAAGCCTGACATTTCATTTGCTCAAAACCACAGCAAAAAGAAAAAATGAAAGACAAAAACCCCAAGCATTTCATGTTTGTGTAAAACTGCCACAATGTCTTCATTTCATAACCAATCAGATGGATACCCTGAGATTTCCTTTGCAGAAATAAATTAATTTGTGTGTTATGAATGCAAAGAAATTATATCTTTAAAACTCGCTCTAACTTAAAAGAAGTATTTGTTACAAGAAAAGGAACAAACAGTACCACCCTGTGTAGTAGAACATTTGGATTTTTGGCCTCTTCTGGGTACTGTGAGTATTTCCTTTAGCTGGGATCTTGTTCTAGGTGGTTCGTAATGTGTTGTTTTCTTGATGTATAAAATGTACAGTTTTTCTGACACGAACTGAGAAAGTTTTTTTCTTTAAAAACCCAAAACTCCTGGTTCAGTTGAATGAATTCAATTGCTCTCCAGACTCCCTTGGTTAGTACAGCTGCTTAACTAAGCACAAGGGGGGGGGGTTTAATGGAGGATGGTGATGTTTGTTCACCATAAAACACCAGACTGGGATCCATTAATATATCCTTAATTTGTAATTATTTATTATAATAGCTCCTTAATGTAGCTGGTCCAGTGAGTGTGCAGATTTGGATAAAGGAGGTTTCATGCTGTTTGGAGTCAAACCTGCAGAAAGCCCTGAGCTCCCCATGCCCTGCTGCCAGCCAGGGAGTGTGGCTGACATCCTCCCCTCACCTTCTCACACCAGGATTCATCATTCAGGCTGTGCAGGCTGAATTCCCAGGCCACAACAGAAGCTTCTCTTTCAGGTTCCATTTTCTAAAGCCTGATGCCTCAGGATTGCAGCAGAACTGTTGTGTTTTGGTGCTTGTCCCAGGCTCACCAGAGCTGGTGCCTGCAGCACCTGGCTGTGCTTTGGCTTCCCCCTGAGCAGAATTGTTTGAAGGGCAGCTCGGGCACAAATTCTGCAGCAGCCACTGGGGCTTTTCTGCCTCTTGTTGGGTTTTAACACACAAATGTTAATGCAGCAATTTAGGAGGCTTCAGCTTAATCGCAGGAGATGAGCAAACCTGATTTTCAGAGAGAGCTGGAAAAGCACCCAGAGCTGACACTCAGATGTGCAAAGCAGTCCCCAAACTGTAGGATCTCCTTGCAGGTGTTCATGGCAGTGATTTTTTAGCCCTGCCAGGATGTCAGAGGAGGGATTTCCCCCTTGGAAAGCAGCGATGGAAGGAGAAACCCCGAGTGCTGCAGGGCTGCCCCTCGGTCACCATGGGGTGTGGGTGGGAGCGCAGAGGGGGCTCTGGGGGTGTTCATCCCCAATCCTTTGGCTGATCCCAGAGGAGGTGGCCGTGCAGGCTGTGTCAGTGTCTGTCCTGCTGTGTCCTGCAGGCCAAGGTGCGGGAGCTGGAGGAGAAATGCCGGACGCAGAGCGAGCAGTTTAACCTGCTGTCACGGGAGCTGGAGCGCTTCCGGCAGCAGGCGGGCAAGATCGACCTCCTGAGCCACCCCCTGGCAGCCCCCGGCCTGCCCACCGCCCCTGGCAAGCCCCTGGCCCAGCTCATGAACGGAATTGCCACTTCCATTGGCAAAGGTAAGGGCCAGCCTCTGCTGGTGTGCTGCACTGGGGTGTGCACAGAGCTCGGTGCACACAGAGCATCCTCCCTGAGCATCCCAGAGCATCCTCCCTGAGCATCCCAGAGCATCCTCCCTGAGCATCCCAGAGCATCCTCACTGAGCTTGTTCTGCTTTATCTGGAATGTGTGTGCTGTGCACAGAGTTTGCTGCACACAGAACACAGAATCCACTCCTGGTTCTGTCTGAGGACACCTTCACATCCTCACTGAGCTTGTTCTGGTTTTGTCTGGGCGCTGCTGTGAGCAAAATTCTCTAATTGGTGCTGAGTGTGGTGATAAGGAAGCTGTTCAGTGTTCAAATTGTGTATTCCTCATGTAAAAATGTGAGAAGGAAGGCTGGACATAGAGGCTGTGGTGGAAACCCTTCCCTTTCTGCTCTCTTGTTGAAGGAGGAGTTAATGGGGACAGAAAGCACACAGACCCCACACACTGCATTGGCCATTACATTAAAAAACCCATTTCAATAGAGCTGGGTAGAAAACGGGGAAATTGAATGGAATATTTTCACAGGCATGAAAATGGTTTGAGCTCAGTTTCATTAGTGCAACAGAAACTGTGCACTTCTCTGTAGAAATTTCAAAGTAGAACATTTCAAAAGGCAAAAAATTAGTTTCAAGAGAAATGGAGAACATTAAAAAAAAAATTTACATCCACATTGATGTTCTCCCACTTCCAGTCCCCAGTACAGTCAGTAGTCAGTGTTTATCCAAGACCTGTGCTGAACTTTCACCAGGTCATCTCCTGTTGCCAGAGGCAGCGGCTCTCCCGAGGGCAGAGCTTTGTAAACGATCCATTATTCACAGGGAAATGACAGAGATCAAGGCAAGAGGGGACCTGGGCACTCCTAAAAACAACTTCCATGTCAATCACACCTTGGGTTGTGTTATTCCATGTGAATCACATTGGATTGTGTGTTATTCCATGTGAATCACATGTTAAATTGTGTGTTATTCCATGTCAATCACACATTAAATTGTGTTATTCCATGTCAATCACACATTAAATTGTGTGTTATTCCATGTGAATCACACATTAAATCGTGTGTTATTCCATGTGAATCACACATTAAGTCGTGTGTTATTCCATGTGAATCACATGTTAAATTGTGTTATTCCGTGTGAGCAGTGTGATCAGAACCCCCCAGACTGGAATCACTTCAATTGTCCTGCACAGAAACAGCTGACAGGTCGTTCTCATTACTTACAAATTCCCCCAGAGTTGTTTGAAAATAAGCATGAAAAGGAGCTGGCAAAGTTAAATGGTCCTGACTTGTTTTCCTGAGGCTCCAGAGGAGCTCTGGCTCTGGAGATCAGGGATGATTTCCCCGCTGCTGCAGACGAGCAGTTAGTGTCAGTGCAGGGTGCTGAGCTCGATGTGACATTCCAGGGGCAGCTGAGGTGACATCCCTGTGTTATTTCAGCTCAGTGACTCTGGCTTTGTGTCCCTGGGCTCCCTGGGCACACCTGGAGCTGCTGGCAGCCGTGCCCTCTGTGTGCCTGGCACTGCTGGGGCTCTGCTGGGGCTCCCAGTCTTCCCTAAGGGGGAATTAAAGGGCACTGAATGGAGAATTCCCAGGGCATTTCCTGAGACACATCAGAATTTAGTAGAAATTTCCTTAATACCCACAGCAACAGCTCCTCGTGTCTCCAAAGGCAGGGTTTTCAAAGCATCAATTCATTTAAAAGGAAAGGTAATTAGGTATTGAGCTGTCCTTTAGGCAGGAGTGAAGGTCCAGCCTGGATCACTGCGATTGATTTGATGAAAAATGAAAAGCAGTTGAACATCTTTGAGGTACTCAGTCAAACTTTCCAAGCTGCTTTGTGCTTAATGCTGACAGAAAAACCTCTTTAAAATCTTCGAAACGTGCCAAACTGCAATGTCCCAAGTAAGGCCTGAGTAAAACCCCAGCAAACACAGCCAGGTCTGTGCCCAAGGCATTGAAGGGCCTCCCTCTCTAAACCTTTTCTCAAAACCTGTGGAGTTTATGGGATTTGGAATTCAGGGCCCGCAGCACTTGTGTGTGAACATCAGAAGTGCTTGGACAGCACCCACCCCCAGTGTGAGTGCACTGACAGCACTAAAGCCAGGCTGGAGCAAGTGGGCAGCAATTCTAATTACTGAAACCAGCCCCTTCTGATGATGGCACAGTACTGCAGGCTCTCCAAAGCAGAACTGTAATTATTTTTATTATGTGTGAGGAGGAAGGAACACGAGAGGGAACGCAGGGCCAGCTCTCAAAGCAGAGCAAAGGATGGAAATGAGATCAGTTTAGGACCAGCTGCTTTGCCTTAATTGGTGATGTTTGAATGTACCAGGAAATGAAATAAACCTAGCCAGGATGGATTGGAGCAGAAAAAGTTCACTTTAAGCGTACAATAATGGCACAGTCAGATATGGAAGCCTTAAGATTTATTGTTCATCAGTTAAGAGGCTCCTTTAAATGGTCTCTCTAGGTAATTTAGGTAGCCCATATGGAATCAGCAATTGCAATAAGTAAAATGGAGAGTCTGATTGTAGTGCAAGTATGGACAGATTCAATTCTGCTGAAACCTTTAAATTAGATCTGGTGCTTTTCCTTTTTCCTTGGTAGGGTGTTCTTCAGACTTCCTTCACAAATATTTGCCAGTCATAGGAAAATAAAGGCCATGTTAAGCATATATGGATTTAAAAAGGCTTCATGGACAAACCCCCTGTGGCTTTATAAGGTTCTTCTCTAGCATTTAAAGAAAGAAAAAGACATTTCTAGATGCTGCTGTGTGTTCTTATGAGCTGACCTCTTGTATATTTTATTTTTAACTCTGTTTTTTTTTTCCAGAGGGAAAATACAAAAGCAGAGGTGTTTTACTGGGGCTTTTTTGTTTGTTTGTTTTCTCTTTTTCTGTAGGTTTCCAGTTAACAAGCTTTATATCAGTCTGTAGCTCTGATTCCTTCTCATTCTTGCTGTTCAAGGCCAGGGCCCTCAGTATAGTGGCCTTGGATGAAGGAGAGAAGCAGCTTTAATCAGTTTCTGTTTTCTGAGGCAAACTCAGGGCACTTTTGGGAGGCAGCCTTTCTGTCTGTGCTCCTGCTCAGAGCCTGCAGGAGCAGAGCAGGGGCAGAGGATTGCAGCAGACCCTCTGCAGGAGTGGTCAGGAGATCACAGACCACAGGAGGAGTGTGCTCCCTGCACTCTCAATCCCACCTTTGGTTTGGTTTTTGTTTGTTTTTTGGTTTGTTTGTTTCTTGATGATGCTGGTGTATATTTTTCAATCCAGCTGTGCCTCTACATTCATAGAACCACATGAATTTACGTGGAATATTTGTCTCACAACCTTTTCAAAAGGCAGAGCACACAGGAACTCACTGCTGAAGTTGTTTGGTGGGGCATCTTTCTGACACAAAAATCTATTCTCCCCAGTTCCTGCTCTTGCTGTTGGATATTCAGTGCCTCTGCTGGGCAGAGGTGTCTGTGTGTTATTATCAGCACTAATTATTGAACCCTTTCTCAGTAATGATGGGGGAGCAGAGCAGGTTCTTCAAAGCAGAAATGTAATTCTTTGGGGCCAGAGCTGTGCCCAGGCCCTTCCTGCAGTCACAGTCACCACACACCTTCCTCTCGTCTGTGTTAAGGACTCAGGGTAGATTTTATGTACCTTATTTTCCAAAACTGACAGATCCATATCTTGTGGGTTCCTGTGCTGGTTGTTGTCCTGCATGGATGCAAAGCAAGGATCCTGCACTGCCCTGGAACCTTCCTCCACATTTTGTACCTGTGGCAGCAAGTCTAAAACAAAGCCTGGAGAATGCAGGAGGACTGAGACCAACCAGAGGCTTCCTTTGAATGAATAATCACCGTTGGCCCAATTATTTCTAGCCTGGCGCTGACAGCTGAGATGGCAAACACATTAACAGCAAACAGAAGGAGCTAAATTGGCTAAAGGTTCCTGAACAGGGAGGACTTTCCTGTTATAGATGTGAGAAAGGTTCCAAGAATAAAGAATGTGCCCTTTTCCAGCCTGGGGATTGCTCTGAGTGGGGCTGGCTGTAATTAATCTTTTGTCTGGTGAGTTGTGTATTTCCCTGCTGCCAATGTGCTTGAGCTGGCCTGCTGTAGATTACAGTGATGCGGAGAAAATTAATCATACTGGACTAATGAGCACAGCAGAAGAGGCCTCTGATGGTGTTCTTGGAGCTCATTCTCCTCTGCAGTGGGAACAAAGAGGTTCCTCTGATCCTTCCTGGGGACGTGGGCTGGGAACCTGCAGCTCAGTGCAAACATTGCTGCTCATTCTGGCACGAGGGGAGAGGAGATGCTGAACCCACACAAATTCAGGGCCTGAAAAAGCAGAGGCCAGGCTCGTTATGTTAATGAGGGGCAGAAAGCGCTGTGCACATCTGGAGGTGCCAGCAGCTCGCTGTGCCCTGCTCCAGCTGCTGCTGCGGGTAAAATCCAGCTCAGCTTGCAATTCCACGTGCTTTGGGGACTAAACCAAGAGTGAAAGGTAAAATGTTCCAGTGGGTTTTACTCAGCTTTATTGGGCTCTCTTGCAGTCTCAATGGTGTTGTTCTTTTTGCTTGTCTCACCTCTGGTTTTCGCCTGGGTCAGGGGAGATGTCACTGTTCAGCCCCTTGGGAGGATATTCAATGACAATCTGTCTTTTCCTTTCTTCCAAACTGTTTTTAAAAAGCACAGTAAAAATATCCCAGAAGGATTTCTGGAGATTTTTCCTTTTGCACAGCCCTGGTTTCCGTGTTTTAGACACTGGAGAGATCAGATCACTGTGGGTTTAGTGCTGCTGTCAGGGAGGAACTCCTGGGAAATATGGAGCAGGTGCTCCTGGCACTTCCTGCCTGCCAAAAGTCAAACAACTTCATTGCTAAATGAACACCCTGCCAACTGGATCATTAATTAGCATTTCAGTCTCCTTTTCAAAAGAGAAATGAATGACTTGATCCTGATTTCCAGTGTGTGACAGAGTCCCCAAAGAAAGGAAGGTTCCATGAGCAGCTGTGAGTGCTGGGTGTGTTACACAGCCTGTCACAACCTCCCCAGACACACCAAGGGGCTCAGAACAAAGGTGGGATTCTTTTCACTGGAGGAAACTTTACCTTGGAGTTCTTTGAATTGGAATGCCTTCACTCTGTGCCCTGTGTTTGTCAGGTGTTGTTCCTTTAGCAGCTCACCCACAGCCTGAGCTGTGTCTGTGCCCTGCACTGCCCAGCACAGGCTCCTTCTGCAGGGATTGTGAGCAGGAGAGGAGAGACCCTGCTGCTGTGTCCTGGCAGAGCTGTGCTGCAGAGCCATCCCTCTGTGTGTTCTGTTTGCTGCCAGGTCATGAGAGCCCCTCTGGAAGCCGCTGTGTGATTTCAGAGTTCATCCGACCCCTTCAGATATCTGGAGACAAACCAGAGCAGCTGTCTGTCAAACCCACCTTCCTGTCCAAGTCGAGATCTGGGACCCCAAGATGCAGATTTGATTCAGACGTGAGTCTTTGTGGATTTTTTACTGGAAAAGTGGTTCAGGGCTGAGGCTTCTCTGCTCCAGCAGGCTGGTGCAGGTTGATCCACCTGCTTTCAAAAAGTCAAGGCGTGGATGTTCTCATTTCCTGAGGCAGCTTGGGGATGTGGTCAGTGGGAATTCAAGTGGTATTTTCAAAGAAGCTGCAGTTGATGTCCCAGAAATCAGGTGTGTGAGCAGCTGGAGCTTCTCTGAAGATCTCAGTGATGCACTCAGAGCATTCCAGTGCTGCAGGGTGAGGGCAGAGCACAATTTCTGCTGCGTCAGGCAGGTTTGGCAGGGCTTTGTTCCATCCCCCAAAAGCTGGGCTTTGGCAGAAGGAGCAGGAATTCCTGCAGTGCCCAGGGATGGAGGAAAATGGTTCATTTTGCAGGACTGGTTGTCTGGCTGGGTTCTGTGGTGTGTGAATCTCCCCCCTGCAGCAGCCACCTGCTCACAGCCCCCCCAGCTTCTCCTAAAGGGTTCTGAGCCTGGAAAATGGCAGTGAAATTGCAGGATGCCGTCACTAAAGCCATTCACTTTACATTTTGTATTCAGTCTCACTTCTGTTCCTCCTTTCTTAGGAAGCTTTTCTGCTTTTCAGTGGAATTCCAATGGAAAAAGCTCAGAACAGCTTTTCAAAGATGCCATAGCAAGTTGATTTTTCATATTTAGGACAACTGTTAAATACAAAAGCTGCATAGAACAAATTTTGGAAACTCTGTGGAAGGGTATTATTTTCTGTTAAATACCCTGGTTTATATGGGCAGACAGCCATGAGGAAATGATCTTCAGATTTTATCCCTCATTTCAGGAAATTCCTTCGCTCATCTTTGCAGGAGTAAATAAGTTGCAACTCTGTGCATATTTTCTATCTGTGTTATATGCATTGATACTGAAAATGTGAAAGTTGATGGAATCGAAATGTTTCTAAATGGATCACAAGCCCGAGGATATTCAACAAAATATTGGATTCTTGTATAGTGGGAATTCCATGGGCCTGTCTGAGGATTATCCACAGGAAATATTTGTGTATATTTGTGTAGCAGCATTACTGAAAAGTGGGAACACTCACTGCTTTTTGAAGAGGCCACAGAAAAAGCAGCTCGGCAAGGAGACTTAGGGAGGCAGAACTAACAGCAAGGAACAGAAGAAGCACACGTCAAATTTAATTCCGCTTTTCTATTATTTTTGAGTTATCTCTCACTGAGAGTGTCAAGCCTTCTTTTGCAGAGCTGAACGTTTTGTGCCTTCTAGAGTGTAATTATGTGATACACTCCTACATTATGCAAGCTCACAGAAATTAAGCTCCATTCCCTTTTAGAGATACCCAGACCCAAGGGAGGGCGTGTGAATAAAATCTGAAAAATGGAACATGATGCTGGGAAGCCTGAAATAAATAAACAAATAAATAAATAGATCACTGATACTCTGCAAAAAAAAAATGCTTGCAACTGCCCTGGTTGTTCCTATTACAAACCCTTCTGGAATGACCATTCCTGGCTGTGTGTTGGATGAGGGGCCCCTAGAAAGGTGTCGGGATAATCCTGGCAGGTTTTCCTGGATTCCCCAGGGCTGCACAGGGAGAATCCCTGGGAGCTCCTGGTGCTGGAGCAGTGAGTGCTGGCCTGAACCAGCCCCCAGGAGTTAATTCAGAATAAAAGGGACTCCACTGGGAATTTTCCTGGTGTGCTTCTGGCAGGGACCAGTTTAGACCCGGAAGCTGCAGCTCAGTGTTCACCCTGTCAAGATTGTACAATTCTGCTCCATTTTTGGACAATTTGTTTTATTTGATCCCACAGTTAACGCAGTATTTCTACCTTAATTCAAGTTCTCTCAAGCTCAGGCAGAAAGTTGGTGATTTTTTTCTGAAATGGCTCACAGCAATCAGTACAGTAAGTGGAGGGAAGTTCACCCCTCACTCTAAAAGCTCTACCAGCTCCAAGCATAGCTGCAATTACTCTTTTACCACTGAGAGACCTCGTGCAGAACTAAAACAGGCAGAGCCTGTGTTGATTCAACACCACAATTAAATCTCCAGGTTTTGCAGACCAGATTTGTAATAGAACAAACGTGTGGCTTTGCAGAATTGAATTAAATGGGATGTTAAATTCAGAAGAGAAGAGGTTATTTCCTTCAGTTAGTGGAAAGGGTGGAATTCAATGATGCTGATGCTGTGGGTTGGATTGGGCTGGGTTGGGTTGGATTGGGTTGGGTTGGACTGGGCTGAGTTGGATTGGACTGGGTTGGGCTGGGTTGGATTGGACTGGGCTGGGCTGGATTGGATTGGGCTGGGCTGGGTTGGATTGGACTGGGTTGGGCTGGGTTGGGTTGGACTGGGTTGGGTTGGATTGGATTGGGCTGGCAATTTTGTGTTCTCTGGGTGTGTGGAGGTTGACACCTGCACCAGTTCTAAACTCAGCATTTATTTTAAGTACTCAGTCACTGCAATCTGCCTTTCTAAGTAAAATTAACCAGTTGTGTTCCATGTTAGAATTAATTTTTTTCCTTGATTTTGTGTGTTCACTGATTTATATCACCTGTCAGGGAAACTGTCCATTCTATTTTTGTTTGTTTGTTTGTTTTTTTGTAATCGCATTATCTTTTTTCTCCCTGCCCTCTACAGATGGATAATGATCAGAATTCCAATACCTCAAAGCAGAGATATTCTGGGAAAGTCCACCTTTGCATTGCCCGTTACAGGTAAAGCACCCATCCCATTACAGATGTAATTCACAGCTGAAAAATTCAGCATCAGCTTTGGCTCCACTTCATTCCTGCACTGAATTATGACGTGGAATTCATGCTGTGGAGAGCAGACCCTGTTTCCCCTGGCTGCAGAGCAGTGCCCTGTGCATGTCCTGAAGTGCCGGGGGGAGCTGAGCATGGCCTGGCTCTCCCACCCCCTGCACTCCTGTCCTTCAGTGTCTAAATCAGATTAAACGGGTCCCTCCTGCTCTAGAGAGGAGATCTCAGTCTGCTCTTACCAATCACTCTTTCAAGCAAGAGAAGATTTGAAGTCCATCACTGCTTTGCACATGAAAGTTTCAGGCATTTACTGTCATGATAAAAATTTCAGTGACTCGCAGTTTCTTTCAGGATGGATGTAGATTTAAGTATTTCATAAGTGCTTGCTGTCTCTCGGTAGCTTCTCTTCGATGTAGCTCACTGTTTTTGTCTTCTTTTACCTTGCCTCTGTAGAAGTTTAATGAACCAGTGTAAAAGGAACATAAAATTAAATACAGCAACTGGAAAAGACCCCCACAACTGAGATTGCTTTAATTCACTCTAAAAAATAAAGGGAATTTTGGCCAGTGCTTTTCAAGAGTGCTAAGTGAGGAGTGTCTGAGTGAATCCTGCAGGAAAGGATGTGGGTTTGGGGGTACAGGGGGATCTCACAGGCACAAACTGACACCCTCAGAATGTGTCTGAGTGAATCCTGCAGGAAAGGACGTGGGTTTGGGGGTACAGGGGGATCTCACAGGCACAAACCGATCCGAGCCCGCTCAGAACGTGTCTCAGAAGGGAAGCAAAGACCCCGCCTGGGGAACTCGCCCTCCGTGGAGCTGTAGCTCCTCTCCTGAGCAGCTTCTCTGCCTGTCCCCCCGCAGCTACAACCCCTTCGATGGACCAAATGAAAACCCAGAGGCGGAGCTCCCTCTCACGGCAGGAAAGTACCTTTATGTCTACGGAGACATGGACGAGGATGGCTTCTATGAAGGTATCTCTTATTTAATCCGTGAATTCATGCTAATTCATGCAGATTGAAAGCAGTTCGTCTGTCAAACACGCTCCAGATTCTCTCCTTCGTCTGCTCCTAAATCAGTTGCTAAAATTAGCTTTATCGTCGTGGTGTTAATTAAAAGAGTTTCCGCATCAGCAAAGCCGCTCCTTGCAGGCAGAGCTAATTGTAAGATATTTTACAGTGTTAGCTTTTCCTACTGGCAAGATTTAAGTTGACAAAAAAGCTTACTGGCAGTTCTGGTGTTTCCCTTAAAAAGCCTTTGTGTTCCCAAACTGGGGGTGTTGTTTGTGCCCCTCGCCCCTTCTCAAGGCGCTGCTGTGGGAGAGGTGTTCCCCTTCTGGGGTTTCAGTGGCACTGCTCTTTCTCCCCAGGAGAGCTCCTGGACGGACAGAGAGGACTCGTCCCTTCGAACTTTGTGGATTTTGTCCAAGACAACGAGTCGCGGTTGTCGAGCGCCCTGAGCAGCGAGCAGGACCAGAACTTCATCAACCGCTCGGGGCCGCCCCTGGAGGGGGATCTGCTGGAGATCAGCCCCCCGAGCCACGCGGAGCCCGGCGTGCTCAGCAACGGCGCGGGGACCCTGGACGTGAACATCGACGAGATCGGAGAAGACATCGTGCCTTACCCCCGGAAAATCACCCTCATCAAGCAGCTGGCCAAGAGCGTCATCGTGGGCTGGGAGCCGCCGGTGGTGCCGCCCGGCTGGGGAACCGTCAGCAGCTACAACGTCCTGGTGGACAAGGAGGTCAGGATGAACGTGGCCCTGGGCAGCAGGACCAAGGCTCTCATAGAGAAGCTCAACATCTCCACCTGCACGTACAGGATCTCCATCCAGAGCATCACCAGCAAGGGCAACTCCGACGAGCTGCAGTGCACCTTGCTGGTGGGCAAGGACGTCATCGTAGCCCCCTCCAACCTGCGCGTGGACAACGTCACCCAGATCTCTGCTGAGCTCTCCTGGCTCCCCACAAACAGTAATTACAGCCACGTCATCTTCCTGAACGAGGAGGAGTTTGACATTGTCAAGGCTGCCAGCTACAAGTACCATTTTTTTAATTTGAAGCCCAACATGGCCTACAAGGTGAAGGTCATGGCAAAGCCCCACCAGATGCCCTGGCAGCTCCCCTTGGAACAACGAGAGAAAAAGGAAGCCTTTGTGGAGTTTTCTACGTTGCCAGCAGGTTTGAAATTTTCCTCCCTACCCCAAAACTCTGCAGTTGAATTTCTCTGAAAATAGCAGATAAAATACTTTAACCTTCACAGCATTTAGGGGATGTAAGTGCATTCTGGTTGTGAAGCTGTGATCAACTTCACTGTACAATTTGAATTTGTAAAGTCAACAGATCTGTTGTGTTTTGGAAAGTCCGAGGTTTGTTCCCACCTGGCTTTTACATTTTTACACTAGGAGTGTTGGTAAGTGTTGTCAGTCATTTGCCATTATTCAAGAGCATTGAAGTAGTGTTGAAAACTAGAGTAGAAATAATGTAGTGAATTTGAAGGATAATCTTGTCATTGGGGGGGGGCATGGCAGCACCTGAAAAAATCTGAGTGTCTTGCCTTATAGATTCATCTACCCTCGGTCCTAAAAAAATTTCATAAGAAAACCTGAGTATCTTTCCTTATAGATTCACCTACCAAGGTCATCTAACCATGGCCACGTAGGAGAGCCCTGAAATATCCAGTGTCAGGTCCTTGGGTGCCTCTGAAGGGACACTCAGGCACAAGTGGCCCCTGGGCAGTGAAAGGTGCTCTGAGCTGGTTTGCTGTCTCCCTGCTGGGCTTTGGTTCCAGCACAGGGCTATGAACTCATCGTGCTCTCCTCCTTGGCCTGGGGGCCTCTGTGAGAGCAGGAGGGAGGGCAGCAGTGCTGGCAGAGGGGCAGTGCCTCCTCTTGATGCCAGCCCAGCTCCAGTGGAGCGTCCCCAGCTCCCATCTCTGCAGTCTGCAATCGCTGCAGGGCACAGGTGGCACTGCTGCTGTGGACTGTGCTGGGAGGGGGCATTCCACACCTGAGGGGTCCTGGGGGTCTCGGGAGGCACTGCCTGGCTGCTGGCTTGAATTTATTTCAACTCTGCTATTTGGGAAAGGCTTTTGGAGTGAGGGTTTTTCCAGGCCAGACTCTTCCCACGCTGTATCTCCCTCTAGCTGTGGAGTCTGCTGAGCATTGCAGAGCTGGTCTCTGCTGAGGAGATGAAGGGCAGGGAAGCCTCAGCTTTTAGAGCCAGAGACCCCAAAACCTTCCCCAGTGCTTCATTTCACTGGGAGCACTGCTGCAGAAACCTGCCAGCTTTTCACTGTTGTGCAGAGAGAACAAAACAGCAGCTGATGCCTGATTCCAGAGTCACTGGAACAGAGGAAAAGGATGAATTTGGAGTCAGTGATGGGAGTTACCATCATGGTGTGTCATGCAGTTGAACTTCAATAAAAATAGAAGTGTTTCTCTCTTGGGCACTCAGATCTAAAAATAGAAATAAGTACAGGATCAAGGTCAGTGGGGCTGCTGCGGTCTTTGGAGCTAATTTATGTTAAAAAAACCCATGAGGAGCAAAGTGTAGCAGAATCCCAAAACAAACATTTATGTTGATGACAGAGACCATTGAAAATCATCAGGAATAATTTCCCCTTTAACGATGGGAGGAAATAGAAACCATGCTGAGCCCCGGGCATTGCAGTTTATTAAACCTGTGTCTCTGCACAGCCTGTGAAGGTCCAGACAGACACCCTGGGGATTGTTTAGCTTTGGGAGAATGAAAGCAAGGTGGCTGCTCCTGCAGGAGCAGGTTAATGGCATTGGCATTGGCAGGGTGCTGGCTTAGATCAGATGCATTCTCTCTCGTAAGCCCTGCTGAATGAATGCTGGCTGTCAATGAAACAGCATGATCAGGAAAGCTGAAATTCAATCCTGAACAAAAATCTCTCTTGGCCAAGAATACTATTAGGTCAATTTGCATACCCTCAACTTGCAAGGTAAAAATGCTTTAGAGATGCAGGGATGGTGTGAGCAAAAACCTCCTGTTGTGCCTGTGCTGTCCTGCACATGACCATGGTTTTATTTCCATGTCCACCAGAGGATGGAATTCAGTGGCAGCAAAGCAGTGAAATGCACTGGCAGTTTGGCAGTGATCCTGTGTGATGTTTGCAGGTGTATCCTGCACACAGTTGAAGCTTCTGCAGCCTTTTTGGAGGCTGAGCAGGAACTGGTTGTGCTTGGTTCACAGCAGCAGCAGGGTCTGTGTTCTGCCCTGCAGAGGTGGCTGCAGCTGAGCCCTGCTCCTCCCGCAGCAGCAGACTCTGCTCAGGGTTTGGTGGTTAGAGCAACACAGCAGGATGCGTGAAAAATTTATGAACTAATGATCTCTGCGATATTTTTACTTTGGCTTTCTGGCCGAAGTAGGGCTATTTATAGCAGGGTAATGCCTTTTAATTAAAGAGCTGTTTGGTGTGCTGATACAGTAACGTTCTGTAAATGCCTTGAGAGTGACTGGGTGTGTTTGGTTCAGTGCAGAGAAGAGCCTGTGAGGCCAGGTGTCCTTGGCCTGGGTGGGAAATGTTCACCTCTCAGCTTGGTGCCCACACTGTGTCCCTGCTCGGGGCTCAGCAGTGACAGTCCCTTCTCTCCCAGGTCCTCCAGCCCCACCTCAGGACGTGGCTGTGCGGGCAGGGCCCACGCCAGGAACCATCCAGGTGTGCTGGAAGCCACCAGCTCTGTCAGCCACGGGGACATCACACGGTGCCAGCGTGACAGGTTACGGTGTCTATGCCAAAGGACAGCGGGTGAGTGCCCTCCTGTCACTGTCACCTCCTGTGCCAGTGTCACAGGTTATGGTGTCTGTGCCAAGGGGCAGTGGGTGAGTGCCCTCCTGTCACTGTCACCTCCTGTGCCACTGTCACAGGTTATGGTGTCTGTGCCAAGAGGCAGTGGGTGAGTTCCCTGTCACACTCACTGCCTGCTGGGGGATTTCAGCTGGCAGGGAAAGCTGGGACAGCCCTGCAGGGTCTCCTTAGGTGCCAGTGGAGCCTGTCCTGTTGTCTGGGCACCCCTTGGTCCCTTTCAGGACCCTTCTGGGCAGAGGCTTGGCAGGTGACAGCCAGCTGCTGTGTGTCCTGCTGCTCACAGCCCAGCCTGTGCTGGCAGCAGCTCCCTCTGAGAAGATCCCGAGGGCTGCACCTCGGAGGGGCTGAGGGGGGGTCAGCAGGGGCTTTGGGGCTCACGGTGGCCTGTCTTGCCCCCAGGTGGCAGAGGTGATGTTCCCAGCAGCGGAGGGCACGGCGCTGGAGCTGCTGAGGCTGCGCAGCCTGGACGCCAGGGAGGTGACGGTGCGGACGCTCTCTGCGCAGGGGGACTCGGTGGACTCTGCTGTCGCTGCCATTCCAGCTGACCTCCTGGTGCCTCCAACCCCTCACCCCAGAACTGCTCCCAAATCTAAGCCATTAGCAAGTGCCGGAGCCCCAGAAACCAAAGAAGAACACTTAGGCCCGCATGTAAAGAGGGATGAGTCGTGGGAGCAGACTCGTTCGGTGTCCCCCGTGCACGGGCACATGCTGGAGCCACCCTCCTTCCACGGCCCTCTCCAGGGGAGGAGATCTCCATCCCCCAACAGGATCCTGCCCCAGCCTCAAGGCACCCCGGTCCCCAACACCGTCGCTAAAGCCATGGCGAGAGAAGCTGCACAAAGAGTGGCTGAGAGCAACAGGGTAAAGAAAGGCAAACTTCTTCCCAAGGCTTTTAGGGCTGGCTCGTTCGTTGTCACACTTGCCATTAAAGGCTTTCCATCGTGTGCTTGGAGGAGCAGGCAGTCATCCCTGAGCTCTGGGGGTGCAGAGCCTGAGCAGCAGTGTGCTGGAGTTCTGGGCTGACAAAGCCCAGCTGTGTCTGCTGCCGTGGATCCACAGGGAGTTTTACATATCTGCCCTTCTCAGGGCTGCATTTTCACACGTGTTTGCTCTTCATTCCAGCCCCTCCTGGAGCTGCCAGCAGCGTCACTGCCCCAGGACACCCCTGGTGTGGGCACCACGAGGAGCCATGGCTGCTGCTCTGGCTCACATCTTTGCCACTTCATTTAAATCCCACTTTTGGGGCTCTGGGGTCAGTACAGCTGATGTGGGTTCATCCTGACCACGTGCTGTGGGTTTTCCACACAAATATGCAATATTTAAATACTCCCAGTGCCCTGTGCAGATACTTTCTCATCCCAAGCTGCTCACAACTGTCTGTTGCTTCGTGCAAGCTGAGGTGTCACTTATGTCATGTATTTTCTTGGTCCTTCATCTGGCATTCATCAGTTATGTCCAATTTTTAGTCTCCCACTGTATCCCCAAAATAATTCCATTAATTTTGACAGTTCACACATATCTTAACAACCCCAACTTCTTCACTGTTCTTGTTTTGGGATGCATTTGATACAGTGGGTAAATTGAGCCAGTTTTTGAGACCCTGAATAATTCTGGGTCAATGAGGTCTGATAAATACATATGTATACATCTTCCTTCTGTTTATAAATAAAGACTGGAATGTAATAGAGGGAGAAAAGGCAATTGGTTTCTTTGGCCCTCTGAGGTGAAAGTTGATTTAAGAACCATAATGGAAAGAGAACAGAAATAATTTTTCTGGTTTGGAAAATTGCTGACATAACATGTGCTCTGAAGCATGTTTGATTACATTCATTTAAGTGATGCTTGAAATGTTTTATTCAAGAATCTGGACAGGAGCTTAGAGATGAATTAATCCTAAATTAGATCAAATTCTGCCAGGGATATTTGTCATGTTTAGTCCCCTGTGGTGTAAATTCTTCACTCATGGTATGTGCTGCAGAAGGAGCTGTGTGCCTGCCCCTGCCCTGGTCCAGCCTCTTGGTGGCTGATGAGCCAGAGGAATTACTGAGGCCAGGAAGAGCAGAGCAGGAGCCCACAGCCTCATTCTGGGGCTTTTTTTCTATTGAGGTCACAAATTCTGTCGTGGTTGCTCCACCACCTCTGCCAAGGGGAAAGGAGGGTGTTTGCTGGCAGCCTCTACTGAGAGTTCTGCTGAGTGGCACAGGGAGGAGAGCTGGCAGCTCAGCTGATAAACACACAGAACCAGGTAATTGTTTGAGAGTGAGGGTAATAAAACAGGCAAAACTTCTGGAAAAACTCCTCAGAGGTTCCAGCCAGGGGAAGCTAACAGTGCTTTGGACTATGAATACATTAATTTTGGGTGCTTGAGTGTTCACCTTTGCCATTAGTGCCATTAACTCAAACAAGCTGGCAGAGCTCCAGAGGGTGCAGGAGGGCTCTGCTGACAGCCCTGTGCCTCTGTTTCCCTGTTAGATGGAGAGGAGGAGCATCTTCAGCGAGAGGAGCAGTGCTGGGCCCTACTCCGATGAGGAGGAGGATGGCTACGACTCCCCCAGGGTCAAGAGAAGGGGAGCCTCGGTGGATGATTTCCTGAAGGGCTCAGAACTGGGAAAGCAGGTGAGTAGCCTGGCTCTGTCATTGTAGCAGGTGCTCAGCAGGTGTTTTGGGAAGGCCAGCTCTGTCCAGGTGACCCCTGAGGCCGTGGCTGTGTGGGGGACACCAGGCTAGGCTGTGGGCAGGGGATGCTCCTGCTCCTGGGGCTGGCAGAGCTTGGCACGGGGGTCTCCTGAGCTCCCTCCCTCCCAGGCACTGGGAACTGGACAAATGAAGATGGCAAATACGGAAAATGTGCCTGCACTGTGCTGTTTGGGTTCTGGGCCTTTTCTGTGTGAGCTGTCACTGCTGCAGGTGGGAGCCTGCTGTGGGACAGGGAAAGGGGGAAGGATTCCTGTGTGCCATAAAGGGATGGCCCTGTACACCCCAGTGACCCAACAGCCCAATGAAGGGAAACAAACGGGACAGGACTGGCTCCAAGGAATGGAACGGGATGCCAGAAGAACTTTGCACAACTGCACAGCTTTCAGTCTGATCTCACTGAAAACAAACATTAAATGATTTATTACATTACTTTCCAGACAGATGTAAATTCTAGAAAAGAGATGTTGTCTTACGTCTTGGCATAGTCTAAAGGACTTTAGTCAAAGCCCTGACCTCCTGTGTTGGGGGTCTGCAATGGTGGTAACATGCTGCAAGAATGAAATGCTGATCACTTCTAAATTCTAATGTGATGTAACAAACAGCTGCGGAGAACAGATGATATGTGAATTATCCTAAGGCTTTTACAGTTTGGTCAGCAAGCCCACTGAGGCATGAAGGACCTCTTTAATCAGAGGAGTTTAATCAAGACTGAAAGTAGATCTGGTGCTGTGAATGGAGACATCCTTTTTCTATCACCTGGGATTGGAATTGGATTTCTTGAGTTACGATCATGAATGGGCAAACCAAAATTTCCCCAGGGTGCCTCCCCTGGAGCAGAGCCCAGCCCTGGCGCTGTCCCTCCCTCTGGGTCCCAGTGTGCCCCCGCAGCCTGTCCAGGATTATCAGCTTTGAGCAGTCAGGCTCCTGCTGGCCTCCCCGCAGGCTCACTACTGTGACGAGTACCACACGGAGAGCAGCCGCGGCTCGGACCTGTCCGACATCCTGGAGGAGGATGAGGAGGAGCTCTACTCCGAGATGCAGCTGGAGGAGGGCGGGCGGCGCCGCCTCAGCATCACCTCGCACGGAGCGCTCAAGGTGAGGGACGGGGACAGGGAC
>VZSR01003800.1:7743696-7760025 GCA_013398615.1 Brachypodius melanocephalos | reverse complement strand
AAAAAAAAAGCTGTTCAAAATACTTAGGAATGCTGTCATCTAACAACCTCATAGCTGCAGCATACACATCAAGCACTCAGGGCCTTTAAGCTTTCTTTGATTGCAATTAAGGTTCATTTTAGCTTTTTCTTTTTCCTTTTTTTTTTTTAAAGCCAGTGTGCCATCTTCTCTAATCTGTACATAAAGTTTGCTAACCAATTAAAAAAAAAAGGCATTTAAAGGACATTTAAAAAGTAAGTGATCATGTAGCATTTTAAGTAAAGTCTTCTGAAAAGAGTTTGGCTTCCATAGATTGCTAATCTGTAGTAATTAACATGTTTGTTTTTCTTAAATCCATAGCTAAAAGTATCCATCTCCATTTTAGTACTATCAGAGTACTGAAATGAAAAACCAAAGCCAGTTTTGTGGCTTTTGTGGCCAGAATTCTGGCAAAGCAAGTGTATCCAACTTTTCCTTTAAAAAGGTATAACCAAAACTGGGCTTGATTGGTGGGTTTTCTATTTCTGCATTTTTTTCCTCTAAATTGGCGTATTTTCCATAAGCCCAGGCAGTATTTTAAGCCAGAGAAAAGAAAGAAACCAGCCCTTTTGTTTAAGTGGGTGATGGGACAGGTGATGTTGCCAAGTTTCTTGCTGCTGATGGCTTTGAAGTGTTCAAAGATTGAATAAATGATAACAATGTACCTACTAGGTTCCTCCTGAGAATACAGGTACCTCCCGGAGAGCACCATCCCCCACAGCTCATCTCCATCCCGGGTCACCTCCCTCACCTGTGATGGGCTCGGGGAGTCCCGGGAGAGGCAGGGAA
Organism: Brachypodius melanocephalos; assembly: GCA_013398615.1. Classification (NCBI taxonomy): domain Eukaryota; kingdom Metazoa; phylum Chordata; class Aves; order Passeriformes; family Pycnonotidae; genus Brachypodius; species Brachypodius melanocephalos. The sequence goes on along the minus strand of VZSR01003800.1, from coordinate 7,759,218 downwards.
ATGTCCTCGAAAAAGAAAAAGGGGCTGCTTTCCAAAGGCAAGAAACTGCTGAAAAAGCTTGGTGCAGTGAAATGAGTCATGTGCTCCTGGACAACTTGTAAAGCTTCCAGTCTGTGTACTTCTTTTTTTTTTTTTTTTTTTTTTAAAGTCAAAACTAGGGCTTTCATGACTATGCAGTACTTTACCAGACCTTTGCATTTTAAACTGACATCAATAGAATCATGTGAATTGCATAATTGAAACAGTAAGAAAAAAAGGGAAGTGGATGGGTTGTTGGAAGAATATTTTTTAAAAAGCAAGGAAAAAAAAAGTTGTGGGGTTAAGACCCAAAGAACATGGTTTTATTGGAAGTCAGCTCAACACCTGCAACTCCATTGGAAAAATCTCAGCCTTTAGTCTCCTTTAACCACGAGTGGGGGGAGAAAAATCCTTTCACTGATTGCTGGTTCAGAGATCACCCCATTTATCCAATCATTATCACTACCAGAAATGGTCTTGAAACTCCTAGTTGAATGAGCCTTGATGTTCTGCCTTATTAATGCACAATGATTTGTACTGTCTAATAAATATGCAGCATATACTTTGTATGTACTGTGGGTTCAGCTGTCTCCATCCTCCCCCATGTGACCATGTGATTTCAGGTCAATTCTCTGTTCCTGACCCCACCCCATGTCTGTTGAACTCCTGGGAGTGTGGAAGTGCTGTGCTAAACGCTTCTTTTTTAGTTTTTGCTCCCCAGTAAAAGCCCAAAGCCCGTACTGATCTGTCCTTCTCACTCCCCTGGGATCAGGCAGTGTAAATCACTCACAACTCACCCAGTTCCACCCTCCAGTTCTGGGGTTCTCTGTCCTGAGCTACTGGGAAAAAAACAACTCCACCCCACCCAAAGTCCTTTCTTTACTCCTCAGCTTTTTGCTGTGGAGGCTCAGCCCTAGGTGAAAAGGCATTTTCAGACTGCTGCTGTCAGCTCGAGGCTGGTCTGAAGTGAAAGGACAAAGGGTGTGACAGCCCCAGCCCTCCGGAGGCTGCGCCAGGCTCTAACCAAACCACAACTGCAATATTGGCATATCCCAAAAACAACCCCACACCCTGATGGCAGTCATTGGCTGTTACTGTTTTGTAATTCTTGTCCATTTGTAAATTGTTTTTACTGTTTATACATACTTTTCAGACTGCCTTTCTTTTTGTAATTTACGGAAGGTTTATAAATGAATGATCAAAGCTTCCCCATTGTGTCTTCAGATAACAATGTAAATTACTGTAAAATACTGTGTGCTAGATTATACCATTTAATTAAAGAAAATAACTGGCCTACATTTGTGGTAAAGTACCGTGTGGGTGTGTGCATGTGTACAATTGTTGTGTATTATATTTTATATAAATAAATTATTTGATATTTTGTAGAGTGCAGTCTGTTTCATAAATCCACTGTGTCAGCTGCTGGCTTCTTGCATCAGCCTTTTTTCAGAACTGTCCCTGGCTGCTCAAGTTTACTGCAGAATAAAGAAAGGGTTTACTATCTCCTCTATCTGCAAGAGCGCAGGAACTTCCTAGAAGTAAAAAGGGGTTGCAAATCTCCCCCAGCCACTGTCCCATCTGTGCCCAAAGCCCAGTGGTGAAGTACAAAATACAACAGGCTCAAACAAGCAAGGATTACAGGAACAACTTTATTTAAATCTCACAAAGAAAAGCAACAAGGTTCACAACAGAGTGGTTAAGAAAACCAGCACTAATCTGAATTTCTCCATGTGCAGTAGCCTGACCCTGCTACTGCAAAAATGTGAAATCAAGCTCCATCCCCACCCCTGCTGTTAGTACCACAAACTGGGCTGCAGAACAGTGACCAAAGAAAACTTCAGTCATGAACAAACCAGGGCTGCCCCATTGCTTACAAAACCAAAAGCCCCAAACCTGTCAGTGCACTGATATTCCCTGATGGACACTGTATTTCTCATTTAAGAAGCCTGTGGTTTGACAGCAGCACCACAGGTTGGGGTTGGTTTGCAAATCCCTCACAATCAATGACAACTGTTCAAAACCCTGCCAGAGGTTCTGCAGCACTGCACAGCCTTAAAACAAAGCCTTGCTAAACAAGAGTCTGGTCACCTCCTTCTAAGGTATGAAACAATTCAGGAGACAAAGCTGGCCCTCATTTTAACAGCCAAGAAAAACAAGGAGGCAACAGTATTGAAGCATTTTGAAAATCAGAAGGGTAATGCACTAGCTGGAAGAGTTTGGATTCTGGTCTGCATAACTCTAGAGCTCACACAAGAAGTAATTCTGTGTAAGAAGTCTCTAAAGGTAAATAAGAACAACCAATAAACTTTCGGGAAGAATCACAGAAAAACTTATTTACTAAGTATCAAAAATCACAGAAATTTGTGTAGTTACTCTAGCAATCAGACACCTGTTCAAAATGCAAATCGGCCATCTCAAGCTTCTTCCTGGTACAGTAAAAATAAAGTAATTTCCACAACTGCACCTACCCTGTGCACGTTTCTTAGGAAAAACCAAAACGAAACCTAAAGCCCAGCCAATTCTACATTCCCTAGAGAGGAAGTACACTCTGTGTTTGGCTGGTAACTCAGCTTCAAAGGTAGTACAGTCTGTCTGAGAGCATCAGGTTTGGTTCTCTGTGAATACTCTGACCAACAAGGAAAGCCAATTTATGAGCATATTGGCAAGGAGCAGGTACTCTGATAATACCCTGCAGAAAGGGAAAAAAAGAAAAAAAGGCAATTATTTTCAAGTCATTTAAATAAGCATGCAGTCGCTGTAACAAAGACCCCGGAACTCCAAAGTCTGCATACTTGTAAAATTTGTATTTCCTGCTGTTTATACTGATTTGTGAAAATAACTTTATATCCACCCAACACAATGGAAGAACAGATGCAAAAAACCCCCAAAGTTCCCCACTGCAGTGCCCTCCTGACAGCCCTTCCACAGGTTTCCATTCAGTGCTGAATTGCAGAAGCTGCTCAAGTGACAAAGCTGAGGCACACCTCAGGCACCAGCTGAGCTGGGTGTGCAACAGAGGCCTCAAGGGAGATGCACCAACACAGTTCCACCTCCACATAAAGGAGTAGTTATTTCTGCAGGTAAGAAATTATTTCCATTTTGCTTCTGACACAGAATTTGGGAACAATACTCACAAAAAGTATTTTTGCTGGGGAGAATAAAGATTGCTGTAATCAGGTAACTATAAACCATCCAGCCCTCAAACTGCTGTGGGTGCCAAGGCATCCTTGCAGCTTTGTGGAGCTGCAGGGGTGTTCCAGGGAGCCCAGCTGTGCCCTCCTGCAGGCTGGGCCTGCCCAGAGGCAGCTGGCAGGGAGCACTCACCGACCAGTTGTAGTACATGTGGCACAGTTTGTAGGTCAGGCGCTGCACGTGGTCGGGTTTCAGCTGGCTGGTGTCATAGACCACATTGTAATGGGTGGGTGCAACGCAGCCATTCTTCACTGTCTGGCTCACCACAAAGAAATCATACCTGCCAGGGAAAAGCAAACCCTGCCAGTGTGCCACAGAAAGGGCTGTTTGTCTCAGAAAAATGCAGATCCCCGTGTGTTTGTCTTGTTTCCTTGCAGCCCCTTTATGCTTATTGAGTAAACCCCAGGAGGACGCCTGGGCTTTGGCCACAAAAGCTTCCTCTGTGTCTGAAAGGCCAAGAGACCTGGTGGAACATGAATAATCTTTTTATATGGACCAGGTCTTGAGAGAACAACCTTAACTATTTGTTCCATCCAATTTTCCTCCTGATAACCACCCTACACATGTATTTTCCTCCTGATAACCACATTAGCTGACACTGCTCATTTCCCCAGCCCCCGAGCCCCAGGAGTGTGGGCAGTGTTTTTTCACTGGATGCCAGTGTCTCAGTGGATGTGTTTCCTTTCTGAGCAGCTGCTGGCCAGAGCAGTGAGTGTCACCCCTGCAGGAACTCACCACTCTGGTCTGGTCACCACGGTATCAACAACAGTCCCTGGGGGTGGGTTTCTGAGTCCTCCACCAATCTCTGCAAAGAACCTGGCACTCACTCGTTTCTTCACCACAATCACAGTGAGTCTTGGGCTAAAAGAAAAGGGAAAAAACAAAACAGTTTTCTCCTGGAAAACTGCACTGACTATTTCAGAAGCAGATCTACTGGAGTTTCAGGGCAATAATTTTGCATGCAAGTCTTTATTGATTCAGATTAAATAATTATTTAATATTATTTTTCACCAATCCAACTTTCCTTTAACTTCACTGAGAAGTAGAAAATTGACCAAAAAGGGATCTTCTAAATAAGGATTGGATTTCTACTCTCTACCCCATTGTTTCCTATACTCTGTCTTAACAGTATTTTTGGTAAAGCCATTAACAAAAGCTAAACAGAAGAACCGAGCACTTCAATTGCTCTGTCTGCCTGCAGTGTTTTTTTATTTTTATTTTTCAGAGCAGATTGAGTCACAGCAGTTGGTAATTTTCAAAGCAGAATGATGAAAATGTAAATGGACAACTGGACAACTTCCTTTAAGGAGTGGAAAGAAAAAAAAAAAATGGCCTTACCAGACAGTCAGGCTACGATCAACCAGTGGGACAAAGGTAAATTAACACATCCATCAAGAATGTCCAGAGTGAATGTGCACACATGTATGACAGTCATGTGGTGCATGGACTAAGAAATTTCCTATTATATTACAAGTGAAGTATCTGAATTCATGTAAATATTCATCAGAAAAGCAGATATCTGAGCTCAGGTGAAAATCAGTACAGATAGAAAGCCAACAGTCTTCACCCACAGCCTCGATTTGTATCCCAGTGTTTATTTCTCTGGCAGTGAAGTAGAGGGTTGGTAGAAACAGGTTTACCTGTAGTCAGTACCAATACTCTTCAAGCAATCCAGAAATTGAGGCACTTCATAATTAACCAAAGTGTTGAGTTGTCCATCTCCAACACCATCACGATACACAAAAATACGAGAGGGCAAACACTTATTCCACTTGGACCAGTTCCTTAAAGCAGCTTAAAATAAAATAGTACAAGCCATTAGCTGCAATAACAATTCATTCCATAACAAAAATGGATTTTTATTCCTAGAAAAACAGCAGTAAGTTGGAAAACTAAGGTCCTCAATCCTTCAGTAATGTGAAATGGGTCAGCACCATGCTACACCAATGCACCTGCAGGAAGAGCTCTGGTCTGCCTGTGCACCCACACAAACAGAAAAGGCCCAAGGACACACCTGCTCTCCTGCAGCAGGAGCTGCCCTCCTTGAAATCAGACTCCCCCAAAGCATTCTTGGAAGTGCACTGCTAAGCAGTTTTTAGTTTTTGCACAGAAATGTGGGGATCAGTAAAGAGCGGCACAAAATGCTCTTCATTTTCAGCAATATTCATAACAGAATGTTTCATCTGCTGTTACCCAAGTGCAGGTTGGTAACACCCCCCCTCAGGGCAGCAGGAAGGAGGGTTTTGAGGAAGCTGAATTGTCAGTTCCTAGATCTGGCTCCACAAGAGCAGAACTCCTTCCCTTTCCTTCCCTTACTTTGCAAGCAGGCTTTGATTCCATCCACAAGTTCTTGCCCACGACTTTGAACAACACAGCGGGAGAACCATCTGTGAAGAACAAAATGAAAGAGACTTTCCAAGCATTTCCCAGGCTTACTGCAAAGAAGTTATTTTTAAAATGCCCATGACCACTTAGTCCTTATGGGTGCTGTGGGTCAATGCAGCCAAGGAGAGTTGGGGTTCTATGAGAATATTCCCCTTGTGCTAGAAGTGCCATAGCACAATTTAACATTCTTCTCAACCCAGAAAAGCCTTTCACATAAGTCAGCTCAAAAGAAAAAAGAACCTGTCACCCTGGTGCCCTCTATTCATCCCAGCCCTGTCTCCAACACTTGACCCCTATCTCAAGCAATGTGGGAAAAGGACAAGGCTACTCCTTCAAGGGATGCGGGGGAAAAAAATTCACAATAGATTTCCTATTAGCCATTACAGCAAAGTAATTTTGATTTTTCCTGAGGGACCACCACATTGCAGCTGCTCTTCAGTCAAAGCAAAGATTATTTTCTTACTGTTTTTGGGGTTCTTTGCCTTTGGCCTCCTGATCTTACCGTGTCATTGTTTGGTTCAGGCTGGCGACAAACCCCGCGATGGATTGCTTGCCAGAGACAGTGTCATGGTAACAGTCAATGCCCACAATCATCACCTGCTTCAGCTGCAAAGCAACCACACACAGCACACGGAGCCACTGAGGGCCTGCTTTGAAACACAGCCCAGTAAAGAGGGGCTACCATTGATAAGAAAACACTTACGGGGATCTCAACACTCCACAGCTCTCCTCCCATTTTGCAGTTCATTTGCAAGGCAATTTTTGTTGCTACTGTCATGATGGTCTGTGGCTTAGTCAGAGTGCGAGCCAGCACACACTGGCTGGGGATGGGACAGTCTGTACACAAGTATTTCTTGATGGCATCATATTTATCCTTTCGGGAACTAGACAAAATACAAACTACCTTTGAAGAAAAAAGAATCTTTGTAAGAAGCTGCATTCTCAGCATTAAACAGCACTTGAAGAGTTCTTTAGGAAAAACTTCTTATGCTCAAGAGAATATTCAAATGTTCACAGTGAAAGAAAGAACCGCCAAATGTCAGTGTCTGTATTTGAGAACCAAAGGCTCTTATCCACAAGGATACCCACGGTCAGTATGAGGTTTGTACAAGAGGATGAGCAGTGGATTCTCAGGAGCCCAGAGTTGTATTTCTGAGAGCAAATCCCACTAAAGAGCAATTACAGAGATACACAGGATTTGAAATTATGGATCAAATACCTACTATGTTTGTGTCAGGGGTAATCCTTTGTTGCAAAACCCTTAAATAAGCTTCTGTTCTATCATCTACTTCAATCCTGAAAAGAGAGAAAATGCTCACAAAAGAAACCCCAAACAGCTATTGAAACTTCAGCAAAAGCATAAAAGGTCACTATGCATCAATAGTGAATGAAATGTCACATTTACAGCTATTAACAAACGTACAACTTGAGAATTAAAAGGAATCACCCTCAAACTCTGGCTTCCAAACACAAAGAAATTCAAAACTAAAGGCAAACACAGGTACTCAAGGGAGGATATTTGCGATGAGAACAGATCAGAACCAGAATACACCCTAAGTCAGCAGAAAATACTCCTTAGAGAAAGGTTTGCTCAATGACTGTCTGTCTAATACTTCTTAGTTTTGGCATGCGAAAAGCTCTCAGGAACAGGAGTAAGAAAAGTCAGTCACGGGGCAAATGGAACAATCTGCATACCGAAAGCACCTCTGCTGTATTAAAACTGTCCCAGAGTTCAGCTGTGTGACACACCGCACCCTGTCCTCACTGAGCAGCCCAAGGTGGCAGTAATTGCTCCCTGAGCTTTGTGCAGCCCCCACTCACATGTTTGGCTTGTTCATGCGGATGCCCATGGACGGGGTGACCTTGAAGAGGCTCTGCAGCAGGGTGTTGGCCACATCGTAGTTTCGGCGGGTGTAGATGAGCAGCCAGCTGTCCACGGGCACGGCGCGGATCAGCGGCACGCCCCGCGTCTCCTTGGTCCAGTCAGCAAACTGAGGGTTGTAATCGAACTGCACGGCAAACAGCGCGCGATGTACAGCCAGCCCTGAGCTCGCCCCAGCCGACACATTCACCCTGGCCATCCTGCCTGGGGCTGGGCATACACTGCTGGGCTCTAGCTACTCAACTGAAGTCACTCAGGGCTTTTCACCTGAAAGCCTGAGTACCTTTGGAATAGATGGGAACTAACTAGAAACATCTCCGGTCTCCTGGTCTGTGTATCTGACCAGAAGCCCTGTTCTGCAAGGACAGCAATATCATAATGGAGTGCCTTCAAGGGTTTCTAAACACAGCTTGGGAACAGTTTAAAAAATTTGCAAGTCTCCTGCTTGGACAAAGATTTGTGTATAACGTTTTCACTCTTTATCCTTCAATTATAAACCATATCCTTCCTTAAGAACTTTTTTCATCAGTGGGACACCCAGAAGATTTTAGAAGTTGATTTATTATTTACCATGGCTCCTGATTGCAAGATCTTTTCTCCTTGAACAACTCTTCCTGTAAAGGACACTGATTTATAATCAAAGCTTAAACCCCAGTTTCGGAGCTCCTTCTGAACATTGTCATCTCTGTTTAAAAACAAGATTTGAATTTAAAAAAAAGTCAGAAATTTGTTCCTACTGACTTTTTAAAAACTAGTAAGATTTCAGAAGTTTTTCTGCCAGAAGTTTGCTACACAGCTCTTTGATGAGACAGAGAGGAGATGAAGGTGCCATACTTTTGGATGTAGTTGAGGAGCCTCCCCAGCTCGCGCTGCCTCTGCTCCGGTGGCAGCCGTGTGTGGATGGCCAAATCCTTCATCATATTGAAATCACTGCGCATCTTGTCAGTCAGTCCTGCCAACAGCAAAGCCTCTGCTGAGTCACAGTTAACACTAAGGACCAGGAAAATCAAACCTGCAGCTCGTGCACATTAGTGATGGATGTCCTGCAGACACAGGAAGGGCAGGCAGTAGTAGGCAAAGCTTTCAGTTGCTTCCTGTACATACACCCTCACTGACATAGAAAAAATCCTAGATTTTCACACTTGAGAGGAAACCACACAAGGCATTGCAGCTCTTCAGTTCCGTTTTCAAATCAAAACAAAACAGTGCTGAGATGGACAGGTACTGCTAGTGGAAAGTGAGTATCTTGGAGCAAAATATATATTTATGTATCTCACAAAATTATCATAAATTTCTAGTAAATTGTTCTTTTTCAACAGAAGTTCTACCACCAGAACTCTCCACAAGTTATCAGAGTGCTGATGCTGAACACCATACCTAAACACTATGCTACAACAAAGCCCCTCTAGCTTTCCAGTCCCATTTAAATATCCAATCTTTTAGCTACAAAATGTGTTCCTGAACGCACATTTGTACAAACAAAACAGTTCTGAACTTTGCAGAAAGCTGCTGTCAGAATGGCTCTTTCAGTAGGCATTATGGTTTGACAGATGCTTTGATACGGAAAAATACTACAGTACCGGTTAGGGAGCACAGCTCTGGAATCAGAGCCACAGATCCCTGGATGTTCCCTCTCCTCCTCTTCATCTGACTGATCAGGACAGGCTGCATCCAATCACTAATTTCTATGTTGTATTGCTGTATCAGAAATACAGACTGCAGGTTAATTTACTCAGAACAAACAAGTTCCTCAGAACAAACATCATTATTTCTGAATAATAATGCTCACTTGAGAAAATGAGTATTGTTCCTAAAACAAAACAAAACAAAAAAACCAAAAGCAAGTAGTAACCCTTTTCAATTGGCACACCTCTGCTTTTGTCAGAAAAGGTCATGCAGGGAAGCACTATTGTCTCAAAAAAACCTTGTGCCTTGCTTGAGGCATCATCATCTGTGGTATCTAAATCAATACTGGGATGCTCCTTCCAGTTCAGCAGTGCACAAAGTTCCTGCCCTACAGAGCAATTTAATTTAAGAAATCACAAGAATCAAACAAGACTGCCAAGTGAAGTTTCTGAAATTTAACCTTCCCATAAGCTTAGGTTCCATCCTGTTTCAGCTGAAACTGGTATGCATAAAGAGCTGACAATTACAGGGAGAGGCCTCCATGGTCAAGCTCTAACAGACAATTCCAGAGGGGCTTTGGCTTTCCCAACCTTAGTTCTGCACACTGTGACAATGTATCTGTATTCCTCCCACATTACCTGTCCCTGCTTCCCTTTTGGAGTTTTCCCCACATCTCCTTGCTCATCCCTGCAGCCCTCCTGGCCTTTCTGCCTGACCAACTCCTCCCTGGGGTGGATTACTCCCACCAAACCATGCTGTGCAGGTTACACAGTGTCCTTTAAACAAAATTCTCCTAGGAATACTATGAATTACAAATCCATTGATACTAAGTAAACCTGTAACAATGACTCAACATTCCAAGTTAAAGTATAAAACACCCAGTGAAGTTTTCATACCTTTTTGTAGTATTCCACAAAGGTCATCTCAGAACCATCTGATTTTCTAAAGGTTCCCTTTGGATTGTTATCCCAGTCGATGTCATCAATTCTGTACGTTCTGTTATTGTACCTACATAAACATTTCATCACTTTTTGTTTAAATCTGAACCCAAATAGAAAAGAAATACAACTGCAGGATGACAAAGTTAATCTCAATACTCATGGAATTCAATACTCATGGAACTTCTAACTCAAGTTGGAATTTTGCTCCTTTCAGAAGCAATAACTTCAAGTTTTCAATTGTAATAGGCTCTCAATTTTACCAAAAGCTGAACTGTAATAAAACCAAAAGAAAACCAGTGTGTACTTCCTGCTTTTGCAAATGCTGTCACCTTGATCAGTTTGCTAGCTTGACAGTGACTGCATCTTCAGGCTTTGTGATGCTTTATTGCACACTTCAGAACATGGAGCATAAAGAGCTCTCCAAGACAACAAAAGTCCAAAAGACTTACTTTGTGAGCACAATTAAACCAATCAGCTCTTTAGCACAGGTGTCTCTAAACCTTTCCTCTCCAACCTGGGAGTGAAGGCTGTGCATAGTGTCCAGCACTGTCTCCCCACGGAGAACCTTGTGGCTCACGTCTGCACACAGCATGATGTTCTCCTCATACTGCAAGATGGAGCTGGTGAAGCCCAGCCACACCATCAGCCTGGCAAAATAGAACACACAAAACCTTAAATAAAGGCGCTTTACACCATCTTTATTCTCGCCCCTTAGTCCTGCCCACTTTCACAGACACCAGAGAGCAGTGATGGCACAAAGAAACCATTATCCAAATATAAACAAGCTCTTCAAGGTTAACAAAATCAAAATTATTTTACAGGTAGCTATCTTCAGTCAGAAATCCATTTCATGCTATTAAGTATCTCACAGACAAAGTGTGTAGGTGTCCAGGACGCTTAAAAAGAAGAAGACCAGCAGTTTATCCAGCAGGACACTGGCCAGTACAGGCAGGCTGTGCAGGTTAGATTGATGGCAGGGAGTGCACACGGCCACATGATGAGCCCCAGGTAAAAGCTATCACCTTGTCCAGCAGGGCCAGCAGGAGCACCAGGCACCTTGCAGGGAACAAGGACACCCCTGCCAGCCAGCAACCCCTGCCCCAGCACCCCTCCTCAGCCAAGGACTTTGACCTAACCTGTGATTAGGGATGCTGACTGGATCACTGGGGTTGTAATAATTACGTCCAATCTGCTGCAAATTCAGCATCTTCAAAAGCCTAAAAATTGAAAAATGGATGTAGTTTAGTGTTATCACTATTATTATCATCATCACATCATACATGGTCTAATCCCTATGCACAAACTCATTGTTCATCTAACTATGTAAAATATGAACTTGTTAAATTCAGTTTATAAAAAGTCATGGACACTTACTAACAACCATCAGGTGAGAAGTTCACATCCAACCCCGCCCTTCACAACCAGCTGAAGGGAGCAGTCAAAACAGGCTATGCCTCAGGTGAATCACACAGCCCAGAGACCAAGGTTAAGAGGAAAGACCACAGCCACAAAGAAGGAAATTGCCAGTTCCATGTCCTGCTCTGTTAAAGAGGCAAACCCACACACACAAAGGAGGGTAGGGTGTTGCACCTGCCTACAACAGCATGAACTCCTTTCACACTAACATGGCCCAGAAACACACCCAACTGCACACTACAGTACTGTCAGATGTGCTTGGCCCCATGGTAAGAGTAGCCAGAAAGGCTTAAAAATTTACATTTATAATACTTATTTGTTGTAGCCTATTCCTCGGAATGGAAAAACTGAAGTCAGATATTTTTAATACTACTTTTTATAAAGACATAACTTGTACAGCAAACCTTCTAAAAATGATGTTGTAAAACTGCAGACAAGTAGGTGAAGTAGGTGGCAACTCATTAGTGAGGGTGACTGTTATCCTCACATCTTCCCCATTTCGAGTCCTGCTGAACAGTTCAGTGACCTGAGAAAGGGAAATGAGGTTAACAAAACTGGAGCAAACAGGGCTGTCCCTGCATTTTGCTCCAGTAATACCAAACTTCACTTAGCCATTTTTATTCTAAGCAATGATTCAAGACTAACTGAAATGTGGATTCCATCTACCACTAAGATTGTAAGCTACAACCTGAAAGCCTCTGCTCATCTGGATGAAGACAACTCATGGGGTAGAATGGGCAGCTGAACTCAAGATGAAGGCTGGGACATCACTTACCAATTACCATGACAGGAAATAAACTTAATATATTGCCACCTAATATATATTTAATTACTGATTCCAGTACTGGGAAGCAAAACCACAAAAATTAGCACACACAGTGAAAACATCTTCCTGCTCTCCCTTTTCCAAACTCAGCCTCACTCTGGACTCCTCTGGCCCCTCTGTGAACAGCACTGGGTACACTCAGTCCCTACAGTGAAGCAAGGAGTGGCACAAGGCACAGAGGGCAGGGATTACCATCACTACAGAGGTGTTCTCCCTCTGGTGCTCCTTTCTTCTGAGATTTTTCTTTGCTCTGCAATTTTTCCCTGCTTTTTAAACACACAGAGGTGCCAACAACTTTAATTAGCCTGTACTGATCTATTCAATCCAACTGAACACCGCTTGTGGCCTATCAATTCCCTAACTTCACCCTAGCTAGTAGGAAACCAGATTAAAGTGCAAGTCACGATAAAAACCAAAATGGCATCCTTGTCTCCTACCTTATTGTCCAGTTTCTTGGGCAGGAAGAGCACAGAGCCATCGAAGGCGTGCGTCTTGCCGATGGTCTCCTCGTGCTGGAAGAGCAGGGCCGAGCGCAGGCGCCGCGCCTCCATCTCGGGGCTGTAGGCCACGTGGTACTGGTACAGAGCCCAGTGCGGCCGCGACGTCAGCCGGAAATGGTTCGTGGTCAGCTTGATCATCTTGCCTGAAAAACCTGAAAGGAGGGGACTTGTGGCAACACTCGCAGAATGGCAACCACTTCACAGTTATTTACAGTGCTGAGACTTGTTCATAAGCTAAGGCAGTCAGACAAAGATGAGAGGTCAGTCGTGTTCTGCATCTGTTCTAACAGCTTGCTGTTAGCAGACATTCATCCACCCTTTGGAGCTTTCTAGAAAGCCTCAGCTGCCAGGACAACTCTCCATGCCCCTCTTCAGGTACCAGCAACAACTTTTTACCTTTTTCTAATACACTCTAAATATTAGTATCAGGAGGAAAAGACGAAGGAAAAGAGGAAGGAAAAGTATCTTTTTCTAAATACACTCTACTTGGTTCGTTAGGGGAAACCAAGAGCAGAAATAAAGGAAACTATCTTTCATTTCAAATTGCTTATATGTCTAGAGTCTAATTTAAACATACCAGTTTTGGATTCTTGAACATGCACCATGGCTTGCCGAGTATTTACCCCAAGGTCATGGAAATCTCTGCGACGCCCACCCCTGTCTCTTAAAGACAAATCCTGGAGCCCCGATGAAACCTGTAATCCTATTGTTTAAAATTGGAGGGACAATCACAATCAAGTAATAAATAACCTATATACTATCATATATTAACAAATAAAAATATATAATGCAATTAGATCTTGAAAAGCATTAAGACAAATTTAAGAGCACCCACAAAATGTTACGTTTCAGCTTTTGATACGCAGCAAGCATCTTTGAAGTCTTAGCAATAAATCTCATTTTGAAAAGACAAAAGAGAACCACAGTCTAAAGGATATCTTAATTGTATTCTCTTTAAAACACGTGCTTGTGTGGACACTCAATCTCCCAGCCTTGCTGACCTTGTGGCCTCCTCTCCTGCAGGACGCTCTCACAGCCACGCAGGCCCCCATGGGCCCCGGGCTCTTCTGGCTGTGCTGGAGGGACATGGAGCTGCTGGAGCTGCTGTGGATGCTGCAGCTGCTGGGGCTGCTGTGGATGCTGGGGCTGCCGCCGGCCGCGCAGCTGGCCAGGCACACCCTGCTGCACCTGCCACAGGTGGGAACAAACTGCCATTCAACAGAGCATTCACTAAGCAGACAACTGCTCAAATACTCCACTGCAAGAGTTACCTACATTTAAATCCTTTTTTTCCCACACTAAGTAGCAGAGCTGTTATTCTATACTTGAAACTCCAAATTACTGGAGTGTGGAAATTTTTTCAGTTATTATTCATTTAATAGCAAATGCAAATTTTCTCTTTCCAAGCTCTAACTAAAATTTATGGACTTCTCATTTTCTACAGTTGCTCTGATACCTCAAGTAACTGACTATTTATTCTATAAAAACATCTTTTGTAATTTTAGGGTCTAGTGAATAAATAATATTAAAAAGTGTCATGACTGGAAGAGTGGCAACCTTAAGCCACGAGCAATCCCACAATTCAGAGTTTCATGTCACTGGAAACTTAGTAAAATGTCCTTAATAAAGCAGAGCTACACTAACTGTACGCCCAACAGAATATAAGCATACACACATAACATATAATGCATCTGCCTGATATTAAAATAGCAAGTAGGTTAGGTATGACATCTCAAATCCTCGTTGCACTCATTAAGAAAAAAACCAACTTACAGGTGCATCTCCTACAGCAGGAAGAGCAGGTGCCTGTCTGGGAGGTCTTCCTCTGGCTCTAGCTCTTCCTGTCATCTTCTAAAACAAGCAACCCAACAGAAGCATTAGCGTTCTGTCTTCTCACCTTTATCCCAATAAATATTATGAACAGAACTATTGCATTTGCCCTGCTTTAATTTCAGCTGGGTCAGTAAAACACACCCATCCCTGTGGAATTCCCTGCTCGGGGATCCCCACACTGACAGAGCCACGAGGGGAGCATGGCGCAGGGAAGCCCTTCCAGCGTGGGGAAGGAAGGGGGGGAAGGAAGGGAGGGAGGGAGGCCCTTTGGGCCTGCGGAAGGAAAGGAGGGAGGCCCTTCCGGCCAGCTTGGCAGGGACCGGCACAGGCCGCCACAACTCTGGAGCTGTAGAGTCAATCAGATCGGAGAGCACGGCAGGATCTGCGGCCTCAGCCAAGCCTAACCCTGGGCCTCCTGCTCTTAATTTCAAGTTTCACTGGAGATTCAGTTCAGCCCGATTTCTTACCTTGCACCAGGAGCAGAGCACACTTGTCCAGAGCACCTGCCGGCTCTGCGGCCTGCTCAGTGCCGCCCAGCCGGGCCCATCCTCTCCACTCACAGCCACCCTCCCTGGCTCCGCGAGCCTGGCCGGAGCTTCCCTGCCCGCCTGGCGTAGTCTGTGGGCCCAAAATCCCCACCAGAGCCGCCTCCTTTCCTGCACACGCACCGGCCCTCGGCCTTACCTCAGCCTGCCCTCAGGCCGCACCGGGACACTGCTCCTACCGGCCTGCACGCTGCAAGCCGCCCTCCCCAAGCCTCCACACGACTCCGTCCTCGCCGGAGCCGCCGCCGCCGCTCTCGCAGGCGCCGCCGCCCTCGCAGGCCGGGCCCCGAGCAGCCTCGGCTACGCCACGCCCTCAGCACGGAGCCGCACGGCACGCGACAGCGGGGCGAGGCGGGAA
>VZSR01003800.1:7701029-7743596 GCA_013398615.1 Brachypodius melanocephalos | reverse complement strand
TACCGGCATCCTCTGGGGGCTTTAGCAGGACCGTCCGGGGATGGCCGCGGTGGTGGCCGGGTTTCTCCCCGAGGTGCCCCCGCCGCAGGGTGGGTGCCGGGTGTCACAGGGGGGAACACGAGGAGAATGTTCCCGCTCAAAGCGATTTCCTCCTGTTCCAAGCTGTTGCTAGAAAGGCAAACTCCATTTCACCGGGAGGTGGAGCAGTCAAACCAGGAATGGAGCTCGGCGTTGTTCGGCGAAGGGCCCCGGTAGAGCCGGGGCTGTGCTCGTTCTCATGTTTGAGCCATGACCGACCCTGCTGTTCAGACTCCAGCAGCTCCCCAGTGGCCTTTCTGTCAGCCCTGAGGTTCTTTCTGTGGACACTATCTACCAAGTTACTCACTAATCAAACTGACATGGGGCTATAAAACAATGAAACACAACTCCTACCTTAAAAGATCTGTTAAAACACGTTTTTACTTTGACTATTAAATAATAAATAAAAATAAGGATAACTTCTCCCTCTCTTCCATGGAAGTGCAGACCCTGCTGGCAGTGGAACTGTCACCAGGAGGGATGTGACACAACCTGGTGGAGCATCAACACTTCAAACCCCAGGAGTGACCGTCCTTGCACAGACCAGCGATCAGAGGGGAAAAGCACCTTTTCCTGAGTACTGAGGTTCACCCAATTGCCAGGGCTGTTACACGGAACCATAACTTGTGTTTTGGACTTCACAACAGAACCAGCAAACCTCATGCCTTGGGGGAAGCGGTCTGAGGAGGAATTAACTCTCCAGCAAGCTTTTCCGTGAAAACCAGGATGTGCAGATGGCACCAGGGCTCACGTGCACCATTTCTGTTCACAAGTGTCCCTTGATTTAAAGATTAAATGGCTGTGATGTGTTTGAAGACACAGACTTCAAGGGAGAGAACATTACCTAATAAATATTTACCTTTGTGAAAGACTACTACTACTCTGATCTTGAGGTCATTTACAATTTTTGAGGTACCTGCAGTGAACAAAGTTCCTTTTCCTTGTTCTCTTCTATTCCAGGTGGAAGAGGGTGATACTGTTAACATAAATACTTAAATAATAGGAATATCTCTTTGTTTCATTTATGTTGTCAGTCTGTCCTCAAAGCCAGTTTTCTGGTGCTTACTATGTCAGCACAGCAACCTGCTCAGGAAGCCAGATTCTCTTCCAGAAGTCAAAAAGAAGAGTTTCAGAACTACAAAAGTGTGGATGTTGCTGCTTAAAGATAGCCAAAGTACTTCTAGCATGTGATTTCCATTATTCACATACAAATCGGGATAAATATTTAACAAACTCAATACACTTAGATCT
Source organism: Brachypodius melanocephalos (assembly GCA_013398615.1). Taxonomy (NCBI): domain Eukaryota; kingdom Metazoa; phylum Chordata; class Aves; order Passeriformes; family Pycnonotidae; genus Brachypodius; species Brachypodius melanocephalos. The sequence goes on along the minus strand of VZSR01003800.1, from coordinate 7,742,267 downwards.
GGCATGTTCAGTGTTTTAAGAGCAGTGATTACTCCTTGCCATGGGGTCTTCCCCCACAGTGGCAACTTTTATTGCTCTGTAGCCTGCAGAACCCTCCAGTAGGTCAGAGGTTTAAAGCTGCAGAAACACAATATGCAGATTTTTTTTGGCTCAGCAGTATTTTGAGATAAACAGAATATAAAGATGTTGTCAAAGTCATTTGCGTTATGTAAATCATGGGAAAGCAGAATGTGTGTGTTGGAAAGAGTTATGTTTGTTTATTCATTTAAAATATCTGCCTGCTTAATGGTTTTTTTAATGCCAAATTCCTTACTTTTCACTGCAGAACTTAATTATCTTTAGAAGAGAGTTGTTAAAAGTACTTAATCAGGCTGGCTACCTACAGCAATTCCTTATTAAAGTGAAAATAAACATCAACAATAAGCACTCTCATTTTTATACGTGGGCTGTCAGACAGTTAATTAGTACTTAGTGAAAGATGGGTTCCAGTTTGGTTCACAGTCTTTCAGACCTGCTTTTTTAAACTATTCAGTCCAGGATTTTCATAGTCAGAGGGGGTGTGGAAAAGGCAGCAGGGCCATCATATCTTTAGCCCAGGCTGCTTCACAGAAACACCAAGACAAACAAGGGCTGGAAAAATGGTAACTACACTTTATTTTTTGTGTTGCCACAAACCCTCCCAAACTGGACTTCAACACATCAAAATACCACATATGATTTTTTTTTCCCAGCTCTCTGGCCTGAACTCCACTTTGATGTTTGCTTTACCCGTGATGCAATTGTTTTTGCCTTCTGTCTCCTGTTGCTACAATGAGCCATTTCCCATCCATGTCATCTCCAAAGGGGAAAAGACCGCATGGAAACAGAACAAAGAAAACAGAACAAAAGAAAATCAGGGATTTTTCCAAAGGCCCATTTGATGTACAAGTATAAACAGGAAAAAGATGCCTGAGGAGGTAGGAGGCAGGAACTGCACCAGCAGACAGCTGTTAGCTTGTGTAGTGAGCAGCACTTGGGGATCCTGGCTGGTAAATAGAGAAGTGACTCCAATGCACACAGAGAGGAAAACACTTCCCTACCTTTAGTTTAGTGTTTAAGTGTATTACAAAGGCCTCACAATGCAGGTTGAGCTCTTACCTTCATCTGTTTCTTGTAACACCATGGCCAGGTATCACCAGCTCCTTCAGTTCTAACCCCAGAAAGGGCACTGTCCCAAGACAGAAGAATAAAATCCATTATTTGCTGTGCTGAAGCAAGAGGACACAAGGAATCCATCAAAACAGAACTCTGTAACTGGCATGCATGGCTAGGTTCTCAGAAGCCCAACATGTTGCTCCTGAATCTCATTAAATATTTGTTAAGGAATTTTCAAATGGGATTTTCTCAAAAATAAGCACTGGAATTCACATTGCTGTGGTAAGTATTAACTAGTTGTGAGTCTGGACCACAGTGTTTTCACATTCTTAATTAGTTTTTTTATGAAGTGAGAGAGGCAAAGTTTTAAAGGCTGTGTGGTATCTGAAACACTGACCCACGAGCTAACAGCCTTGCCTCTTCCCAGTGCAAGTTTTGAGGGTCACATTCAGTAATGGAGCTTGGGACAGAGGAACTGATGTGCCTGCACAGGGGAGCCTGATTTACTGCCCTGGCTGCAGGGTGGGGGACAGGCAGGGCAGCATCTACACCCCAAAACAGAGAGCAAAAGGTGTGTGACAGAAGAGAGAAAACTTGTCACTAAGGAGATAACACACAGCTGCATAACAAATATCATGGAAGTACTTTCTCTCAAGAAGAGGGAAGATAAATGTGCCAAGTTTGTATTTCTCTGCTGTTCCCTAGTCTACTTTTCTCATCCCCAATTTCTGATTTTTCCTTCAGGTTCTTGCTCCTTTTGTCTGAGCCCTTACTCCTTGTATGTCCTCTCTTAGAACATGCCCTGCTGTGTTCCTGGAGCAGGTAGGAGTTTCTCCTGTTCCTCTGACACTGATGTGCTCTGTGCAGTCACAGGCAGCCTGCTCTGGGGCTGTGTGCTCCTTGCTCAGGGGGTCTGATCCCTGCAGTGCCCACTGCAGGTCTGCCACACTGTGCCCTCTGCTCCTGGAAACAGCCTCTTATTTGCACACCATCATCCCCCTGCTGAAATTACCCATATCTATCAAATCGATGCTTTCTGTTAATTTCTGCCCATTAAAAATTCAGATCAGGCCTAGCTGACATTTATTTTGTGTGCAAATCCTGCGTGAAGTGAGCAAGAAGTGATTTGGTGTAAGTTCTCAATAACAACTGTATTAAATGGAGAAGTCATGTTATACAGACAGGAACAAGGCCTCCAGAAGTTAACACTGTCATTAGATTTGTGAACCATATTCAATAAATAATATTAAATTCTGTAAGGTGTGTATTCTGGAAGATATTCTTTATTACCTGTAAAGGAGGAGATGGAGAGTTGTGTATGGAGTATGTTAGAATAGAACAGTTTTCAATCAGATATTATATAGCAAAATGGGAGAATTTCAGGAGAGAGGCTAACAAGAATTCACAAGTTTAGGTAGATTGATTTCAGCTCATTTAACAACCCAGTGTGATCTAATTGTCTTTTTATTGCTGTGAACATTCCTGAATTATGCAGAGAATTTGGGTTATGTGATTTAGTGTTGGATTAAAAAATGTCACAGCTTAACTTTCTTTAAAACAGTGTAGAACTTTGTTCACAGTCAACGAAGTTCATTATTTTTTTGTTCAAAGCCCAGCTGCAGGCCTGGAGCATTTCTCATAAATATCAGGAAGTACCCGAAGCCACAGTCAGGATTAAAGAGTTGATCTGAACCTCAGATCTCAGCTTTAAAGCTGTAATGTACAGTGAATTTGGTTTCATGGTAAAGGAAATGGTAATTGCTGAAGTATGTTTTCTTAAGTTGCAAAATCATTTTTGAAATGTTTTCATGGGAGCCTCCGTCAGTGCCGTGCATGCCAATGAGTGTCCTGGTGGCACTGGGGCTGTGCATGGCCTGGGCTGGTGTCACTGACACGGACACCCAGGGCAGGCACAGCCTTGTGTTCACACCCACAGCCTGCCTGAGCAAGGGAATTCACAGGTTCATTATTCCCAGAGTGGCTTCTGAAAGATGGCTCAGCTCTCTGACAAGCACACACCCAAGAGAACCAAGAACACAGATCCAGGAGGGATATCCTGAGCCACAGAGGGCAGAGTGAATTCCTCAGTGTAGTAGTGAAGTGTTAGAAGGAGCCCTTTGCTCCTGGCTCCCCGAAGTGTGGGGTGCAGGGCTGAGGAGGGTGGAAGAGCAGAGCTCAGAGTCAGACACGTTTCTGCATGCTCTGTGCACCTGGCTACCTGCACCCAGCAAACCACACACCCTCTGCTCTGTTTCCATAGCAGCTTGTTCCATCTCAACATTTTATTGCACCAAGGCAACTGACTTTGTATTTAGGAAAAAATAAAATCATCCAGGACAATATGGGCAAGGTATGGAAAGACCCGTAAGGAGCAGAGTAACCAGGAGTGAGTGGCAGCCAGAATAAGCTGTAGTCACAGTTAAAATATTTGCCTACTGACAAGCAAGCTTTTGTATGCTCTCAAATTTAGTCTAAGCAAAAGATCCGTGGGCTACATGAATTATTCCAATAGGGGCAGTCTGATCTCAGCTGCTCCTCATCTTGGACATCTTTTGAGTGTGCAGTGCCTTATTTGCATGAGTGGCTTGTGAACTGAATGCACAGTGAGGCCAGTCAAGAATCAGGAAGCAGGAGAGAAGAGGGGCCGTGAGCATCAGCCCTGCCTTTGAAAATCTGCATGACTGGGATGATCAAAAAGGATGGACACCACTGATTGAAGACAAGAGCTGCAGGGCATTCACTTGAGAGAGAGTTCGAGTGGAGTCCAAGTGGATGACAGTAGGCTCTTGAAGCCCTAAAAAAGGGCAGGAAATCATTTTTGAGCGTGGTGGAAACAGGGCTGGAGCCTGGTGCAGTCCCTGGGCTGAGCTGTGCAGGCTCAGGAGCTGCTGCTGCCCTGCAGAGCCTCCCTGGCAGTGCCAGCCGGGGTCCATCCAGGAATGGGGTGGGGCAGAGGGATTCCAGCCCTGCAGGATGTTGGACTGGCCAGTATGGGACTCCTCCTGGTCTCATTTTCTGTGCAGGGCAGCTCAGTCCAGTCCCAGGCACCTCTGTGATGCTTGGTTGTTTTCTATTGCAGCTCCAAGCTGCTGGCAGTGGGGTTTCTGTGACAGGAGAGTTGTAGAGCAGCCAGATCTGCAGGGTCAGCTCTGGGATGATCTGGAAGCTCTGTAACCAGCTCTGCAGGGTGCTGGAGTGCACAAATCCCTCCCCTCAGCAGGGAGAACACAGAGAGTTTTGCTGTGAGTTTTGTACACACAGACAGGCAATGCTCAGCTCCCAAAATGCAGCTCAGAAATGCCCCCTGCATTGACTCCTGAACTGCAGACAAGGTGAGTGATGTGAAACTGTTTGCCCTGAGGGACCCATGAAAAAAACTGCGCTGAAAAAAAGATACAGACACAGATGAAATTCCATTTTTCCTTTCTCCTGGCCTTCCTTTCCACCTTTCATCCTGTGAGGGCACTGGCTGGGCCCTTGCTTTTGGAGCCGAGGTTACCTGGGTGCTCTCTGGGCAATCAAACCTGCAGTTGGTTTTTCCCTCAAAGCTGTTTTGGCAGGTTCATTTTCCTATTGCCTGACAACCTGCTTCGTTTTAGCCTGAACAAATGCTAATGCTCTGTCTGATTGAGGAGTTTTATAGATTAGTGCAGATGCAATGTCTTTTTGTAACAAAGGACCTGCCCAGTGGTTTTGGAAGCAGACAAGAAATAAGACACATCACATTTCAGCCAAATAAAAAAAAAATGCAAGTAGGGCGTTAGTCCAACACTTTTGTATTGTGCATTTCAAAGTTTGCACCCAGTGGGTGGGGTGAAAATAAATCAGGGCCTCCTATAGTGAAAATGTATTTGGGATTCAAGCATCTCAAATGTGACCCTATCTTCTGCTCCCCTGGATTGTCAGCTGCCTCAGGGGTCATCTGATATATACCTCCCTTTCTCACTTCTGAGAATTTTTAGCTTGGAGTGTGTTTGAAAACACTTCAGAAAAAGGGTGGAAAACACAGAGTGCCTGCTTTGAAATACACTCCTTTGTTAAATTCCTTTCCCAAGGGTAAAGAGACTCTCAAACACCTGAGGGCAACAAATGACTCTATTCAGACCTCTCACAAATGACCTAATAAACTCCCAAAGGGTTACAATAGCTTATTTGTCATCATTTCTTGTCAGCTATTTATAGCATCAATGGAAATTGAAGCAAAATAATAAATGCCTGAGTTATTTTCTTTATTTTGGACATTCTTTAAAGCCCAAATGATGCTGTACAATTTTAAACCTCCGACAATTAATCTGAGCACCTGAGTCCTCATCTTCAGGCTGCATAATTTCTTTAGCATATGGACAGACCCGAAGTCCAGCACTGGCTAGACCCAAAGTCATTCTCTGAGCACTGAGTGCCCAGATCCTCACAGGGCTGTGCCTGACAGAGGTGGCTCTGCAGCTGGACACAGCTGTCAGAGCCCCCTGGAACCAGGACCTGCATACACACCACCAGCCCTGAGCTTGGCACAGTGTGAAGGGTTTTAAAATACCACATCTTTTACAGCCTGTGGTTTCATGGGGAGGCAGCTCAGTCGGGAGGTAGAGGCTCAAAACCAAAAAATGAGGTGACAAAGAGAGAAAATGCATCATTGGTTTGCACTCACCAGGCAGAGGGAGCTGTGGGTGCCACGTGGGTGTGAAGAAGATCGTGTTTTCAAAGTCTGCTCAGTGCTGTTCTGTGTCTCTCATTCCCACTAACCTCCTTGTAAGCAGATTAAAGATGTCCCAAAGGAGAAGTACAGTTCACTAAAAGTACCATGGAAGACAAATCTTCTTTTCAGAACTTTCAGGGATGGCAGAAGGAAACGAAAAATACAATTCAGCTCGTGGTGGCTGTTAACTTTAAGAAGGATTAATGATGGTGAGCATTGCACCAATCATTAATTCATTCATTCATTCCTATGTCTTAGCAAGTGTGAAGATTCTCACCCAGTCCCTGCTGACTAAAATTGTGGAGTTTGATGCAGACCAGCTCTCTGTACTCCATCAGTGGCAGTAGGATACACCATAAACACAGGAGATTCTTTTCCAGTGTCAGTACCGATGTGGATGGCCACATTCTGCAGGTGCTGGTTCCTTTCCATCAGCAATAGATTCTTCAAAAGTAATCATCAGAGTTCATGCCTGGTGTGGATGGTAGAGCTAAAAGACAGTCATTCTGCCTTTCTGGAGATGTGACCATTTCCTGTGCCATCACCACGTTCAAGGAGAGAGGATTGCCTTTGGCAGCTGGAGACAAAGGAGCAAAGGAAAATGTATCCCTCACTAATGTCTGGGAAACCTCTTGGTGGTGCACTGCTATTCCTGTCTCCAGAATGCAGAATATCCTGTGTCCAGAAGATCCTGTGTCCAGAATGCAGAATGTCATGTATCCAAAATATTCTGTATCCAGAATGCAGAATATCCTGTCTCCAGAATCCAGAATATCCTCTATCCAGAATGCAGAATATCCTGTATCTGGAATATCCTGGACCTCAGGGGGCTGGGAGACCCCAGGTGTGCAGGGAGCTCCTCCTTTGTGACCTCAGAGGACTCAGAACTGGGCTGCACTTCAGGCACACGGAACTGCCTGCTGTTTATTCCTGTTCTGCACAGACACAACCCCTCTGCACTGCTTCTGAGGCATCATCTCCGTGGGGATGATGAATAACAACAACCAAATATCACAAACAGGCACGGGGAGCTAATGCCAAATAACAGTTCTGTAAAAGTCTGCCCAGAGCTGGCTTAGATATGGTGTTCCAAATGCTGACAGCAACCGTGATAAATGTTATTGAAATGTTAGTAAATGTCATTGAAATATTATTGAAATCCCAGTTATTGAAATGTTGTTGAATGTTACTGAAATCCTGCTAATACATCCTCTACATCCGAATCAAGGATCAACAAAACATCAGCCAGACCGAGGGGAAAAGGAATATGGAGCTGCCATGGTATGGCCACGATGACAAACCCGAGTGCCTCTCCAGGTCTCCAATTAGGTATTGAAATGATCTTTGCCTTAGACAATGGCTGGGAGCAGCGGACATATGGTCAACCCACCCCGTGCATTCCCTGCTCCGAGGGGCAGGGGGCTGTAAGAGGGATGTGGTGTTACGGACACTCAAGTTACCCCTGCATGGGAAAAAAAAAATTAAACAAAATTAAACAAAATTAAAAAAAAAAAAAAAAAAAAAAAAAAAAAGAAACAACTTTGTAGCAGCGGCTGTGTTAGCAGCACAGGCGAGCCGTGCGGAGCCGGGCCGGGAGGGGCAGGTCCCCCCTGCCGCGGGAGTTGATGAACAATCGGCGCGGCTCAAGCTGCGCGCTGCGCTCCGAGCGCTGCCAGCCCGCACCGGCGCTCAGCAGCAGCACCGAACAGGCATTTTAAACGCAAATCAGGGGGGCCTTTTCAAAGGACACCCAGCCAGGGGAGGGAGGGGGAGTTCAAAGCTCAAAATGGTTCTTTCTTTCTTTCTCTCTCTCTCTCTCTTTTTTTTTTTTTCTCCTCTAAAGAAGACAGAAATATGGTTGGTTATTATCTAAGTTATTGCTACAAAGAATTTTGAAATTAAAAGATAAGCTTTCAGAGGAAGCTCAGTAATTTTCATAAAGAAGGACTTAAAACAGATGTGCCCTCTTTAATCGGGGTGTGCTTGAAAAAATATAAATGCATTTTTAACATAGCAGGGGGAAAAATCATATGGTTACACATTTGTCTCCTGGGCAAAAATAATTTTTTAAAAAGTCTCTGTGCATTAAGTACTTCACAAAGAGCCACCACTGGAACTTTCTTATCTAGCAAAAACTCAACTGATTGATTAGTTAGTGTTTAGAAAGCAGAAAAAAATCTTATATTGTTTCCTCTTTTTTCCCTTTTTTTCCACTGTGCTTTTTTTCTATTCCTATAACCACTAAAGTGAATTAATATCATCACCAGGGTCAATATCTGGCTGTTAGCAAAGCCCTGAAATTTACTGATTTAGTGATTGACTTTCTTTTCAGTTAAAATTTTTGATATAATTTCTATATCCAATAGAATGACGTGGCAAATAATTTTCCTATCAAAATCTCTGGTTTCTTGCCCTTTTTCTGACAATATGGGACTGCCCTTATGGATTCTGCCCAGACAAAAGCTGTCACTCACACCAGAGGAGGTTCCATTGAAGGTTAGGGAGGGAGGTGTTGAGGTTCTGTTTTCTCACTGTTCTTCCTGAACGCTGGCTTTGAGTGAGCTATTTTTGACCTTGGCAGAACAGGTAAGGCAGGGTGGAAGGTTCTCCCCAGGTTTGTCAGCCCCAAGAGAAGGGTTTTGCCCTTTGCATCTTCACAGGAGCCAGCAGAGCCTGAGGAGGAACAGGCTGGTGAAACCTTCCCACCACAGGCCAGGCATAAATGGTTGTTGTGTTTTCCCTTGGGCAAACACAAATCAAAGCCTGCAAATGCTCCCAACAACCTTTGCAGGTGACTTTTCCCATTTTTTCTTGCTTTTTGGCAATTTGCTAATTTTTTTTTTTAGTGGGTTGCTGCTGCCAATGTCTCCTGTGGTGGCTGGCAGACACAGAGGCCCTCTTTCCATGGGGCTTCTTTGTGCTTCCATGGATGGGGCAGAAAAAGGCCAGGCCCTCTCCTGGCTGGCTGGAAGGTCTGCTCCCCCTTATTTGCTATGAATATAAATTTCTGCAGTCAAACCCATGCATTGAAGAGTGCAGTCACACAGGCAGAGATGTGATTCTGCTGTGCACAGCTCTGGCCTGAAACCTGATCCTGCAAACCTGAGGGCTGTAAATATGCCCTGGGTTTTGAAGGGAGTTGTCTGGTTATGAGGAATGTGGTCCTTCCATTAGCAGTTATGTCAGCTGACAGCTGCACTCACAACTCAGTCACAGAACAATAAAACAGCACCTAATTATCAGAGGGAGTCAGGCACAGCAGGAGACCTGCTTTGACATTTGCCCATTTATGACTTAAATATTGTGGCTCCCCAGCAGCAGGAGACATAAAAAGCACCTATTATCCAGTTTTCCTTTTGTATAAGCAAAATAATGTCCTTGATGCACACTACAGCTCTTCTAATGAAAGAGTCACAGGAAATAAATTTGCTGAAGAAAAATGAGATGCCAAATGCAAATGTTTCTGTCTGTAGCACGCAGGAATCAGGAGGCTTGAGGTGAGTGTAGCCTCCAGAACTGCATTCATTTCCCTGTGAACATGAATATTTTGGTTTGGAATTCTCACTTGAATTTGACAGTGGCAGAGTCTTAGTACAAAAGCAGTGTGAAGTTCCTTCTGCTGTATTCAAAGCCCCTTTTCCAGGCTGAGTGATGACTCTTAAAATCTGCCCTAACACTTCCTGTGTTTGCACAAACCCAGCTGCTGCCCACAAATCGTGTGTGGATCATCAACTCTGGATTCTTCTGTCCCACATTAGAGCTCATTGACCACCAGCAGCCTAAGGATGGGCCCAGATCAAAAATCCCGACCATAAAGAGCAGGTGGATGACCATGGCACCCTCTGGGTAAGCCAGGCAAAGAGGGGGACTCGGAGTGCCCACAAAGGGGCTCTGGGCACTTCTCAACCCCTGGTTCTCTGCCCTGTCTGTAGATCTCTAAGTTGCACCAATATTAATTTTATTCAAGGAACAAAACTTGACTCGACAAGCTTATAAACATGGGTAGGCATGGTGATCATTTCCCAAAACCTGCTTGTATTGCCGATTTTCCGAGGCCTGGGTTCCCCAGTGCCAGATCTGTGCACTGCTGTGTGCACATGGCCCTGATGCTTTATGTATGAGAAGGTGACGGATTGTGCTTCTAAAAGGGAAAAAAGGAACAATATTCAATTATTCTCCCACTTAATTAAAAGCATAATCATTAAAGGAACAACTAGATTGAGCATCTAGATTGTGTGAGAAGAGAAGTTGCCAGTGTTTAGCGTGTGCTCTCCTGGCTCAGCCACAGGATCCTGGCTGGGGCTGCCCTGGAACCTGTGCCAGGTTACAGCAATAATTGCCAGCCCCCCAGGAGCCCAGCTCAGAAATTTTTGTATGTTCTCAGGAGACAAAGATGAGTGATCATCAAAGGCAGAGGAACACAGCATGACTGTCATAAGCCTGAAGTTACAACTTAGACATGCAATAGAAAATATCACTGGTACCTCTCCAGTGCATAGCCTGTAGTAATTAAAAACTTGATCCCTGCTGTTTTATCATCTCATTAGCAATGGGGGCACAAGACTTTTATCCTTGTTTGTCAGGAATCAAACATACCAGCGGAACTCTGATTATAAATTGATGAGAGTAAAGTTAAACTTTTAAATAAGAGCAGTTTCAGTTCACAATGTTTGAAAGCTGATTAAAGAGATCTCATTTGGGTAAAAAATTATACCCAGGTCCAGCACAGACAGCAGAGGTCAGTGCTGGGAATAGGATGTGCAAGGGCATCTGAAAAGGGCCTGCACTTGTGAAATGGACTGTGTGGGAAGGAAATTCTGATAGTCTAGAGAGTCTAGAGAGTCTGGATACAACAAGTTTGAAACTTCTGATGAATTTTAACTCTTCAAGAATTCCACAAAGCTCAGGCCTGTACCAGATTTCCTTGGATAGAGTTCCTGGGCAGAGGGTGCTGCTCCTGTGCCAGTGAGTGCACTGCTGGTGTGTTCCTGTCCATGATAAACTCTGTCAGAGCAGTGCTGGTGTGTTCCTGTCCATGATAAACACTCTTAGAGCAGCAGCAGTGTTGGCTTTTCTCACACACCTTGCCAACAGTTGTTTCAACCCCACAGGGTTGTGGTGTAATTGAAAGCCTCTGGAATTCAATGCAGAGGATCCTGGTTGGGTTTGAATCATTCTCTTTAAGGATAATTCTCCATGTAGCTCCAGGATGGCTCAATGTTTTCAGAAGTATTGGCACTTTATTGCATTTTAATGAATCCCTGACCTGAGCAGCACCCACCATTGAACTGGGCAGAGGCAAATTTGGTGGGAGAGGGTTGATGGTAACATTCTTTTCTTTTGTTGGATACCATCTGAAATCACACTTTCCCCCCTTTTTTCCTCCCATGAATCTCTGTTTCTCCTTCTCTTTCTTCTTTCTTAAGATCTGTGGCTCTGCTGTCGGGGGTCTAACAGGGGAACACACTGTGCAGATTTTATTCACCAGGTTTTTATCCCAATGCAATGCTGGACCTGTGTCTTTTCACAGTGAGTAGGAAGCCACCCTTGATGTTTTGGGTCATTATAAGGAAGGACACCATTCATTAGTTCAGAGCAATGGTGAATCAAAAGTAAAGAATCTGAATAATTTTTCCTTTCAGCCTGGCAAAGACAGGTCCTTTAGGCCAAGAGGAGCAATCAAGAACTCAAGGACTTTTTTCAAGTGTAAAAGGTAAGCAATGAGAAACAAAGGAGAAATGATGATACAGTAACTGATTATTTCACTGTGATTAGTTCATGAGCAATGAAGTTATCAGACCCAGCAGAATTCCCCACGTCTGGGCAAATGATCCATCGAAGATGGAAGAGAGTTACATGTTGAACCAGCTTCTTTCACAGAAAATTGCATCTTTTAAATATTGTTCTTACAGCAGATAAGTGAGATGGTTGCTTAAACAATCTCTCAGGAGAGTAAAAACCCAGACTTATTCCAAATGAAAAATAAAGACCTGGCTAGATTTCTGAAAAGTTACAATGAAGGATTTATTTTTCGAGATGCAAAAAAGATCATTTAAATTTGGACCACTTAATTGAATCGAAATGGATCAAACAGAAAATGACAGAAGGGAAATCCATTTCAGAACTGAGCAAAATTGACTTATTGCAGTCATTGTCACTGTGCAAACTGTGCAAGAAAGAACCTGATGGGACTCCATGAAGGAACAGACAGTTCACAAGAAGTTTGGTGAAACCACAACAGTTCATTTTTCATTTTTTTGAATTGCAGTTTTTGAAGGGATGTGACGCTTTCTACTTCAGGGCACAGCTCAGGCTCCAAGTGCCGCGGCTTGGGCAGAATCTGTGCCCCGGGTGGGTACCCCGGGTTCGGAAGGGCAGCGTTCCTTTCTGTCCCCAGCAGCATCTGCTCCCAGCCCTCCTCAGGCACATCCGGGCTGCTCCCGGGGGACTCTGGAATTCTGACTATGGTCCTAAATGAAACCAGAGCTGGGCTGAGCGACACATCCTCCAGCAGTGGGGTTCGTGCTCTGGAGGGGTGTTAGAGAGCTGGGCAGCCCCCAAATGGACAAACAAAGAGAGAACGTACCACAGAAAAAGGAAAGTATTTACAGTGATTCTGCAGACACAGAGTGTGTGTACAACAGGATCGGTGCTGTGGCTGCTAAAGAAACACGAGGCAGATGCTGCTGCTCCGAGATTGGGAATGTTGTGAGTTTCTCCCCAGGCTGCCATAGGAGATCCCACACGGGATTGCCTGCCCTGGCAGTGCCAGTTCCCATGGGCACAGGAGCCAAGGATGCTCCAAAGCCCTGCCAGGACCCGTGGCACTGACAGAACCCCTGCCCTGCGCTGCCTCTGCCGTGCCCTGCCCCTGGGCAGCTTTTTGCCCTTCGCAGCGGTTTTGTTTCCCGGTGCCGCAGCCGGAGGCAGAGCAGCCTGTGCCCATCACACCCTGCAGGATCCCTGCCATCAGCGCTGCTGCTGCTGCTGCCTTTGGCTTTTCCCTCGGGGCAGGAACAGCAAAGCCTCCCTGGCCGGGGTCAGGGCTGCCCCCAGCTCCTCTCCCCAGACCCACACACGGCTTTCCAGGATTGCTCCCCAAGCTGGGTTTTCCCTTTCACTACCCGACAAGTGGTCCAGATTAAGGCTTGAGTGCTTCCTGCGACTCTGGAATGCCTGCAAAAATAAAACACATCTTAAACAGGGTGAGGACTGGGTCAGTCTATCTGCTGGAACAGCTGAGCTGAGCAGAGCGTAGAGCAAAGTCTGGAGCACAGATCCCATTCTATAAACAAACTATAAACATTGTTGGGGAGAAACTGAAGAAGTCTCTTAAAATCATGTATGTACCAGCAACAGATATATCAGGCCTACTATGCAGCAGGTAAAACAAATGCTATTATTACCTTTTATTTTCTTTTTTGGTTCTGCTATTGGTTAAAACACGTCTCTTTCTCCTGAGATGAGGAGAAACACTTCATTCCCAGGCACAGAAGGAGAATTTCAGAGATAAATATGTTTCTGACTCACCCAAATCAAAGCTGACCCCATGATTGAAGTTGGTGATAAAAAAATGAAAAAAAGGAAAAAGAAAGTAAAAGAAAACTGTTTCCCTTCTCTCTAAGCGGAAAAGAAACTTCAGCAGCGATAGTGTAAGAAAGAAAAGCAAGATTGCTCACCCCTGAGCGGCTCCTTTAGGATCTTATCATTAAGGGAACATTTAACAGGAGCTGTCTCGAGCAGAACCAGCCATTGCCCTCCTGAAAAGTCTTTTTGCTCGGCCAGGATTAAAGCCCTTCTTTTCAAGATAAACATTCCCCAAAGTGAGGCATGAATTCAGTGAGAGTCACAGGGATGCAGCCAGAGCCAGAGGATGCTGAAATCCCCCTGGCCAAGGGCTGATCCCTTGGGTGCTCCAACTGTCTCTGTGAGGGGAGTTTGGTGACAAAAATCACAATAAATTCCCTGCTGATGGGATTGGACAACCCCCACGCCCAGGAAGGGCACCCAGGGGATGTCCTTGTTCCTGCAGCCCTGCTCAGGTTCTGCCAGAGACACTGCTGGAGAATTTGTTCCCTGTCCTGGCCAGCTGGGAACTCCACCAGAAAACTTGAGAGATGGAGCAAATTAATTTTTCAGGAAAGGAATTCCTTTTGTTCTGTAAGAGCCATTCCACCTGAGACAGATGCAGGTCACACAGCTGTTCAAATGCAATAATTGCATTTTGGATTGTTTGTGTTTGTTGCCATTATTTATTACACATTCAGAGGAACACATTAGAAGAAAATTATTCAAGTTGAACTCAAAAACAAGAAAATCCCAGGACCTGGGATGCTGGTGGAGGAGCATTATCTTCCTGCTGCTCATACATTATGGCAGAGTTCTTAATTCCATAATTGCAGGTTTTTCCAGAGAAGCCAGGTTCCCCTCATGGGTTCAGGGCCCCCCTCAGGGGTTCAGGGCCCCCCTCAGGGGTTCAGGGCCCCCCTGTATCTCTGGTGTTCCCTGTGTTCCTCCCACTCCATGGATTCCACTGAGTGCCTTTGAGGCAGGATTGTTCGTCCCCTCGTGGACCTTCCTGCAGCACTTACTCTGAATACAAAACTCACACTTTGAGGCTCTGTGAGGACAAATAACAGAATTATTGCCCCTTTGTGTGCCAGGATTGTTTTGATCCTTCATCTCAGTCCAGGGATGACTGAAGCAGTCAGCTCAGGTCACACATTTTGGGACAAACAGGCACAGTCTGGCAGCACTATCAGCAGCTGAAAGGTGGCTCATGAGAGGAGGCATTGGGCAACCTGCCTTGCCAATAGTGCAGCTGTTTTTGCAGCAGCCCCCTTTGCTGTTTTGGCAGGAAACGTGTGCTTCCTCTTGAAAAGCACCCAAAAAGGACAATGGTCATGCCCTTTCCTCCTGCCCCAGAAATCTATGGACTAGCTCAGACAAATAAAATACATGGTTTATTAGAAGCCAGGGGGACATTATCCATCACAGCAAGAGTGGAAGAGACTTTTCCTGAGAAGGGTTTTAAAGGAGGAATTGAAGACATCTGTCATATCTGGCATATGCAAGAATGTCTCTACACCTTATGCAAACACTGGTGGATTACATGGAAATTTTGTGATGAATGTTGAATCTGGCCCAGAGGGAATAGTTGGCAGAGATAATGGATAGAAGCATGACAGGGAGATGTTGGGAGAAATACACTTTGGGGAATGTAGCCAAATTTATTTGCAGTTGTTATGCCTGATGTAAGAATAAAAAAATCTTCCCAGGGACGAATGTTTTATTTGGTAATACGGACTGGAAAGGGCAGATCCAGTAGTGCTGCCTTAGGGGACAAAATGACAACGGATCAAATGGAACAGATCCTTCCAATTGCCCTGGGTTTGGAGAGTTTGCATTTTTAAAATACCTACTCCTTTTGATGCAGTGAGTATTTCCCTAATAAAATTCTCATGGGCAGGCCAGGGAGAGCAGGTGGCAGGACCTGCAGCCCATGCTGGGAGCTGCAGGGAAGGGCTGGGGCTGGGAGGGCTCAGCCTGTGCAGGATCAGAACCCTGCAGCCCTGCAACCCCGCAGCAAGGGAACCCTGCAGCCCCTGCAGCAAGGGAACTCTGCAGCCCCTGCAGCAAGGGAACCCTGCAGCCCCTGCAGCCCCTGCAGCCCCTGCAGCCACTGCAGAACAGAGCCCTGCTGCTGAGGCTGGGCAGGAATGAGCACAGAGGGGCAGCAGTGCGGGGCAGCAGGCGAGGGGTTTGTGGTTCATGGGGGATCTGTGACTCCTCTTGGGATGCACAAAGTCCGGATTTCATCAGAGCTGCTGCTGCTCCGAGCGCTCTGGCACACAGGGAACAGTGATTTGTGTGTCAGCTGAAAGCACAGAGCAAACGGGAGCAGAGTTACAGGCTGCAGCCCTTGTGCAGACACTGACACGAGCTGCTGAGCAGCTTTTCCATGGCTGAACATTGACACATTACTGGGAGCAGCACAAAAGGCTCCTCTCTCAATAGCTGTTCCTCAGCAATCAGTGTCCAACTCTTAATGTTTTCTTTTGCTGAAAAAAAAAATCAGAAAAACTAAAATAAACCACAATCTGGTTCTGTGCCAACAATATTAACCAGCTTCTTTTAGAGCCTTTGAAGTTAGCAGGGGGCATCCAATCTTGTGGTACAAGTAAAGAATGATACTTTAAGCGATTCCTTTTCATCCCTTTAACTTAATGAAAGATTAATAGCCTTGTTATTTTTGTTTCTGCTTTATTTTTATATTCAGGGAGGGGGGAGAATTTTTGGCACTTGTTGAAACTGCAGTGTTGCCTATAATGATTTTATGGATCAGTGCAGCACTGAGTTGTTTGGGTGTTGGGTTTTTTCCCCCATCTGTGAATCCTGTTTAACAATGCAGGGCACAAACAAAGTTACCTACTGTAAATTCAAAAAACTAGCCATGCATTCACTTTTGGGAAGCAGGAGGAAGAAGGTGGAAGGAAGCTTTTGGAGTGCACAGACCTAAAAGAAAAAGTAGAGAGGAGGGGCTTAGCAAATCTTCTCAGTCAAAGAGCTGTGGATTAGTTATAAAAATGTAATCCACTTCCTAGCTGAAGAAAGCAGCTTCGTGTCGCTGCTGGCTGTGAAGATACAATGTGGGGTTTAGAACCACTGCTTTCTTATATATTTATTTTTCACCATTTTTTCCAACCTGAGCCAACAAGGCAGCATCCCTGCCTTGCCATTACCATTCAAGGTGTAGGAGATAGGTAGATTTTATTTTCTCTGTTTTCATTGTGTGATCCTTTTGGGGGGCTGCAGGGGGACAGTAGGGCTCACAAATGCCTCCTAAAAATGTGATTGCAGCTGCCTGTTCCCTCTGCTGCTGTATCCCTGGGTTTGGGCTGCAATGCAATGAGGACCATGACAACTGAGAACAACAACAACAACAACAACAACAACAACAACAACAACAACAACAACAACAACAATAATAATACCATTATAATCACCATTTCCAGTGTGGTTTATAACCTCTGATCCCTCTACACACAATAAACCTGGGACATAGTGTGCATTTTCACTACAGCTTCACAAACCAGGAGAAGAAAAAGAATATGTACTTTCACTTTCATTTTAGGAAAGCAAAGTTATTGGTGTTTCACCACCAGGGCTGAGGTGGATTTACCCCAAGTACACCTTTACCATTTGTTATATATATTTTATATACATACATACATACATATATATATATATACACATACATATATATATATGTACACAAATATATATATACACACCTCTATAAAATGTAAATCTATATAAATAACCATATAATGATGGTATATCCATGCTCATGATGTATTAAATGACTGTATTCAATAAATTACTCTCTCAGGATCATTGAGAGAGCCAGAACCCTGTTCCACATTTCTCATTTCCATAACCAGGATTTTGTCCATTTCTCCAGCATAAAGGTTCAGATTTTCACATTAGCATTACAGTTAATGAGACCCCTGCAGCATCTTGTAGCCCACGCTGGCATCACCCCTAAATTTTTGGTGGTCTGCTTTTCTTCAGCTTTTCAGTTTAAGCTCCCATTGAATTTTGCCCCTGCTGTCCACCTGAATTGTGGCAGGTGGCACTGGCAGCCCCCCTGACATGGAGCCCTGACAGGCAGAGCCTGACACACTTCATAAGTTGTCTTCATCAGAATTCAGAGCAAAGATGGTCCCAGTGTAGGGGATAAAACACAGCCCTGCTCTTGATAACTCGTCTGTTCCAAATGAGAAATCACAGTAGTGTAATGCTGTAAAAATTAGACAGAATTTTCCTGCTATTATACCAAACAGCCTGCTTAATAAATGGGTAATGAAAAAGAATAATTTATTACAGCTTGTGAATTTTGACAGTTCTAAAAAGATGTTCTTAGAGTTTCCCCAAAGGGAGAAGAAGAATGTTTCTTCCTTAACACACTGGTGTTAGATGTAATTTCTGTGTCTGTAGAATTTTGCTCCTGCCTGGTAGAAGGGATTAGATTTTTTTTCTTACATCATAACCTATTTTAAGCAATTATAATCTATGGGTAATAAGTCATTTTCATTCACCTCTCATGGGGAGAGAAAAGATGTGAAAAAGTGTTCTGGAGTTTTAATTTATATCAATGTTTGCATTACTATTAAATGAATTAAATGGGTTCTACAAGTATTCTCTCATAGATCTGCAATAAATTATGAAGCATCTCAACCTAAGTAATTTAATTGTCTCTTTTACCAGCTTTTTGTTTTGTCTTGTTAATTTTTTTAGCAGGGTAGCACAAACAGTTCTCAAACACTCTGAAAGCTCTGCAGGCTCTTGGGCATTGCAATATAGGACACAGCTTCCCTCCCTGCAAGCACAGCCTGTCCAGCCCCTGCTGCTGCAGAGGAGCCCTGCAAGCTCTGACCCTCTGAGCCCTTCCCAGGGCCAATTCCTGACAGGGAACCCCAGCCCTGCAAAGGGAACCGGGATTTTCACCCGCAGCTCATTCCCACCTTGTGTGCTGGCTGCGTGGCACAGTTCCCATGGTGGGAGATGGTTTAGGTGGCAAGAGAGAAGAACTGAATCAATCAGACCAAACATGTGAAGGCAGAGCTGGGGCAAAACATTCATTAATGGGAATAAATATTTGGGTTTATGTTCCACACTTTCCTGTTTGGCTTGGAAGGAACCTTGAGAGGCACCCACAGCCACGAGTGCCAGCACTGTCACAAGGCTTGCTCCATGCCAGCCAGAATTTAGGGTTCCATTCAGTTTTCAGTCATCCACTGGGTAGAATCTAAATGTAAAAATGCCATCATAATAGTGAGGAAGACCTACAGAAAATTTCCCAAGCTTCAAATGATTTTCAGAGATGCACTTGGCACAGTGAGGAGCAGCTGATTTAGCAGATTCACCTGAGGAAAGCCTGGGCACAGCTTGAATCCAGGTCATGGAAGCAGCCTGGGGGTGCAAGGGGATCCACCCCTGCTGGCCCCCTGCCCCTTCAACCCCTCCTTGGGTTTTGGTCTCCTTTCACTTCTTCTTCCCACTGTCACACCGAGGGGGACTGAAGGAAACAGGGATTTTTAAATATGGAATAGGAGCATAACAGATCAGAAAAACCAGTGACAGGAAGGACATAGGGACAGAACTCTGCAGCCTTTGAGTGAATTAGGAACCTGATCCACGTTCAGACAGACTCATGGAGCCTTGAAGAACATCAGCAGTGCTCTCATCATGCAATTCCATCCAGGCTGTGCTACTCACTCAGCAGAGATTCTACCCCCAGAGCATCTGCAGGCTTTGATTGGGATCCAGGGAATTGCTTAACAGAAAATGGGAGAAGAGGAATGGGAATTCTGTGTTATGTAATTTCCCTGTTCCTGAGTGGGGGAGTCAGACACAGGACAAGGGGGGTGACCCCAGGCTGGGGCAGGAGAACACCTCGAGATCTCTGTGCTGGCCTGTTTTATTCAAAAAAAGTTGGTTTTATTTTTTGAGATGCTCACAGTTTTTATGATAAATGTTTGATGGAGCAATTATGTTTTTCAAGGGAGGACAGCCTTTTTTATTGAGAGTACAAATTTGACAATTCAATGGAAATTTTGCTACCTGTCCAAAAAGCCTGCCTGTGCATACACAGCTGATTTGGAAATTGGGATCTGTGCAGAGCTCAGGGATACCTACACTACATTGTCAGAGAAAGTCAGAAGGATCTTTCGGAGCCAAGCTTTCTGGGTTAGAAGGACCACTGCCGTGGCAGGAACCAGGAATCAACACAGAGACAAGAATTTCTGTAAGCTCAGTGCTGCTCCAGAGCCCTGCCTGAATTCCAGGGAACAGAACTGGGGGAAAGCTGCTTTGAAGGAATACAGCCAAATTGGGAATGGTGGATGAGGGCTGTGCATGGAGGCCCTGCCTGTGGCAGGAGGATCCAGCAAGAGCAAAAATTGCAGCTCTTCGTTTGCTTGTCCCTGGCATTGCCAGGACGATTCTACACTCTGCATTCCGCACCCTGCCCTGCTGCATGCATTTCTGACATGTGTCTGCAATTAGCACTAATTATGTATTCAAAGGAAGGGTAAGGATGTTCCTGTTTTTCTAGAGGGGGTGAAAATCATGTTTCTCTGAGCTTAGCTTTAATATCTCTGCATCCTCATTCTCTATTTCAAAAGCAAAGCTGATGCCACGAGGCACTGCAGGAATTTGGAAAATATGCTTTGCTTTTGAAACAGAAGCTTCAAATCCACTTTAAATCCCATATAAAAGTTAGTCCAAGAAAGTCAATGAATGGATCATGATCAAAGTCTCTTTATTGAATTTTCTAACAACTTCCAAGGAAATATATTTTAAAAGGAACTGGCTGCATCAAGTGCTTTCCAGTAAGCTGAAATGATAACTCTCAGCTCAGGATAGCTGAGAGAAGTGAGAGATGAAACATCAGTGCCTATACAGCATATGGGTTGTGTTCTGTGAGCTGCCTGACAGTTCTGAATTCCAAAATATTCTGTGGGAATTTTATCACTTTAACTGTCACCTGTTGAGTTTTGCAGATGCAGGTACAGTGACACATATCAGTTACATGCTATTTTTTCAGGCCTTGTTAGCAGGAAGAAAATATTATTCCTGAAATTTTCCATGCAGATATTTATCAGTTTAAACTGGTATCCAGTTCATGAAAGACTTGTGGAGTCAAATGTATTTCATTTAATAACTGTAGTTTCATGAGGTTTATTTACTTAGTAGGAGACTTGCACCTGGCTGATTATACTGAAATTTCATTTTTGCCTTTGTATTGACAGGGGAGGGTCACGTTTTTGCATTTTGCAGACAGCTTTGATCCTGGGAGTAACAAGGCAAACCCCTTTTGTGTTTTAAGGGGGTTGTGCTTGTCAGTAAAACTCAGGAAAGAGCCCCCAGACTGCTGTCAGGACAGGGCACACCTGCACTGCTGAGGCACCTGGAGGGCAGAGCCGAGGGGGGAGCAGAGGTGTGGGACACGGGGACATCCCTGGGAATGGCAGGAATTGTGAGTACCTGAGCAGAGCCCTAGCAGGGACACAGACTGCCTGGAACCCTTCCTTGTGAGGCCCCTGCTCAGGGCTTGGCTGGGAAATTCGAGGCTCAGGTGTGGTTTCCCAGCTCTCCCTGACACACCTGTGACAAAAAGGGCTCTGGAGGATGTTCTGTGCTGGCACTGGGCACAAACTCTGATTCGTCTCTCACACAGAGCTGTCCCACCCTCAGTAATGTGTTTGCAGCATTCTACAGGGTGCCACATAATGCTCACCAAGGGTGCCAGAATCCAGCCTTTAATCTTGTGCTCACCCAGCCATTGCCGAGGTGAATAATTTACTAGGAGGACAGAAACTTGAGCAGTGATAGAAGGAATTTGCTGAATTATGATTTCTCGTTCCTTTCTGCGAGTCTCTGCCAATAAAATTTCTAAATGCTGAGTTAGATAAAGTTAGGTTGAGTTTATTGTTTCAAGCCTGTTGTGCCCTCAGCGTTTTCTGCATTCAAATCCCAGGCTAGGAATTGTGCTGCACAACAAATCTCACAATAAACACTCACAAAGAGATCCACCATTATATGTGAAAGTTCCCTTGTGTTTAAACCGTGTCTGTGGCTTCCCAGGGAATTGAGAACCCTCCTCAGCTCCTAGCAGTCACTTGACATTTCTTGGTGTTTACCAGTAGAGCCTCACCTTCCCTGAATGTTGCCCCTCTCTGCCTACAGACATCCTCAAAACAGGTAATTCTATTTGTGAGCCTCAGTATTGTGTTAAAATGGAAGATATTGTGGAAATCTGAAACACTTATGGAAAATTCATGGGAGATTGGTGTCAGTGCAGGAGAACATGGCAGGGAACAGAGAAAAGAGAGAGGGGGAAAAAGAAAGGCTGGGGGGGTGGAGGGGGCAGGAATGATGTTCCAAAATAAATTCCACCCAGTGTGGATATTTTTGACCACACTTCAAGGAAGTTTTAATTTGAGACTGTTTCAGCCCTCGAGTTTACATTCCATTTAATTTTCTGTTGTCTCTGGATTTATATCCTGTCCTGTGTACAACCATCTCCTCCTTGGTGTTGGGAACTGTAACAAAATGTGATATAAAAAATAATGTTTACTTTTAAAGCCTTTTCCATGCAGCCTCTTTTCTTCTGTGTATTTTGTGTCAGCTTCAATAGCCGGGTGCCCTGCGTTTTCAGCTATCACCTCAGAGCCCTGACCTGCAGCTTTCCCCACATTGTGTCTAACCACAGAGAGGGCTGTGATGTTAAACACAAAAGAGGAACAGGAGTGTTGTAAGGTCATATGCTTCTTGCATAAGGGATTTCAAAGGCAGCAATTGTTTAAAGGACTTGAAGATGACAGAAAATAATCTGTGTAATCCAACAATCAAAACCTGTATTCATTAGCAGAGGGAACTTTGTTGGGTGCCTCAGAAAATGGAAAGGTGAGTAGTCAAACTGAGAGCAGGTCTTTAATTTTCCCCATTTCAAGGTGCAAAGAATAGGCTCTGTGTGTTTGGACTATTGTAGTTTTGACTTTCATATTTCTAAACCTCGGGATTTAGATCTGAATCTTGAAAGCGATTCAGACTTTGGCCAGTTCTGCCGTCCTCGGCTGAAACACAATGTGGAGTTTTTCTGAAATAATTGTGTGGCTCTGACCGTGCCTTCAATCGGGCGTTTTCTACACGAGCAGGAGCCTTTGAAGCGCGGAGCCGTGAGGATGAGGAGGCCAGAGGTGAGAGCTGAGCCACGGGAGTGAGCACTGCAGCCAGAGCAGGGCTCGGGGGGAACAGGAACACAGCATGGATATTGAGCGCTTTGACCCGCAGACAATGGCCCTGGCACCGGGGACAGCGGCACAGCCCGCAGTGTGCGGCACGGACACACAGACACGGGCACACGGACAGACACACAGACAGACAGATGCACTGACACACACACACACAGACACACAGACAGACAGACTGACACACTGACAGATACACTGACAGATAGACTGACACACACACAGACACACAGACAGACTGACTGACACACTGACACACACACAGACACACAGACACACAGACACGGACCTGCTCTGCCTCTGCTCCCTCCAGCACAGGAGAAACCCTGTGCTCATTGAGCTGCTGCTGGGGTAAAAAATACAGTACAGCTCCTGCCATGTGCTCACTCGAGCTGCTGATGGGGGCAAAAATGGGGGGCAAAAAATAGCCCTAATTCCTCCAGCACAGCTTTGGGTCTGATAATCAGTCAGCTGCACCTCTGCAGTGTGACGGGTGTTTTTCAAAACGTGATGCTGGGAAAGAGAAAATAAATTAATGGGGTATTCTGTGCAGGATTTTAAAGGGCGTATAGACTAAGGAAAGCAACTCCCTGCTGCTTTTTATCCCTTTAAGATAAAAAAAAATCCTCTTTTTCACTTTGAAAGTATTTTTTAAAAAATAATCAAAGCAACACCAACAATTTTTTTGACACCAGAGAATACTTTTCCCTTGGTATACAGCACATTTATAACACAGCTCAGCTAGCCCTGCGGGTAAAATTTTGTGCTGGGGATCTGCAATTTTCCCAAGACAAACCCAACAAGATTTAGTCCATACAATGGCAGAGGCAGTTGACATTTAGCAGCGAGGCACGCTGGGCTCTCTGCCTCCAGCCTCCACCTCCACAAATCCTTCCCAAACCTCTGCTTTTGTCTCCTGCCATTCGTCACTGCCTTGGCAAGCACAGCAGAGCAGCCAGCCACCAGCAAAATGCACGGAGTGAGACAGGAAAATATCATGTAACGTGAGGCACAGATCAGTGAAGAGTTTAGATTCTGTTTGTTCTTGGGGTTGCAAAATGTGGACAGGCAGAGAACTTCATTACATCACCTCTTGCATTGGTTTTGGCCAGTGTAGGTCTGGGTTTAGGCTCTGGTCTGGCTTCTTTTTTTATGAATCCAGACTGGAAAGTTCCCTCTCCACACCATATGAAATAAATCTTGAGCTCAGTACCTGCCTTGGCTGCTGGAGCCTCCTGCAGAGCTCCAGCCCCCAGAACCCCCAGATCAGTGGGGTGTGCTCCTGTCACCCCTGCCAGGCTGCAGCCCTGCCCAGGGATGCCAAACGTGGCACCAAACCCCTGCCCTGATCAAAGGGCAGCAGGCAGCACCACAGTGCTGCAAGGAATGGTCTGCTGGATGCAAACCATCCTCCTTCCCAAGGATTTCTACAAGGAGATGAAAAAGGGGGGGTTTTTGCTTGGAGAGAAAGATGCCAAGCATTTGGAAAAAGGTTTAGGTCTGTGCAAGCTCCCAAGGCACGCTGGGGAGGTGAAGGCCTGTTGTTCCTGAAAAATAACAAGGCTCCTTTACCCCCAGGAGCTGGCCAGAGATGAAGCAGTGACTCAGAGACCTGGTCAGTACTTTATCTCCGGATTCAATCTACACTTTTTTACCTTGCTTCTCAACAACTGTCTCAAAACTCCAGGCCAGAAAACTGCAGTGGCTTTGGCTTAACACCTCAGCCTCATATTGGAGACCCAAAGGACAGAGAGATCACCTTTAATTTTATGGGTGCTTATTCAAAGGCCACTTCAGCTACAAGGTGTTTGAGCAAGAGCAGCCTTTGGTGTGGCTGCAGGTGCAGGTGAGGTGCCACCTGGGCAGGAACCATCTCTAATCCAAATCCTGCTGCAAAACTCCTGTCAAACCTCTGCCAAGCAAACAGGAACCAATTACAGGGTTTCATTCCAAATGGAGATTTGAATCCTGCCAGTGTTGACTTGAACTGTGCATTAAAATAAAGCAAGCCTTACAAGCCCCTCATTAATAATTCCTAAACATAACAGGGAGTGAAGCAAAGTGCTGAGGCAGCAGAGTGTGAGCTCTGCCATGGCTGCTGTGAGGTGTTCAGCCCATCTGGTACCAGCCCTTTTCTTCAGCAGGTCACAAACCCAGCCTTTCCATGCCCACCCTGACATCACTGCCATCACCTCTCCATGCCCACTCTCCACTGCCATCCCCTCTGTCCTACAGGGTCCCTGGCACAGGCGAGGCAGGCACAGGCACAGGGCTCTGAGCACAGCAGCTCTGGGAGCACTCACACAAACCACAGGCCTTGCCCAATGGGACATTTTGGTCCTTTCCCCTGAGGTGAACTTCAGAGAGGTAATTCAGGAGCAGAAACACTCGCCAGTTGTTTGAGCAGGGCTGTGGTGTGCCAAAGGCCATCTCCAGTCAGTTGGGTAACCCTGCTTTACGAGAGACTGGAGCTGATTCAATCCTTGGTATCATTTAAATGTCAACCCTAATTACAGATTTTGAATAGTTTTAATAATATATAAATATATATAATTATTCTTTTAATAAAAGTTGACATTGTGGTCAGTGTATTAGCCCTGGGTTTGGAAAAGCTGTTTTCAAATTAAAGAAATAGGTTGATTAGGTAAAGTTCAGAGGTTTTTTTACATATGCAGAATAAACAACTAGCACAGCAGTGGGAGCCAGTGAACAGAGCACATCAGGTAAATGTGGATCACAATGCAGTCATGTGTCCAGCTCTGCTGTTTTCCTTTCATTAATGTTCCTGCCAGAGCTTTGTTACAGAAATGCTGTGGTGACACTGCCCAGTGGCCAGTGCTCCCCTAATGATGGGAACAAGTGCACAGGAGCAGCCACATTTTTCTCTCAGCTGCCCCTGTATTACCTCCCCCTCCCAAGCCTGCACAGAATTTCTAGTGCTTTTCTTTAATTTCACATGTTGAAAAGACTGAGTGATCCTTTTCCTCAGATGGTCTTTCTAGAACCCCCAACAGAGTGTGAATAATTATTCCCACTCTGTTGGGGCTTTGATAAGACTCTTATGGCTGCCTTTTCCTCAGCCTCTCAGCCTTTGTTCCTGCTAAAGTTATTTTCTTTCTTAGGGAACAAAAAAAGAAGGTAAAAACTGTAACAAGATCAAGCAAAACTGAAATTTTAATACAAGTAATAACAATTAAAATATTGACTTGAAAACTATAAATGCTTGGTCAAATCCCTCTGGTAAGTGCATAATCACCACGTGTCTTTCAGTTTCAAAGGGAGTACAATTTATAAAGAGAATTGGGCAGAAAGGGCTTTGAGAGATGTCTGAATGTGAGCTCTGCCCGTGTCTGGGAGCAGCAGCCTGGCCACCTCCTTCAGAGGGAATAATCTGTGATATTCCATGGATGGCAGGGCTTGGAAAGGTTTTGCACCTCGTAGTGAGCATTGAGAGAGCAGTTATGGAGAGCTGGCTGTGGGTGACAGGGACTCAGTGCCATCAAAGCCACCCCTGGCCCTGTGGGTGACAGGGACTCAGTGCCACCAAAGCCACCCCTGCTCCCCCACACCTCCTGCTGCTGCTGCTTCTGGCCCAACAAAAGCTTTGTCTGTAGCTGGGAGTGCTCGTTTGCTCACAGGACTGGGATCGAGGTTAATCCCAACCCCAAAGATCCCTCCCAAGGCTGATGAGCCACCTGCACAAAAAGCACTGCTCCCCACAGAGGGGAGAGACCCTTTAACCCTCCTGCCCTCCCAGCAGCCAGGCCAGAGCTGTGTCACTGAGCTGTCACTGGGCTGTCACTGGGCTGTCACTGGGCTGTCACCTGGGGTCAGCAGGGCTCCTCCAGGTGTGAGCTGGGCACAGTGAGACACACAGAGGGCCAGCAGGGCAGCCTCAAGGAAAGAGCTCACCCCAGAGCTTCCCAAAGCACCTGCCCTGGTGTTTGGGCTGCTGCTCCAATGAAGCCCACCTGCAGCCCACGGGTTCCCACAGCCCCCTGCTTTTAGGCACTGCAGTGCTGGGGAGCAGCAGGAGATCAAAGCACTGGTGCACACAGATCTATTGGTGTTTGGAGATTGGGAGATAAATAATTCATACATTGGAAATAGAGTTGGGTTGGGGATATTACAGATTAATTCCATCTCGCACTCCTTTTCCTCACTCCCACCGCCCCCCTTATTTTTTTTGCTAGTGGGAGACCTACTGCCCTTGTCCCTTTCTTCTGATTTCTGAATCTGCCACAGGCACTGGTAGAATTACAGCAGTGATAAGAAAATATCAGGCGTGGGATTTGAATTAATGCTTTTAGACAAATCTCCATTCCATCTCTAATTCTAATGCTAATTACATTTGCAGATCAAAGCCTGTTCGTTAAAGTTTTGCTTTTGAATACATGTAAAGATTTTACTTTTTTGTTTGATTTTTTCCCCATTTTTGGAGAAATGCTTCTTCAAGTAGAGACCAGATGTTCCTAAAATCTCCCTTTGGAACAGCACAGCTTTGGTGCTCTATTTTCCTTTCTTTGAGTCTTTTGTCTGCACTGGGTGCAGCATTGTTCTGATACTGTATAGGCAATCCATCTTTCTGATGTGTTGGCTTCTGTTTAGAAAAAGCCAGTGATAACTTAATAGGTGAGTGCCAATAATTGCAAACATATTTAACTGCGTGCTCAGCATTGCCAACTGCAGGTATTCAAAATTTTCATCAGCCTCAATAAGATTATGAGATTACAGGGAAGAGATTTGAAATATATAGACAATTGCATTATTTTTATTTTTCCCTCTGACTCTCAGATTTATATGATTTACACTTCCTAGCTGCTTCTACAGCAAGGAGGACTAGAAATTATTGTTTCTCTCTCTCTTTTTTTTTTTTTTTTTTTTCCTATCTGAAGCAGAACCTTTCTAACATGGGCTCCTTAAATTGGGATTTTCAGAAACAGAAATATAAATATCGTGCAACTCTTGCTAAAACCATAAAACCTGGCAAAACAGGCACCGGTCCCACTGCATCCAATTTAAGCTTGGCGTGTCCGTACACGTTTGTAGGATCAGAGCCTATTCTACAAGTGTCAGGTAATGAAAGTCAGAAATTTTTAACACCAAAACATAAGTCAGAGATTTTTAGCACCAGAGCCTCAGGGGTTGTAGCAAAGGAGTAGGAGCTCATTTGGGGACGAAATAAAAAAGAAGGGAAAAGAGAATGGATCTAAGTGTGGAAAGAGGGGATTAGGTGGTGAAAGGGGCTGGGGTATGTGCAGGAGGAAGCAGGAAGGGTTCAGAGGGTGAAAAAGCCAATTAGTGGAGTATAAATCTAAAAAAGCCAATTTCTGAAATAAAGAGGTGTTAATTTAAGGCAGCTAAGGAGAGGATTAGCCAAGGAAGTGAGAGGGTGCAGTTTGGAGAAAGTGCACTGCGGCTCCTGCTCAGGAGGGGATGTTCTTACACACACCTGTGCAAGGGAAAGGAACAGTAACAAACATTGCTTTCTCGTCTTTTGATATTGTGCTTTTTTCGGTTTGGGTGGATTTTTTTTCAACTGAAAAATCTGGATGCAAAAAATCAAAAGAGAATCAAATTCTGCTCACAGGCATCCACATGTATTTGTAACCAAGGCAGTGATTTCCAATATTAGTCAATACACGCAGAGATTTTGGATATAAATTGGTATCCCTGAAAAATCTTCTGCAGCACACTGTGTATTTGGCAGGAAGCTTGAGATTACCTGGCTGTCTAAGTGCTATCAGAAAAAGCTGCTTCCAATACACAACTGGTTCTGCTGGAAGTCAATCCCCAGGAATTACAGTATTTATTTTTGAATAGCATTTGCTGCTCTCTCATCTATTCCCTAGAAGTTTATACACATAGACACAGAGATCAAACTTGTAGCTATAGGGATTTCCTGCTGTCACAAGATTATTAGAAAATATCTAACTAGAAGAAATCCTCTTTCCTTTTGTCTTCTAAAATGCTGCAGGATGGAAGAAGACACATCAGGTGGATGCAGGCTGCCATCCTGCAGCTGAAGGTTGGGAAGCATTTGCATGCAGTTGGGAATACAACTCCACATGGGAAAAAGAATGAAAAATAAAAACACTGAAAGTAACAAGCCAAGCTTTCAGCTGGGTAAATCAGCATTTCTCCCTTCACCTCACTGGAACTGTGCCTATTTATATCCTCTAAGGATCTAGACAGTTATCTGGGCTTGCCAGCTCACTGTAGGGATAATCAAAGCTTTAGCCAATTAAATGTTCATTAGGGGCAAGACAGAAAGGAGACCAGGAGCCAGTACTCAGAAGCAGTCAGCACTTCTGCTGCTGTTGTTTTATCACACCAAACATTCCCATCCTGTGGAACATCTCCTTCTGCAGGCATGAGCAGAGCCCACGGAAAACCCTGGTTGAGATCTGCTGGCAGTTCCTTTATCTCTGAGCTTGGGGTTTCTTCCTGCTCAGCAGAGCACACTTATCTCAGCAAAGGACTCCTCACACTTATCACTGCTCTTACAGCAGCCAGAGATATGCTGTGGATGTCTTAATGTGCAAAACTCTGCAGAATAGTCTCAGACTGCCACGCTGTGATACAAAATCACATGGAGACAAGAGCCAACCTGCAGCCTGCCTCCAACATTAATCTGCCAGTGAACACCTGGAAATCAGGAAAGGACGGGAGCAGTGAGTCCAAAATACAATTTCCCTGAGAGATTGTCATTTACCCTGGGGTACAGAAATACCTCAAAGGCTCCCATAGCACAGATTCATTTCAATCAGACCCAGCACCATCCATCCCTCCCAGTCACCCTTGATCCATGCCCTGCATTCACGGGGATTCCAGCGCAAAGGGTATAAACCAATCTAGGCATGAAGCGTCAGCAAGCCCCAGCATTCCCCCTTTGACTGGATTTATCACTTGAGGTGACTCCCCACAATCCCATTTGCTCACTTGGACATGTACAGGGTACAGGCAGTTCTTTCAATGAGGGTAAGAGGGCTTTCATTTTCCTGAAGCAAAACTCTTTCAAAAGGTGAAGCCAGCATGGGCTGGCTGGGCTGGACAAAGGTTTGAGAAAAGGTGACTGAGAGTAAGAGTTGATAATTCAAAACAGAACAAGGTAAGGACTGGACAAATGTCTTTAAAACAACCCCTTTTAAGGCTGGTGCTATTTTTTATCCATGTATTCTCTGTTTTAGTGGTTGGTTAGCTTCTCCCATTGCTGTGGCTCTGAAGTTTGGGGGTTTTTTACATATAACCCTGTCTCCTGTGAGGATGGATATGGCAGGCTCATAACTCTGTGACACTTTATTGTAGTCAGCACCCTTAGGGGCCATGGCTCTCATATTTACAATGTCTGTCCTAAAACATTTCTCACTTTCCTGGTTCAAAGTTCTACTTCATGATTTTCAACTATTTCAGAGGAAGAGAGGAAGATTGGTTTTGTGAGCATCCTTTTTTCTAAAGGCAGGAAGGAACTGAGCCAAAGGAAAACGTATTCCAGCACTCTGAGATGAGAGGTGAGCTGAGGAGAACCTCTCTGGCTGAGGACTGAAGAAGGAAACCTAAGAGAACATGTCAAGCCTTTAAGTCCTTCATTTCTGTGGCTTCTCAGCTAATACTGAAGTGTCAGGATCAGCACGTTTGGATGCAATCCTGCAGTGCCCCAGGAGTGATGACACAGGGTTGGGGAGCATTGCTATGGCAGTGGTGATCCCTGCTGCTCCTCAGGGGGAATGCAGGAGCAGGGACCAGCCCTGCTGCCCCTCAGGGAGATGCAGAACATCCTCTTGCCCAATTTCAACTCCTCGCTCCAAAGAACAAAGTCTCTGGAGCGTTTCAAAGCAAACACGATCGGATTTCTTTGCACGGATCACACCAGGGCTGATGCTGATCACCTTTAATAACGGGTTGCAGTGCCAGCCCTGCCCATGGTGCCAGCCCTTGAACCCACAGGCTGAGTTGCATTCCTGGAAGCAGATCTGCAGCTTCCATCTGCACCTGTGCCTGCCACATCTCTGCATCTATAGACTTTTTTTTCCCTTTCAGATTTGAGTTTGCTTTCCCTTTGTAATCTGGCTCCAACTTCCGCAAATGATATTTGCCCCCTTTCTCAGAGGTCTAATTAGCTCATGGCAGCTGTGACAGAGAAAATCTTTGTCTTTTGAAGTGTCCATCCTTTCTGCTGTGCTCATTTTCCTCTGGCAGTAATTTCCTGCACCATTCCGGCACCACGGAAGTTGTAGGTGACAAATGGCACAACTAATCTTGTTTTCAGCTGAGGCACAGGCTATGCTCAGCTTCCCAGGGGAGCTGCACCAGCAGCGTTCTCACTGGGGAAAACACTGACCTGGGCGTTGGCAAATCGCTTGCAGAGACAGGCCAGGTGAGCCTCTGATCACGTATTAAACACAAGTCATTATTTTAATCCACAGTGGTTTAAAGGAGAGAGAAAAAAGGACTCCCTAATGAAGATTAAATAACAGGATTCATATTAGAGGATTGCAATGTGGACTTAAGTTCACTCAGATGGAAAATGATTACATCAAATATGCATGACAATTGAAGTTGCTCACAAACAAGGACAATTTACAGCTAACTGTCTGACTTTCAGTAGTTAAGAAACAGTTTATGTGTTTGGGTGTTCAGGAAAAGTGCCAGTTTATACAGACTAGAAAAACAGGCCAAGGTGAAATTCACAGCAGTGAATGTCTTTGCATCTCCCAAAATAAAGCCAGGTAGGCATATACAGATTTGTGTGGGACTCTACAGCTTCCCTTTCAGTGGGGTTTGGAAGCAGAACCTGCAGCAGAATAAATACCAGTGTATCTGCTGTAGATTTCCTGTGTCTGTATTTTCATGACCTTTCTCCCTGCTACTGGTCCAAAACACTGTAAGATCCAGAATGAAGTCTAAGCACATTGGTTTATAACGTCATTGCAAAAGCACTGATTTCTGCAATATAAAAATATGTACTGACCTCTACTGTCTTCTAACCAAAATCCTATTTTCCTCATTGACCATTCTAATTCATAAAGTTCAGAGCTGCAAATGTGAGAATCCCTCAATAGCCAAGTTCCTGTCTTTTGTAACAGCCAGCAATGACATTGGGAACATTCTGAACCTGGGGCTGGCAGACCAGGTTTCATCTCAATCTCTGCATTACTGTAGAAGTCAGAATATCATTTTCTAGGAGAAAGAGCTGTTGGTGACTGTGTGGATAATGAAAGGCAGCTGAGCTTGCAGTGACCCCAGGAAGGGATGTTTGCAGCAGGCTGACTGTTCTGCAGAGCTCCCATTAGCAGAGTTCTGCACATGTAGAGCAGGGAACGGGCTCCAATTAATGTGTTTATAGAGGAAAGTGCTGCTTGCAGTGTGCTGCTCCCAGCTGAGCTGAGAGTGACTTCCCCCGATAAGACCCCGCTGTTGCTCAGCTCCTCAATAAGGTGACTCAGAGCTGGGATGGCAGAGGGAATTCGCCGTGGTGAATTTGAAGTGCTCACGTTGCAGTCTGCACTGCAGCCTTCACCTGCTCTCCGGGTGCTTTTTTATTTACTGTAAATTTAACAAACCTTGCCCTCTGTTGATAAGGAGTTTTTAGTGCTCAGCTTAGCCCACCAATTTCCCCTGTGCCGCCCCAAGCTTTTCTGATGTCGCATTTATTTTGGTGGCTACAATATCTTTGTTTGTGCCCTCACACTGGCGTTAATTCATCAGGCCTGACAGAATGTAAAATTACAGCACAACAATGAGAATGCTGGCCCTGTACTGCTGGTAATTAAAGCATGGTCATCCAGGGAAACTTGAGTTCCCTTTTGCAGGGAAACCTTTTGTAATTCAGAGTAGTTAAACCCGGTAGTTATTCAGTCAGGGTAATTCTCTCTCCAGTATCTTCTCTTAGATAGGTATCTTGGGAAGGATCTCTGATGTGGGCACATCTGCATCTATTCCACCTCAGGCTCTGATTTCACAAGCTTCACAAAACTGGATTGACTCCACAACGGATTAACAGACTTCTAGCAAAACCAACTTGTGCTACAGGAAATGTGGGGACAGAACAGGTTCAGCTTGGTCCTGATCACACACACTCACCAGAGGGTTCATTGGTGCTCTCAGCAGGAGCAGGGAGCTGCACAAGCTGCATGCTTTCTTTTGGGGGGAGCTTTTGGGGTTCTCCTCACCAAAATGGGAGAATTCACACCGTGCCTGCTTTAAACTTCCTTTGGCTGCCCTCAGGAGAATTGTTCTCTCTCGTTTCCTCCCCTGGCTGCTGAATTTAAGCAGCCATTGTGCCTCATCTGAAGTACAGAGTAAGAAGTGCATGAAATGGTATAGGAAAGACAAAGAGAAGTTTAGGAACAAATTGAAATTTGTCTCCTTCCCCATTTCTAAAAACAAATCTCATAATCACAACAACAGAGTGGGACACAGCCCGTGTTTCAGAATGAGCGTGGGGTAAAGGTGCTTGCAAGCAGCTCAGCTGCCAGCAAGACTCTGTGCTTGTTTATGGAATTCACTTCATGTGCACAGGGGCCACAAACCTTGGAAAATGCTGGAATTCCAACATCCACGGTGTACGTGAAGGGCTTGTCCCAGCATGCTGCAGGAGAGGTAAAAGTCTG
This sequence comes from Brachypodius melanocephalos, assembly GCA_013398615.1. NCBI lineage: Eukaryota > Metazoa > Chordata > Aves > Passeriformes > Pycnonotidae > Brachypodius > Brachypodius melanocephalos. The sequence continues at coordinate 7,709,007 of VZSR01003800.1, read as the reverse complement.
CAGGAGTTCTGTGCTGACAGGGGTTAGGAATTGAAAGACTCATTAGAAATGGCTACTTTTTTATTCCTTTTTCTCGGTAATATAAGCTCAGTTTTAACCTGATGGCAACAGAATCCCGTTGTGCAAGGACTCTGCTGCTCCCAGCCTCTGCTCACCATTCTCTCCCTATTCTATGTTTGCTGCCCACACTCACTGCTCTGCACAAGCCCAAAGCTGTGGAGGCAAACAGAACTGGCTGCAGGAAGCACAGGTGTAACGCCACTAATCCTCCTTTGTGATGTGCCTGGAGACTGGGAAACAAATCATGCAAGGGAAAAGTAGTCCTTGCATTCCATTTTTCTTTATTATATCTTAGTATTGCCTTTAATTGCACAGTCATCTCGCTAAACAGCTTACCTGGCAGGAATGCAGTGAGTTGATTCACACTGGTGGAGCATCAGGTTATCACAGTAAAGTTTCAAGGAGTAAAGAAAGAGGGGAAAATAGTTCATGGTGTGTCATATATTTTAGAAAAACAGGAACTACCAAGAGTGTCAGAACCGTTCCCCTTTCATTGCTCTGACTCTTCCAATTTTTCCTTTTGCACCAAAACAGACTATTTGTTTATTACAGCAGGAACTAATATTTTCCCTGTAGCCAGTTAAAAGAAATACATCCTCTTTGTGGCTTTGAAAATCCCTACAGGATTATGAATGAATACTTCAAGAGTGTATTATAAATTCAGACATGTCTATTGGGCTTTCAAGTATCACAGCGGGAGCTTCTTACTGAGGCAACCTGAGGGTAAAGGCTTTCCCACCTTTCCAAAGTGACTCCTCCCACAAAATTTTCTTGGGCTGAAGTTAAAAAAAAAAAAAAAAAAAACCACCCTACCTAGTTCGGTTTCTTAGAGCTACTCCATTCTAAGCAGAAGTGAATATAGATATAATTTAGTACAGTCACACCCCCAGACGTTGCTCGGTTTCCCTGCCGCCTGCAGTACCTTGCACACTCTTTAATGCCGGTTGTTCTTGAAACCAATGCACTTTTCATTATAGAGTCTGAGCCGCTGGGTGAGGAGCTTGTTTGGCATCGGGGCTGGCCTGGATGTGCTCTGAGCACCTGTCCTTATCCCCCAAATTCCCCTGCAGCTCCCCAGCCGGGAGCGTCACGGGCTGTGGCAGCAGCACAGAGTGGGATCAGACACAGCCCATTCCTGCATCCCCTGCTGCGAGTGCTGAACCAGCAACTCCGCCGTGTTTTGATCAGATGCACCCGGCACTGACACAGAAATCAGCGCTAAGGGGAGCGCGGAGGAATCAGCAACAAAGAGGCGAAATCAAGGGCAACTTGGAAGGGAAGAATGGGACTAAACAGAGTTTTAAAAGCATATGGCTTTGAATTTATATGTACTTACTTCTAAAGGGGATGAGGGGTGTTGCTGCTTTCAAAAGATTTCACATTTTTTCAGGCTTTTGAATGCACATCGCCCCCAGAAAAAACCTTCAGTGGGCTGAGCCTCCGAATGAAGTAGGAGATGAAAATGAGTTTTAGCTGGAACCTGAAGGGCAGTTGTTAAGAACTCCTGTCAGGCAGTCTTTGAAATTTAAGAAGCACCTGCAGCAACTGGTGTAGGTGGTACTTGTAAGACTGTGTGTGATGCTGACTTAATGGCTCAGCAGATGTGCATGGGTGCAGCTTCTCCAGACAGAGCCAGAACGGCCCAGAGACGGTGAAAACACCGTCTTTAGGGATGTCAGCTCAAAGGACAGGACATTATCCAGAAAAGGCCAAAGAGAGTGCTGATCTTCCAGGGGTTTTACCTGGTCTGTGAAATATCAGAGAAGAGAAGTTGGTGTCAAGGTGTTCCAGTATTGGAGCGATGGAGAAAGATCCGAGATTGGCAGCTGTTGTTAAAACACACAGGACACAGAGCAAAGAGATGAGAGCTGCTATGTCTGATCACATCCAGTGCCCAGGTGTGTGTTCCTAACACTTCACCAGTGCGTTTGTGGAAGCTGCAGCCATTAAGGAAATCATCTTTCAAAAAAAACTTTGCAGTAAGAGGAATGAAGAAAACTTCCAGAACAAGATACACTTGCTCCTGCATTATGCTGCTGTGCTGTTTGCCATGCTGCAATGGCTAAACAGCACATCTAAGGATCTGTAGAAATTCTGTCTAAACTCCCACTTTAAATCGTAGAAACCCTTGGGTGCAGAAGGAAAAGAGGCATATGACAGTACACACACGCACTTCCAAATTCTTGCACATTTACTCCATTTCAAACATGTACAGAATTCTCTCAAGTCTCCTGCAGTACTATTTCAATATTAAATAAGTCATGTACACAGGCACTTTTGCAGGACAATGGTCTGAGACACAGCCACTCCTCAAGCAGTTCTCAGTCCAGTCTGGGGCTGAACTTCGGAAAGGTGTAAGAGAGGAAGGAACTTGCAAATCAATGACATGGATCTATGTGATTTAAAATCAGCACAACAAATGACAACCCCCCCCTACAATTCCATTCAAGCTTGACTAGAAGGTGAAAGTCTACTCTTAGTTATTCCATTTTGTAGTGAACTTCTTGGTCTGAGTCCAAGATTTCTACGTTTCCATTGATAAAACTGAAGACCAGCTTTGTCTGATGCTCTCTGTCTGGCTTATTAAACCTGCTAATTTGTATTTATAACTGTAAATATAGAGATCACAACCCAGGTCGAGCACTTTCTAAAATTCCCTGGTGTAGACTCACACAGCACAATATAACCCCGAGTTTTAGTTGGCAGAAAAAAGGATGGAAGCAATAAGATCTTAAGCACTTGAAAAAACAAGATTGTTATCTCGGTTTTTCAATGCTATTAGGAGAAAAGTAGCCAGCAATATGTAGGTCATCGTCAGTAGCTGCTTTGGGAGTCTGTGAACAATTTAAAGGAAGGAAGAGGTTTCCCTTTGTGGTTGAATAAGTTACTCTATATCCATGGAGGAGCTGTGTCTCACCCCAAAGGGAGCAGCATTATCGGCAAATGAATGAACAGGGCACTCTGTGTTATGCCAGGAGCACTGTCTTTGAAAACAAGGGAGACAAGGAAAGTGGATTCAGTGTGGCTTTTATTTTCCTGTCTGCCATTGTAGCGCAGCTCCTCCATTAACTCATTCTTGTCAGGCTGAATTGAAAGTGACACTTAATAACTCCCAGAGCATCTGCTGCCAGGGCTGCAGCAGCCACGGGGCTGTGGATGGACAGAGCTGGAGAGGCACGGACGGACACTGCAGGGCAGCACGGTGTGCTCAGGGACCGAGCAGCTCCTCCTCAGGGCACCTCAAGCTCCAGAGCCTGCCGCTGCCCTGGGGGAAAAGCTGCTGAATCAAACTCTGGTTTATGGGTGACATGGGGACACTTGGTGACACGTGATGACATGTGAGCTCATGTGACACGGGACATGTGATGACACGTGATGTCATGTGATGTCGGGTGACACGGGCCATGTGGTGACACGCGGTGACACGTGGTGTGACAGCAGCCCTCGTGCTCCCCCTGCACCCCTGCAGCCCAGAGCCCTCCCTGCCCCTCCCGGCTCTGCCTGGCTGAGCTGAGCTGTGCAAACAAAACTGGCACCACTCACGTTGGGTTCTCCAGGAACATTTCCGTGCTCAGCTCCATGTGCCAGATCCATCCCTGACCCCACAGGGAGCCTGGAGCAGCTCCTGAATGGAGTACAAGAAACCCCTCAAAAGTGGGACATACTTTCCCAGTGATAATTTTTACTGTTTCACTTTCCTTCCTTTCCTATCCCTCCCCTTATTTCACCAGACTCTTTTGCAGTGGCCTAGATTTAACATCCTTTTACAGCTGATTGTTGTGGCTGCAAAGCCCTGCTAACATCACATTGTACTGGGCAGAAAAAGAAATTATTTAGGGCAGGGAGAATCTTCTTGGTCTGTGTTAGCACACGGATGTCTTGAGTCAGAACTAAAACTCAGAGGAGCTGCTACAATGTGGATGGTAGCAGGAGATTAAACATATTTATATCCTTATATCTGCATAGAGAAAGGGTAAATGTATCTAGAATGTGAAGGGAAGCTGTTTATTTGCTTTATTTCTGATCCATAATCACCCTAATCCCCTTTATTTTTTGAGAGATCACCTATTTCTTTACTCTGCCTTCTATAACCCCTTTCCTCAGTCTTTCCATCCCTTAATATTCTTGCTGCTGAGTTTTTGGGGTATTGTTCACAGCCACTCACCGTAGCAGAAGGTAACAATGGGAATGATCCACTGAAACAATTCTTAAAATCATTACTGCAAATTCTGGTGCTCCAAAGCAGCCTCAAGAGCACAATTCCCAAACGTGGCAGCACAAGGCCGTGCATGCATCTGCATTTCTGCTGCACCACAAGTCCAGAACAGAGGTTCCTGCTTTCCCTTGCAGCAGCCACTAATTTCTGTGTGTTCATCATGGATCACCATCCTCTCCTTCTGCTGATTCAGGGTTTGCATGGCTCTGCTCTGGATCAGACCTTGCAGCAATTTTGAAAGCAAAACCAATGAAAAACAAACCTTGCTTCTACTTTTTTCTCCCCTCGGTTGCTATTTTTAAACCAGAAAATGTCTCAGTTCTGCTTTGGGACACAACCAAAATAAGGCAGTGATTCAGAGGAAAATAATAAAGGGGCCAAGAATAAGGGAATGAGGATTTCTGCAGTCTGTTCTAACAGGACACAGAACCGCAGGGTAACTGTGTGGAGGCAAAAAGAAAGAAAGAAAAAGCTTTGTTTGAAGAACTTGCAAGTAACTCAAGAGCTGCAGTTCCCTTCCCTCGGTGCAGGGACTGTGCCATCAAAGGGCTGTTTGCGTCCACAGCATTCAACAAAGGAGCTTGAGAGTCTCAGGAATTTGGGCAGCATCCTCTTCCATGGTTTGAATGGGGCTGCTGCATGTGATACCGAGCTCTGTGCCCTGCTGAGCTCCAGAGCCTTTCTCTGTGAGAGTTGGAGTGTGTGAGGGGCTGTGTCTGGATGGATGATCTCAGCTCCTTGAGTGCTTCCATTGTGTGGGCTACTCATCCCTCACAGGCTGATTGCATTTACTGTGTCCCCACACAGGCAGCCTCTATGCAGCACAAACAGAACCAGGAGAAATAAACACAAATATTCGTCATTCCTGGCCTTGGAACTGCTGAGTGGTGCAAGCGGACCTGGGTGGAAACGCTGACCAGCAGTGCAGCGGGCTGGAAAGAGGCATTTGTCTGCACTGGTGTCACGTCTCTGTGCCGATGATTTTGGACAAAGGGACATTTAACCCTTAAAGCTCCTGTATCTGAGCAGTATCTGATTCGCGGCTGGAGTGGGGTGACAGGACAGGCGCTCAGCACTTTCAGAATATTTTCAAAGAGAGAATCATTGTGTCCCCGTTGCAGAGTGTGATCAGAAAACCTCCCCTTAATCCCCCTGGGGCCTCAGACGGTACCAGAGGGGGTCAGTCCTTAATCACTTTCCGAGTTCTTTGCAGCGTTACAAGGAGGAAACCCTTTAACCCTTTAACCCCCTGCTCCCAGAGGGGTCCATTCACCTGTTCTGTGGCCCCTGCTGCACGTGTGAAATACAGCTTTGTGCACGGCAGCAGGGCTTTGGGCAGGGGCGTCACCCCACCCACCAGGGACATCGTGTGTACCTTGCTGACCATTATTAGTGATTTAGGAGACTGAGATTAAAAGTGATATTTGCCAATAGCGATCAGAAGCCCGTTAAACACCCACCCAAAGAGGCACTTTGAGCTCTGCCATCTACTGTGTGACCCCATCCGAATTTCATTGCTCCAGAAATTTCTCCAAAATTCTCTGTGGGCTGGGGCTGCTCTGCCTCCCTGCACACACACAGGTCATGGACACAGCTCCTGCCACAAACAAAGCTGATGTGCTGTACTGTAAGCTGTACTGTAAGCAGCTGGAGCTGCCCTGGCTCCAGCAGAGCTGCACAGAGCTCCCTCAGAAGCAAGGCTGAAGAGTTCACAGGTCCTGCCATGGTAACGCCAGGATTTGCTGACTTTCTCTGATTTTAACTCAGGGAAGTATCTTTGCATTAATAACCTCATTTAAACTACAGGGGGAAAAAAAAGAAATGAAGTCACAAGTGCTAACCCAGGCAGCAAAAGAAGCAGTTCTTACCTATGGGACTTGAGAAAGACCTTGTTTCAACAGAGCTTGACTCAGAACCTTCCAGTGCATATCTGTGGCTCCACAAAGGCAGGACAAGTTTCCTATCAATTGTCTTCTTGAATTGTTTTCTGCTGGTGCTAGCTCAGAGGCTGTTCCTTACCTTGGGAGCTTTTTATTCAGGGTGTTTATCCTGTCACCTTGGAGGTGCATTGACCACCCTCTGTCAAAAGTCTATTCCTTGATAAATACAATGCACCTGACTGTTAGTGCAGATCTAGGTAAGTAAACAAAATATCTTTCTTCTGCTAAAGAGGTCTGGCTGTGCAATCAAAAGTAATTCAGTACCTGTTTAGCCTCAGTGCTGGCTAACAAAAGGCAGATTCCACGCCCTCATGGAAGAAAGATCAAAGGCTCTTTTGGCATTAATGAATGTTAAGCAAAACCCCCAAATATTTAATCAAGAGGGAACAAAACCTTAAGACTCACACAGCTGTGAGCATTTTTACAGGTTTTCATGGTTCATATCTGAATCATATCTAAGGGTTTGTTACCATAGACGTGAACAGAGTTAAAGTCCCATGACAAAGGGTGAGATTTTCAAAGTGTTTTTAAAACTCACAGATTCGAATGGGGCCCAGGTTGGGACAATACGGGAAGAGCTGTTAGGGGCTGTCACTGCTGAAAAAGCGTTTAATGTGATGGAGTGTGGTTATGACTCAGAAACACAACGAATACTTTGGAGGGAGCCAAAAAGGAAAGGATGCACCTGAGTGGTTTTGTAAGGCTGGGTACAAGTGATACAATAATTCTTTCACAAACAAAGGGCAGACAGCTGATATCCTGAACCTGAAGGTTTGATTGCCCAGCTTAAAAAGCACAATGCACTTGTCACACAGGCACCCTGAACAATTATAATGCTGCATTATTGTCACTGCAGTTGTGCTCATGAGCCTTGGGGATGGATCAGGACCCACTTGGCAGTGACCCAGCACATGAGGAACCCCGGGGGTTCTTTCCCCAGGGACTTTGTGGAAGCTGATGGGCAGGAAAACCACACGAAAGCTGGCCACTGCTACTGGCCCTCATAACAAGGAGCAATCATAAATCATAAAGTTAAACACCACCAGGTGTTTAACTAATGCTGCTTTTGTCCAGACACCACGGCAGAGGAGAGGTTTTCAGAGTACTACAGGGATTACAGTGCAATTACTTAGGAGATGTTTCAGAGATGCTCCACCTGCTCACAGAGGTAATACAAACAAAGCTGAAGGGGCTTGGCTGAGAAATAATAATTAAGTAATCCAGGTGCCATCAGAAGGAGCAGTTGTGGATATGACACCCAGCTGGTGTGTGAAAGGCGTTGGGAAACTCAATCCACAAAGAGCCTTGGGACTGTTGGAAGTGCTGGAGAGGGGGACTTTGCAAAGGGAGAACACACATCACAACCCAGCCCAGAAATGGGGGCACAATCCCTGCAGGAACGTGGAGATGAGAAAATCTGAGACCAGATGGAATTCACTGGTGTGGGCACAAGGAGGTTTTACCTACCAAAACACAAGAGGAATCTGCATTTCATCCGTGATCCAGGGCAGAAAAGAAGGGTTTTAGCTGTGCTCTGTAAGCACAAGGGGAAGCCAGCACATACAGCCTGGATGTGATGATCCATGGAGGAAAAGCAAGGCAGAAATAAAAATCAGGTTGTTTACTCAAAGGTTGGTATGAAGGAAAAAGAAGCAGCATCAAAATTTCTGGGCAATCATCAGAAACCAATGTGGAGATTTCAGCTTGGATAGGAGGAGACCTTCCTTTGTAAGAGCTAAAAAGAAAAACCAACTGAAAAATC
>VZSR01003800.1:7685306-7701019 GCA_013398615.1 Brachypodius melanocephalos | reverse complement strand
AAAAAAAAAAAAAAAAAAAAAAAAAGGAAGCAGGTGATGATTTCTGTTTTAGCCACCCAGCCTGAGCAATACCAGAGTTGCCACCTTCCTGTCCACCACAAGATAATTATTTATGCTTATGCAAAACCATTAATTGCAAAAGAACCTTTCAAGTGCTGATGAGATCAAGTAATACAGGGCTAGGACTGAAAGCACAATCTTGCACTCAAGCTTTAATTACAGTGATGATGCATGAGGTGAGACAATCATCCTGCTCACCTTGCACAGTCCCAGCTGTATGGGGAGGACTGGCAGTTAAAAAACATTATTTATTTAACTGTGCAACTGGTGCGTTTCCTGTGGAAATCAGTGAACCAGGGGGAAAAAAAGCAGAATATTCTGTGCAATTTGTAAGTGTCTACTTTCAAAGTCAACCACATGAAAAATTCATTTAAATGTTCTGGAGTGAAATGTTCAGGTGATGAAAATTGGGGAATCTCCTACAAAATCAATGAAGCTTTTCATCAGTTGAATATGCTTTGGTTACCTCGTTACCTTTCTCTCTTTTTTTTTTTTTCTCAATATAGTTGAAACCGGTATTATTCATAACACTGCATAATGCCCCATTAATTGAGAAATCACCTGGCAAATGAAATATTAATGTGGATAAAACCAACAAAAAATTACCTGCTAGAAAAACCTTGTTTAACAAATACTTGTGTGAAGTGCTCAGCTTCTTAGAACATAGATGATGTTGAGAATTTTTATTATTCATTGTTAAGAATGATGAAGAGAAGAGATGTTGCTCTCTTAATCCATCAAAGCCCAAAAGGAATCTATGCTTTACAGAGAGGGAATAGAAAATCAGAAGTTCTGTTCCCTAGAATGAGGTCAATGTTCATTCTTGGAGATCCAGAAGATGCACTTTGAAGCAGATAATTATGGGTGGGAGATGATCTATGAAAGTGCAGGAGCAGAAAATCTCACTGAGGACACTTTGTGTGCCAAGGTCTCAGGGGCACCTCGGGGGTCTGGGGCTGAACACTGAGGGCAGCATTTTCAGAGAGAAGAAACAGAAACATTCTCCCAGCATCTCCAGAACTCATATCTGAATTTGTAATTGGCCCAATTACCAACACAATTACCTGCCTGCATATGTAATTAGGGAATCTTGGTACCTCAGCTTGTATTTTTGTGCTGCTGACAGCTTTCCTGGTGGTGCTCTGGACTTTCACTGCAGCCTAGGCAGGAAATCCCAGCATAGAGAGCCTGGAGCTTTCCTGGGGTGGGCTGAGTCACCTTTGGGTCTGTGGGGTCACAGAGGAGCAGGGAAGGGAATTGGAGAAGGGATTTGGGGAAGGGAATTAGAGATTTCCACTGGGAGCTGCTCATGTGCAGGGACAGAGATTGCCACATTTTCAGATACCAAATGGGATCTTGAAGGTTTCCACTGTAGGACAGAGCTTAGTGCTGACTCAGGTTCTCCACCCTGCCCTATCAAATTCTGCATCATCTGAGTTTAAAGCCAACAGATTATATCTGCAAAATACCTCTTTTTCATCCAGAGGGAAACAGATCAATTGTTCACTTTCACAGCAGTGAAATTATCAAGAGTTGTCTCTCAAGAGCTTTTCACTAGAAAAGAGTGTCAGAATCACCAAAACCAAGCAGGGCCCACAAAACTGCCACTTCCTACATTCCCAGACACTTCCCAGTGGCACACAGAGAAGTTCAGGCCTGAGGGACACATCACTTAGACAGGGAATAGAAAAGATGGAGTCTGTTAGGAGTGATTTATGCATCTCCAATCACTGTGTGTTAGATGACTCCAGCAAGTGTGTGTTGAACATAAGGAGGGGAAAAAAATCCAAAGAACTCTGCCAGTTTAAGCAGAGAAAATTCCTGCTTTCCTGACCCCAAAGCAGGCAATCAGCCTAACTCTGGGTGTGGGAGCAAGACTCATCAGCCAGGCATGAGCACGACTTGAACACCCCTTGCCAAATCCACCCTCGAGCTGTGGCCAACCCCCAGTGCTTCACAAGGAGATAGAAATGGGGATTTGGAAAGAAAAGGGATTTGAAAATAAATTCTAGGCTTTCCACAGGGCTTAGTTGTGATGAACTAGAGAAAAAAAAAAAAAAAGTAAAAAATAGAGTTCACCTTGTACACCCTGAAGATGACAATATTTGCACTCCACTCTGCAGAAAAAGAAAGGGGTTTTAGGCAAACTGCTGTCAGAGAGATGTGATGAGATTTTAGTTTGGATAGGAGGGGAATTTCTTTTGCAAGAGTTAAAAATCCCACCCAAAAGAGCAAAACAACAACAACCAAAAAATAATACTCATGGGTTGAAAATAGTGAGTCCAAATGAAAAAGTAATAATAACCAAACAATGTATTTTTCAGTGAGTTTTGATTACCCTTGAGGCAAAAAGTAGTCAAATTATGCATCAAAATGGAAAAGAGACAGTCCTTTGTGTTCCTTAGTGAGAATTCGTACAGCACGATGTTTGTAAAAAATAAACATGAAATAAAGAAGAGTTCAAGCAGATTTTCAAGCCCATTGGGGAGAGCTGTAAGTGTTAAAACACCAGGTGACAAACCCATCTCACAGTCCCGTCCTAAGGCATGGTCCCTGACCATGAACTTGTTTCGTTTCCAGGATGGAGAACACTCCCTGACTTTAACAGCAGCCAGAGCAGCTGGCCCAGGTGTCCTCAGTGCAAACATGCCCAGCTCTCCTAGCTTTGCTCACCTTGAATGATGCACTCGGGGCCTGCCCTTCACCCTCCCTGCACAGTCAGTGGTTACCAGATCAGAATATTGATTAGAGCTGCTGCTGATTAACTCAGCCATGGCGTGCAGGGCGGGTGTTACTGGGAGGAAAGGCAGCAGGAGGTGGGAGGCTCCTGAAGCCACCACGGGAACACAGCACAGAAGCCACGAGTGGGTGAAGGAAACCAAAGCCTGGGTGGAGCAAAGAGCAAGGTGAAGGGTGTGAGCAGAGCTGGCGGTGAAGCTGCAGGCAAGGTGACACATTCTGTACAGTTCTTACAGTGCTTTAACCATCCCTCCTGCCTGGCACTCCTCCAGCACTGCTGCCATGGGTGGAAAGGGGCAGAGCTCCCCTCCTGCCCTTGTGCAATTCCATCACAGCAGGAACTCCAAATCCTGCAGATAAACCCTGTGCTTATCCATCCCGAGCTGAGCTTTCCCTGAGTGCTCTGTTCTGCACTGCCTGTGCCCGTGAACGTCCCTCTGTGAGACCCAGAGCAAGACACACACAAACGCTGGGCTTTGCTGTTATTGTCCTTGCTGTGCTCACCAAGGGTGTGTGGCCTAATTCATAGGTGGAGCAGCTGAAAGGAAAAACAGAAGGCCATTTTTTCCTTTTTCTCACTGACAAAATCCCTAACTGACAGGAAAATATGCTTTTCCAGCCCCATTTCTGGCTGGCACAGGCACTCTCAGAGCACCGTGACCATTCACAGACTGTGCCAGGGTCGCAAACAAAAACAACTTCATTTTTTTAAACCCCTCAAATAACCCACAGCGTTTCAATAAAATAATCTGTGGTCACCTCAATTCCAACATGTTTTAAAGGTTCCTACTTGGAGAGCAAGACATAGAATAGAATTTGTAAAGCTGTCTTATAGTTTATTATTTTCTTTGCGAGAATGATTTACTGTGCTGATGGTATCAGCTGCCTCAAATCTCTTTTGTAGCTGTCTGATTTTCAGGAGCTGGGCAGAGCACAGATTTAAATTCCTGAGGGAGATTTCTTAGATAATCTAGGGAAAGTGCTAGATTTTGGCAGATCAATCAAACTCCTCCAGCAAGAAGGTGTGACTGTAATGCAGAATCTCTGGACTCTAGCACTCACTGCAACGACCCCGGGTTGTTGTGGAGCTCTGGTGTGAATTGTACACTTCAAATCAGCCACAAACAGATCCTGGACTTATTAAAATCAGCTGCAAAGCTGGCACTAGTGCTTCAAAAAGACTACTTTAGGGGAAAACAGAGAACAGTGGAGCGGCTGCAGTTTCGGGTTTGGTTTTGGTCTGGTTTTTTTAACATTGTGGAAGGAAGAGCTCTCGTTTACTAAAATGTTGTCTTTTGGTGTGGAACAAGAGGCTGAGCTCCAGAGCAGGCAGATCCTCTCCCGTCAGGGCCAGAAACAATCGTACATTTCAAAGGAACCTCCTGCAAGGCCAAGGAGCTTTTTGTTATGTAAACGACCCCAACTTGTTTGTTTTTGTTGCTGTTTTTAAACGCCGTGTTGGAGATATGTCTGTTGTGTTAAACACATCAAACAGGGCAGCAGAACACGGGTCTGCCGCATCCTGAGCTGTGCTGGAGACACGGGGAGTTTGCGGAGGGCTGCATTTCAAACAGCAGCTCTTTGATGCTCTAAATGGGCTCAGGAGTCCCCGTCAGAACAGGGAGGTGGGAACAGCAAAGGGCGGTCACCTGCACCATGGGGACATCCCCAGGGGCTGCCAAACCCGACAGTTCCTGCCTCAAAGATCACTGCAACTGCTCCCGAAACACAGACAAACCCAAAAACTGCCACTGCCACCGCTGATGTTCAAACCCTCCACTCGTCTGCGAGTCAGTCCGTGTGGAGCCAAATCTGGAAGGTGAAAAAAGGAGTAAAAGACGGGGCCGCCTTCTGCCTGAAATTTGGTTTTATCATGTCCTGCAAATGAAGGGCTTTGAGGGGTTTTCAAAACTGATCAAAGAGCTGTGTAATACACCCCTTCACAGTCCAGACTCTGTGGGCTCCAAGGGTGGAATTTTCAAAGAAATATGCAGAAGAACCTGTTGCCCCAGATAAGTTAATTAACAAAACCAGTAATGGCTGGAATTCTGAATCTGATTATTCTTCAAACCTTCTCCTGCCACTGCATTGTGATTTGTTTCAAAAACCATGCATTGTCAGCTTCAGTTTATCAAAAGTTGCCGCGCTGTAATACTCTAATTTTGTGAGGTACTGTGCATAGAGCCAGATAATCAGATTCCATCCCAAATATCGATACCCAGGATAACCAGGGAAGCACGGAATCAACCCCCTGAATGCCTTTCTGTATCTGTGAGGAGAGCGGGGGGTCAGAGCAGAGCAATGGAAACCAAACTGCTGGGCACCAGATCAGATTAATGTGCAAAAATCAGCAGTTGAGTCTGTGCATCTCTTGCCTTGGGACTTAAACAGTGCCAACTCCCTCGGGGCATTTTCTCCTTCCTCCTCTCCTATGGCTCTGTTATCAGTATCTTTAGCCTGTTTACTCCCTGTGCTCAATTTCCCGTCTCCCGTCTCTTCTGGAGGAGCTCAGATTGCAAAGTTTCGCCTCACTCCATGTAGACGCACTCAGTCAGTGTTTACTTTCTTGTGAAATTCGCTATCAAAGACAAGCCTACAGCATCCACTATTCCGAAGCCTCTTTCCCACAGTTCTCCTTGTTAGATATGCAAAGGAGGTCCTTGAAGAGCTATTACCGAGTGTGAAAAGAAACATAAAATTTGGTGCACTCTTGATGTTCCTGTCTGGGCACCGAGACCGAAACAAAGCCCAAACCTGCTCCCCTCCAGCAGCACAGGCTGCGTTTGTCAGACACCTCCCAGCTGCTGAGCAGCAGCCTGCTCTGTGCTGTCCCCGGGTGATGTGAGCAGCAGCCACTGCACTTGGAAAGCCTTGTTTGTGTCTTCCAGTGAAGCTTTCGAGCATTCCAAGAGCTGCTCCAGACTTGCTGAGCTGAAAGTCGGCTGAAATGCAGGCTCACCCTTCCTAAAGACGTTTGCTGGATGATTCTTTGGTTATGGGAGGCCAAGACCTACCAAAATCCGTCTGCTGGCCTGTCCCATGGGCCCTGGAATGCAGAGCTCAGCTCTGAATATCTTCATACAGAGATGTAAAAGAGCCAGGGGAAAGAGCAACCTAAGCTTTAGAGAGCCCCCCAAAACCCAGCCTGGAGCTGGCTTTAAGCTGTAGGAGGTTTTTGTCTGTCCCTCCTTAGCCATGACCATGTTGGAAACAGGCACTCTGTGCAAAGGAACCTCACCATCAGGAAGGTGTAAAGCTGACATAACCTGGAAGCTGAGATGGGAATGACAATCCAACCTCAGCAGAAAGGCTGCTCCAGAAATTGGAACATGAATTGCACCTCTTGCCTGGAATTGCCATGAAGATCCAATGGTCCTGCTGCACCCTGCCCATGGGGCTCGTATCACCCTGCAACTCTACTGCAAAATTGCTGGCAGGGAAATTACTAAAAACACCTAAAAAGATTTGCAAGAGTAAAACAATCTAGAGTGATATTTGATCTTCCAAATCCCACATTTTATATTTATTTGGTGCAGTGTTCTGTCCTTAAAATTACCATTAGAATTATCACCATGCTTATATTTGATTAAATGGCATTTTTACCTGGTTTCAGATTGAATCCATTAATTTAGCATAAAAGGTGTGTGTAGATATGTAGCTTGGTTTTTATTCTCTCCCAACTGTCAATGAATGGCTTACAAAAATGTTACCAACATATCTTATGTCAAACAAGAAAGGCTTATTGAAGAAACAAAAAGGCTGCATCAAGATTGTTGCAAAAGGATGGGAAGTCTGAGGAAACTGTCATATCTCATTGTTCAAATCAGCATTCTGAAGAACAAAAAGGTTCTTTAATGTTATTTTAAAAAGAAAAAAAAGATGACATGATTAAAAATACCCCCAGCATCTACAGTAATTAAAGGTGCAAAACTTCAATAGAAATCTGTCCTTTAAAAATCCATTTACAAGACAAAACGTTGTCAATATGCAATAAGAACATTTTGACCGCTAAAATCTTAAAAAGAAGGAAAATGGCATAACTGGAAGAGTACCAAAGGTGCAGATGTCAATGCCATGATTCTGATGTTATCGAATTACCGTGGTGATCACAGGCCAGGTTTGCAATGTGTTTGTAGAACCAGAGCAGTCAAAGGCAGTCTCCTTTGTAATGCAGGTGTCAGAACATGGCACTGGGAGCAGCTCAGGAGATGAGGGCCCAGGCTGAGGGCAGCTGGAATGTTCCTGTCACAGCAGCTGGGAAAATCTCCCCAGCTTTGAGGCATCCAAACCTTTCCTCAGGCTAAAAGCTTTGCAGTGAAAGGTGAGGGCATTTTCCCCCCGTGTTTTATCAACTGATCAAATGTTCTTTGTCCCTTTCCTGTTTTTTATTTCACACGGACATTAGTCTCAGATAAAGGAACCATAAAATAACAAATATACAAGACAGAACCAAACAATGCCTGTCCTCCACAAAAGAGTATTTTCAAGTTGAAGGCACAAGCTCAGAACTGGCAGTCTCCTCTTGACAGTCTCCTGTGTTCTTCAGCACCTTTGGTAGCCCGGAACTTTGAAGCCCCGCTTCTTACCACACTCTTCACCCAAAAAAGAGAGACAAAACGCAAGTTTTGAAATCTCTTTTGGTTTGTGTGGAACAAAAAAAGCTCAAAGCAGCAGCAGGTCCGGGCCAGTAGCACAGAGAGCTGTGTGTGGGCAGATTAGAGAGTGAAGGGACGACATCACTGCAGAGGAGGGGAAGGGGAGCCGGGCACATGCAGATGATGAAAGCCTCATCAGCTCTGGAGGAGAGGGGAAGGGGAGCCGAGGTGCTGATCACTGAGGGAAGGAGGAAAGCAGATTGCTGCTCCTCGTTAGCTGCAGGGATGCTGCAGCGACGATGGGAACTGGCTGCAGAACCTCTGGGGAGCAGGAAATGCAGATTTATTAATACTGAGCGTTTTGCAATAAATATGTGTCCTCAAATAGCCAAAATATACTAAAAAACCCACCAAAAAAACAACAAAAAATCTTCATTCCAACATTATCAACATCCAGTATTTCTGAATTTCATTTTGAAATGACAGGTGCTTTTGCAACACAGTGGGCTTTTTCCATTCTAACATAGCAGCACATTTTGAAAATATAATTGAAATCGTTTTGTTCACTGATACTTTTCCCTGTATAATGAATTTATGTCATGTCAGGATTTTCAAAAGATGCTGTAATGTGGGAAAAAAAAATCAAAATAATGACTTTTCCTGTAGCTCATGCTTTCCCCGAGATAGGAAATTTGATTCAAAGCATACACTGAATTTAGCTGGACACCCATGGACTTCAGATCTATGAGGAGATCTTGAAGAATGGAAGGAAAAAACTCATGACAACAAACTGAAGGAATTCCTCTTTAAACAATGCCCTACAAACACACACAAGGATCACTCCATCCTGCCTTTGATGTCCAACTCCCCAAAGCTTTGACTTTGCTGCCACAGGAAGAGCAGAGCCGGGCCCCCAAAGCAGCTGGGGGGACCCAGATCTGTTCTCAGATCAGGAATTGTCTGATTCCAGCCTGCTGCCTGCTGGGGAATTCACATCTGCCCTGGCAGACCCTACCCAATCCTGCTCCGCAACGTGAAATAATCGCTCAGTTCTGGGATCTTTGTACAACCCTCGGTGAAGTCCCAGCCTTGTTGTGCTGTTTTCTGGAAATATCAATTCCACTTCCCAAGCAAGCCCTAAGGCATTTGGAGCAGTATTTACTGAGCTAAAATCGGATCTACCCAAGCAGGACCTGTTTGTTTGACAGAGCTGATCCTGTCTCTGCTGGATAAACAGGTGAAGATACAGCAGGCTAGAGCTGAACAGAGCCAAGGGCAGCATGGGCTATTGTCTGGACCAAAAGAAATACAGAAACCAGGTTGATATTAGCACTCGGGCTGATTGTAACCTGTGGCTCTCTGGAAATAAAGCTTTTGTAAAGGGGATGCTGATACCTCCTTAACTGTTCCAGCACAAACGCGGCCTCTGAAATACAGTTCAGAGCCAGCTCCATCAAGGAGTGTTTTGTAAATGAATAATGACTTTGCTTAAAGCTAATCAACATCAAGTGTGTTAAAAAAGATGAAATAGTGCTGGAAGGCAGTGGGAGGTAGAGGAGCCTCAAAGTGCAAACAGGTGCTGATCTCCCTTCAGGGGGGATTGAGTGGCACAGACCTTACAGGGCTGTCACTTCTGATCAAAGCAAGCTCCAAGACCACATAATCACCATCACCCACCTTTTAAAGGATGCCCTGATTTATCATCTGTCACTGTTAATAACTTGGCTACTCTGTCTGAAATACTTAAAAACTTTACACGAGTATAACATTTCAAATTTTTTTAAAGAAATGCGTAAATGGTTTCAAATAAAAGGCACTGGAGCTGGTCCTTTGAGGCCATCTGTTGCTGGAGACCACCTGCCATCAAAGCCCACCTGAGCAGGAACATCCCATCCTTACAGAGCCATGCCCTCGCTGCAGGGGTGTTCAGGCTGGGGGAGCAGGGTGTGTGTCAGACACGGCTGTTCCTGATCTCTGCAGCCACGGGATGACAGCCAGATGTGAATGATGGCTGCACATAACACATAAAATGCTGTTTGGGCAGAACCTGAAGGGATCTGAACATTGCTGGGCTAAGCCCCTGACATCCTCCCAGCCGTGTGCCTGCACTGCTCAGTGTCCCAACAGAGCAGGTCCAAACCCTGCAACTGCTGAGATGAATTACTTTTTTGTTTGTGAGAAGCATCAGCTTTTCACCTAGAAACAAGGCTTTGCAACTGCTGAGCTGAATTATTTTTCTGTTTATGAGAAGCATCAGCTTTTCACCTAGAAACAAGGCTTTCACCATCATCATTAGAATTTTGTGGGGTTTTGCCCTGACTCCCATTTCTCCCTGCTGATCTCATACTCTTCCATTAATCTCTCCTCAGTAAACCACACTTTTCTACCAAGCTACCTTTGCCAGAAAAAGGAACTTTCTGTCTGTCTTTTACCTGTTCACAAGCCTGTGGCAAACATCTGGTTCTTGGTTTAGTGGATGTACACACCAACAGAACGCCTTTTTTCTAAAATTTTTAGCTGATGAATGCCACTGGACATTTCTTCCTCAGCAAGTCTCCTATGGAGTGACTGGATTGTTAAAACAACCACATACAGACATTTCTCCAAAAAGCCTGAGACCAGCAAATACCTATTGGGCCTTGGCAGTAAAGAAAAATCGTATAAGGTTCAACAAACAAAAACACAAACATGATTTCACTAAAATTTTTAATTACTGTGAAAAATAAAGAAGTTTAATATTTTTGCATTGTTGCCTTAATAACTTTTAATATTATTATTTAATATTAATATGCAGCCTTCTAAGGCAAAATACAAATCTGTTAATTATCAATAACTATATTAACTTTTTGAAAATAAGTATATCACTTTCTTTTAACCATAATAACCTTCTAATTCTTTAAGTAGCAACTTAAACTGTTAAGACCATTAGGGTTGTGGGACAGCAAGAAGTACAATTTCTGAGCTAATTAATTCTTAAGGTGTCCTCAAAGCCAGTCATTACGTTCTGCTGCATTTACAGTGTACTAGTCCTGATGTAAAGACTTAGCATCATTATGTACTGAAGAATCTCATTTGCTTGCCAGTAACCCCCCAAATAATTCCTGAATAACTGCAAGCATGAAATAAAATCTGAACACTTGGTTTACAGTTTAACAAGAATCTATTTGTAAGACGATGCCTCCAGCCAAGCATTATTTGTCATTTTCATAGAAAAAGGTGCAGCTCTGCTCTGATGACAATGAGGGGCCTAAGCTGACAACTGAGTAAACTCAGAGTGGCAGCAGGAACTCACCCACTGCTGAACATCTAGCTGCACTTTTTTTCTCTTCCAGAACCCTGATAGCAGGGTTATTTCAGTGCTTATTTCAGTGACTGATGCACATAGGAGCAAAGCCTGGGACCATCCCATGAACAAAGCTGTCCTGGTGAAGCCAGTACTGACCCTTCTGTCAGATGTGAGTTTTGAGGGAGGCACACGTGCTCCTGGGGAGGCGACACACACAGACCAAACACATTCCTGAAGGCTTCCTGCAGCAATCTGCAATATATAGGTCATTTTAAAACTCTGGATTTCTCAGGATCCAAAGCCACTGATTTAGCCAGAGCATACACAGATGCACAAGCCTGAATTCAGTAGTTTCAGAAGTGGATTTGTTTAGGGCAATGTCCTACTTTGGCTGCAGCATAATGTCCTCTGACAGGATTAACTTCCAGGGCATCTCAAAGCCCTGTGTCAAACAGTGGCACCCTGCCACAAAAGAGCAAAAAGATATTTTCTCTTCCTCAAAAGAAAACTCTTATATCAAAAGCTGCTTTACCTATGTGCACTTTAGACATGAAGATTATTGATAATACCTGCAAGATCACTTCTGTCACTCAGGTTGCTGGTCGCTGCTGGGAACACTTAAAAAGGGTATAAAAAAGCAAGAATTTATCTGTCACACTGCACAGATGAGTTGAAAAACCAGACCACCACTACTAAAGAAGCTTTTGTTGGAAAATTGCCAGCCACAACACGACTGTCACAAGGATCTCCACTCTCCCCGAGTCCATCAAGACCTGTTCTTTCTGTAATGAGACCTCTGACACGGGCTTTCCTAGAGCAGCCTGGGTGAGAAAGCGAGGTCCTATCCCCGCCCCAGCACCTGATCATCCAGCCTGGCCATCACCTGCAGGGAAAACTTCAGGTTCACACAAAACCAGGCTGCACTAAGAACTTCTTGAAACTGTATTTACAATTTGAGCTTTCATCAGGTAACTTCCCTGAAGCAGCATTCGAATCCTGCGTTTGTACTGCCCGGTGTCCCCTAAGTCTTCCTTCCCACAAATGCTGATACTTTCATGGGGTTAGAAAGGGGGAAAACTCCCCAGAAGGGTAGAGCCTGAATTGTGTTCCAGCTGTGTGAAGTGAGGCAGCGATCTTTAACATGCTGAACACAGCCTATGCAAATCTTGCAGGGGTGTTAACCGAGGATCATTGTTGTAATCTCAGTGCTTTGTAAACACCGTCCTGCTCGACATCGCTGCAGCTTTTACATCACTAAAGCCCATTCAGTCTTCTCAGTTGCAGAGGCTCACAGAAGCACCTTCAAAATCCATTTATTTCATTACACCTTGTAATTTCTTTCGAGTAAATCACTGTTCTCCCTATTCATACTTGCAGGCAAGTATAACAACAACTATTATATTCAAAGTGTGCTTTTCTCAAAAGATGCAGGAAACAAGTTTATTAACTGTAAAGCACATCAGAGGAAGTTTAGAACACACAAAATTATCAAACTAAAGAACATATTTTATTTTTAATAAAATAGTGGAGCATGAAAAATAATTGTATATTACAAATATACACAGCACAGAACTGTGCACCCCCAGCACAGTAAAGAGTATCACTCTATACAAAGCTTCCCTTTGCAGAATCTAGTGCTTCTTGATCTATTCATAGTGAGAATTTGTTTAACAATAGAAAGAGTCAATAAGCCCTTTGGGTCTCTTTGAATTGATCTCCCCCCTTTTTTTTGCACAAATCAGTCCAAACGTGTATAACATTGGCTTGATTTCCATTAAAAAGCCACAAAATGTAACACTAAAGGGTTTCTGAGGACTAGACCTCTTAGTTCTTTTGTTAAGAGATTTCTTTTGTTGTCTTTATGTACAGCAAAATACTTGTTTCTCTTTTCATGTCATGGTAAGAAAAAAAATGTATTGCACATTATTCTTATTCACAAAGTTTGTGTCTGGCGCAGGAAGTTTCTCTTTTGGTGAAAGAATATTGGTGAGCATTATAGATTGAGCCTATTTTTAGGCACTCCAAGCCCAGCGGGCTGAGAGGAGTTGTGAAGGGTTTTAAAGTTAGCACGGAGGTTGTTTTCCCAGAGAGCATCCTCGCTCAGGACAGGCCTCCTCCATGCCCCTGCAGAGACAATGCTCACTTGGGCACTTCGAAAATCAAACCATTGCTCCATAAAACTTAACTACACCTTGTTACTCAGAGAGCTGAAGAAAACCCAGCCCAGCTACATGAAAAAGTTAAATGAGTGTTGGTTGTTGCGTTTGGTTTTGTTTAATCTGAGGGATGGATGGAATTCTTAACTACATATTAGTAACAGAGCAGACTGTTTTAATTCACAATATTTCTTTCACTGAAAACCTTTCCATGAGTACGTTTACCTTCAGTTTTTCACCAGGTCCTGAATTCAGCATGATACATTTTTGTGCCTTGAGATATTAAATTGTTCTGACAAAAAAAGCACCATTCACTTTTTAATTTCTGACTGCTACTGTGGACATTTGTAAGTCTGTGAGGTGGGTGAGAGTCAGTCTTTTCTAAAACCTGGTCACACACAGGTGGGCGGTTGTAAAGTTGATTCATATTTTGCAAGGTGAGTTTTCTGTGGATGTTGAGGTTTTTTGTAGATTCCACTGCTTGTAATAACACTCGCAGGTTTTCTCCTGCTTCTTTTCTTTAACCTCCGACTACAAACATTTTGCCAGGATTGAAGAGTCTTGGAAGTCCAGATCCACATGCCACTAGTAATGCCCACAACTAACAACATAAAAATTTTGACCATAAAAATTTCTACTGCTGGTATAGAGTTATTCATCGTGCAGTCTAGATTTTTAGTCTGGTTGTTCATCTTGCATTTCTGTTGAGTTGCCACGATTTTCCAGTAATCCATGTTCAGCCTCTCATAAAAATAGCAAGCTATCACACAAGTTGCAGGCACTGTATACAAAACTGAGAAGACACCAATCCTGACCATAAGTTTCTCCAACTTGTCGGTGTTTTCTCCACCTGTTTTCATCACCCTCCTGATGTGAAAAAGGGCCACAAAGCCGGAAAGAATAAAAGAAGTGCCAATGATTAGATAACAGGCCAAAGGAATGAGCACAAACCCCGTCAGGGCATTCACATCCATACTGCCCACGTAGCAGAGCCCTGTGAGCTCGTCTCCAGCCACCCTCCTCATCACCAGGATCATGATGGTCTTCACGGCCGGGATGGCCCACGCTGCCAGGTGGAAGTAGCTGCTGTTGGCCTCGATGGCCTCGTGGCCCCACTTCTTCCCAGCCGCTAGAAACCAGGTCAGAGTCAGGATCACCCACCATAAGGAGCTGGCCATGCCAAAGTAATAGAGCACCAGGAACACGATGGTGCAGCCGGTGCTCTCCAGCCCCTCTTGGATGACATAGAGCTGGCCGCTGTCCCTGTCACAGGCAATGCTTTCGGCGCCTGAGAAGAGGCGGATGATGTACCCCACCGAGTAGACACAGTAGCACATGGACAGGAAGATGATGGGCCTCTCGGGGTACTTGAAACGCTGAGGATCTATGAGAAAAGTGAGCACGGTGAAAGCGCTGGAGAAGAAGCACAGGATGGACCAGATGGCAATCCAAATGACAGCAAACTGTTTGTCATCCCTGCTCCAGTAAACATCAACCCCCGGCGTGCAGAGCGGCGCGCAGGAAGCGCTCTTTTCCACATGGTGGAACTTGCCGGGGTTTTCACAGGACGCTCTGCTCAGGCTGTCCTTGTGCTGCTGCAGATCGTGCCCACCGCTGGGCCGCTGGGGACGGAACATGGGGGGCAGCATGCTGGAGCCCCGGGGTGGCTCGTCCGACCCGTTGTTGGGGGCTTCCATGCACAAGTAATTGGGGTCGTTCTTGTTGGGCAGTTTGCTGCAGTCCAGGGAGTCCGGCCACTTAAAATTGAACTGCTCCATAATCGGGGAGCACTTCAGCCTCGCCTGCTCGCACATCACCCTGCAGGCCGGGATCGGGGTAGAAACCTGCTCCGTGCACATCGGGGCATAGAGGGAGCACAGGAAAAATTTCAGATGGCCGTGGCAGCCGTACTCCACCAAGGGGGCAAACTCGTGCAGCTGAATGGCAGCTTCCCTTTGGTTCTCGTGGCCCATCAGGTTGGGCATCCTGGTCATGTTGTAGCCGATGTCCTTGCACATGGGGATCTCGATGGGCTGGCACCTCCCGTCGCCGGGGCGGTCGATGTCCATGGAGCTGATGGCCGCGCAGCAGCCGCTGAGCCAGCAGAGCAGCAGCGCGGTGCTGCCGGCCGCCGGCCCCATTGTGGCGGCTGGCGTGTGTCCGGGCCGCGGGCCGGGGGCCGCGGGGCTCAGAGCAGCGGCCGCCCGGGCCCTGCCCGCCGCAGCAGCGGCCCCAGGCGCGGCGGGGCCGCGGGGCGGGCGGAGCGGGGCGGCATCGCCCGGGCCGCTGCGGGCCCGCGGGGAGCGCCCGGGCGGCGGCCGGCGGAAGGGAAAGCGGCCCCGCTCCGCAGATGCGCTCAACTTACTGCGGGCAGCCCGGCAACTTTCTGCTCCCCGGGCTTCCACTTTGGCGATCCGCCTGCCCGTGTGCCTTTCCTCCGCTTGCTCCCTCGCCCCGCTGCCGCTGCCCGGCCGAGCGATGTCCGGGGAGCTCGATGTGGGCACAGGCGGGTGGTCACCGCGGCCCCTCGCACATGTCCCGGGCGCCTTTGGGAGCGGCGGCTGTCTCCGGGGATCCTCCTCTCCTCCGGCGGGTCGCAGCTCCTCACTTTCTTGCCGAGAGGTGGGGATTGGTTTATCCGAGCGCGGAATAAAGGAGGAGGAGGGGGAGGAAATCTCTAAGCCATTGAAGAGGGGGGCCCGTAGAATCCCCCCCTGCTCGCCGCCCTCTGCTCCGGGTTTGCAATAGGTCGGCTCGGGCGCTCTGTGCCGAGCAGCGCTGCGCTGTGCGCGGTGTCTGCGCCGCCTCCTCGCCGGCTCCTGCGGCCGCACCAGCTGGGGCTCTTGGGGGCGGCTGAATCCCAGCAGAAAATAAAGT
>VZSR01003800.1:7638911-7685213 GCA_013398615.1 Brachypodius melanocephalos | reverse complement strand
AAAAAAAAAAAACTGTGCAGGATCCGCCTCGCATACGACATCCACTTTGCATGAGAAAGGTGAAGCTGACACGGTGATTACTTTCCAATCACTCGGAACGCCTTGAAGCCTCCTTAAGGACCCCTACAGGTTCTCCTTGATCGGCACAGATTAGAAAATGCCCCATTTGTTTCCCTGTCCTTCTCTCTTTCCTTCCTTTCTGCTTTCCCTCCCGTTGCCCTCTCTTGAAAGTTTAACAAGCCCTTTTCTGTAGGAGGCGTCAGCCTGTCCTCCCTCGCTCAGGTAGGAAGGCAGCGAGAGCGGAGCCTGCAGACTTCGTGTCTCCTAATCAGAGGGTTGAAGGTGGTGCCTCCTTGACTGCCTTGATTGGAGGGGGGCAAAGCTTGAGCAGGGAGGATGTGGGGAGGAGGATGCATTTTATGGCGAGTGCTATAAACTCTTCGCTGCCAGGGTCATAAAATATGCTCGCTTTCAGCCTAGAGTCTTAGCTTTTTTTCAAATGTCGTGCTTTGTCTCGAATGCCTAAGTGAACAGGACAGGCAGGATTGCTGGAAAAGTACCTGATTATGGTTTTAGTCACAGTATGGCATCACTCGAAAAGTAGCTTGGTTTTGGGGGTTTTTTGTTTGCTTTTTTTTTTTTTTTCCTCCTTCTTTAAATAATAAATGCTAAGAGGACGAGAGACATACCCTTGGGGAAGTTACTTCATTCACTATAGAAAGGATACTTTCAGATTTTTGGAGACGGGAATCGTTCTAAACTGAGTTGTGGTTACTTTTAAAGTTAAGCTTTGAGTTTGATTTTGCTTATTGGTCTCTGAGAGCTAAAGAAGGAGGAAGTTAAATCCCCAGCCAAACTACAGCTCGCAGTTTTACCGACGGAAAAGGAGCCCAGTGAGCAGAAGTCAAAGATTAGCTCTGCTCAGCTCCCCCTTCCCCCGCCCGTCCGCCCCCCTTTGAGCTCAGTTTTAGCGAACATATTAATGAAGAAGGAAAATCTCTCTTTCATTTCATTCATGCTCACCCACACAAACCGGGCTCCTCTCCATTAGTGCCTGTTTCTTATCGAAAAGAACACGGATTCTCCTGGAAACTCCCAAATCCCGCAGGGTCACAGTTAATACCCCAGCAGCTCTGGAAAGGAAACTGTTGGCTTCCTCAGCTGTGATAAGGGTGAAATGGATCCAAGCAAGGACAACAAACCAGGGCTAATATTTGTCTCTGAAAGCCCTGAAGATGTGGCCAGCTCTTGCCAAGGAGTAAAACCATCATAAAAATGTGCCTTGAAAAGCGGGCTCCTTTTTGTGGCTGTTCAGTGCATCGAGGAGATTATATTTATATTTATAAAGTACTGGTCTGAGGGACCGACCTTTGCTTGGACACTTTCAGATTCCTCAGGGAATGTTTCAAAAGCAGGCAGTGCTATGAGCAGAAAAAGAGCTTTATTTATTTTAGTGTGTCTGTGTGTGTGTGAGAGAGAAAGGGTGTGCTGGGGCATTTCCATTCTTCATTAATCTAAGCCTGTTTTCTTAGTATTTGTATTCATCCTGATTCCTCTTCTGGAGAGCTCAGCTGGGGGTAGCAGGGAAGTGTGGGGAAAGCTTTTTCAAGGGACAAGTAAATTCTACTTTAAAAAGTAGAATTTAAATAATAATAAAAAAGTAGAATTTAAATAATGCATAACAGGCACATATTCAATGTTTGTTTTATCCAGCTGGATTGTTTGGGAGCTTGTTTTTATTTCTTTCTTTTTTTTTTTCCAACGAGTATTTTTGTAAAGCATATTCTATCACCATTGACATGAAAGTAATCTAGAAAAAATACATTATATAAAACATGGCCTTTTTCTTCTGTAACACTGATAGCAACCTTTTTCTCCTAAGAGGCAGAAAAGGAACACAAATGAAAGTGAGGGGGAAAAAAAGGGGGGGAAACCTCCAACCTTTGTAGTTGTGTCTCTCTTAATTGATCTTTCATGTGCCAATTTAAATCAGTCTTGTTTTTCTAGCCATTATTTTAGCCAGTGCATCCTGCTTTAGATAATTTCTTTTACTTTCTATATTTTTAAAGAGCTATCTACAAGTATCAGCCATTGAATGAGCCTGAGTCAGTGAGAGTAACAAACAGAACATTATTATAGAAAAATGAGAGTGCTGAGAAATCAGCAACTGGAAGATACCTCTGTAACTAATAAATGAAAAGAACCTTTTGAAGGCTCCAGCTGAAAAGATATTTTATTTTATTTTTTTTCTCCTGTGTGTGGGATTTGAGATGTGTGATTCTATGGAGCAGCCAGGCACCCCTGCTGCTAGGCCCTGGCTAGGAGTTGGCCCCCCTCTGGCAAATGTTATGGAGAATTGGGAGGAATTTTATGGCTGTCTTTTCCCTCAGCTCTTTTTTCTTTTGTCTTCTTTGAAGAATGACTTTAGACATTTTATTTACATATTTAACCATGGATGAAAGAGGAAAAAGAAAGCATTTGGGCCGTTGTGGGAATAGTGATATGTTTAAATTAATGGAAATCTTATTAGGCTTCTAAAATTTTAAGCAAAAGATTTTTAATGAAACTTTATAATTAAACATGATTTCAAATAATGTGCCAACTCACAGGAAGGATGCATTTCTCCCCCTAGCTATTCTTCTCCCCAGCTCTAAAAAATGTGCAGAGGAATAATCTCTATTTTAAAGTCCAGCTCTTCTTCTGTCCCGTAAGGAAAAGATTTAAAAACTTGAATATTTAATAAGGCATGCGGTAATTCGAACCATAACTAAATATTTCATAGGTAAAGCAAACCATAAACGAGCCAGGAAAATTTAAAAAAAACCCAAAACCAACAACAAAACCCAGCAGCCCTGGTCCCTGCAATGGCAAAGTTTCATGCTGGATAATCTGTTACAGTGGCAGTGGAATAAAACACTTTGATATGGCTGATGGTGAAAATCAAAGTTGCATCCATTCTATCCATGTTAGAGTCATTGGAAATTACAGAGCCAGGCAAGGCTTTATGAAATGGGATTAAAGAAGACCCAAATAATCCATTTGAGAGAAAATGTTCTGACACTCCAGCAGTAAAGAGAAATGAAATGAGCAGCTCGGGGAGTTGAAGAGTTAATTAGAACATTAAAGATTTTTAATAAAATAGTCTAAATTACTTATGAGGAACAATGGTGTGCCATGACAGATCGTGAACTGATGTTGACAATCCTGTGTTTAAGAAGTCTGTAGCTATAACTGATTTTCAGGTTTCATATTTCTGGCCAGCCATTTCTTACACACAAAAAATAGAGATCACTTTAATGTTAATCCCATTCAATAATCCTATTCTCATCTGTATTTTTACACATTCATTCACTTTTAAATTCATGTGTTTTATTCCAGTAATGAATTCTATTTATATATTAAAAACCACAGATATTGAAACCTATATATTAAAAAATTGTTAGCCCTACAGATAACAACTGTGAAAGAAAAGGATCACGCACACAAAAAGAAAGCTGATAGCTATTCTAGCAATGTTACAAGCATGTATTTCTTACTGAATTTCCACTAGATATTAATAAAATTAAATGGCATGCAAAGAAATGTTTATTTTCTAAACCAAATGAGTTTCTTTTTTTCCTAGCTAAAGAATCTTTGTAGCAGTTTTCCTCCAAAATTTAAGTAAACATGTCTGCCTAATAAGACAAGCACACTGAGAAATATTCCCAGGCAAGTGTGAATCTGCACAAAGCACAAAAGTTTTAATTGCCTTAGAAAGCCACCACCACCAAGAGTTAAAAGAATTAAAAACAAAAACAAATCATAAATGGATGAGTGGCTTGTATAGTATTGCTCTAATACAATTTAGCTGGCTATTTTAAGGGCACTTCCCTTGAAATGTGGTTTGAAATATTACCAAAGGTTCGACGGGGTGCATTAGTGTGAATTGCAAATCAGAACATTTCTTTAATCCCCTTTTCATGGCCTGGCTTCGGATCAGTGGCATCTAAGGGACTCCCCACTGCTTCTGGCTCAGGAGGAACCATTCACTGAGGCAGCTTCCCTCCTCTATTCCCACAGTCCAGAAAACAACACCACAGACAGACACCCTCCAACTAAATTAGATTAAACTCCTTCTCTTCCACAGCACATTAGCCTTTTCACTGCCCAAGACTCATTATTCAGCTACTCCTAATTTAAAGATACAGTATTTTTCTGCTCTTAGGAACAAAAACAATGAACAAAACTAAAGCCAAAGCAGAAAAAAAAAGAGAATTCCTGGTTAGAAATAAACCTGATAATGCTACAATTGCGTAAAGGCAAGAGAATATCCTTTTCACTTATACTCTAATATTACAGGAATATTATAATTTTAAAGCACAGGTGGCAGCAGAAAGTTCTGCTGACACTAAAAAGAAGAACAGGCTGAGTACAAAAAGAAAATACACACAGATTTTCTTTTCTTTTAAACACCATTTGATAACCTTCATTCACCAGTCTTTCTGCATGCACTGTTTGCATATCTTGAAGCCAAATCTAGGCTTGCAAAGATATAAACAGGGAAAACTGCAGATGATAGCAAGGATTAATTACTTCTGTTGTTGTCATTTCCTCCTTTATTTCCATCCATAACTTCTCCGCTCCTCCTTTTCAAGGTAAAAGCAGACTTTGACACCCTCTGTCATTCGGGTCTGAATCTGCAGCTGCTCACAAACACAAATTCAAGCAGGCAGCAATCTGCAGGAGCAGGCAGCCCCCGAGCCAGCTGGCTCTGGGACCTCAGGGCTCTGGGTTGCCTTTGCTGCACTGCACTCACTCCTGGGCACTATTGCACACAAGTCATAATCCCTGTGCACACCTGGTGGTGCAAAGGAGAGCAGGGATGCTCTCTGACCAGTAATGTTCTCTGACTTAGGAAGAAATGAGCCCCTCTGCTGCAGGAGAGTCTCTCCTGCCCATGGCTGTGTGTGCCTGGGTGCCCTTGCCTTGTACCGGCACTGGGGCGGTCTGTCCCTCTGTACCACACCTCACACTCTGAGCTCAGTTTTGGGCTCCTCAGGACAGGAAAGGCTCTGAGGGGCTGGGGCCAGTCCAGAGAAGGCTCTGGAGCACAGACCTGGTGAGGAGCTCCTGTTGTGTTCCATCAGCTGGCCAACAGCATCACTTGGGATGCAGTAGATGTGTCAGTTCCCTTTGTCCTGCCACAACCATTCATTCCTTTGCTGGTATTTTTGTGCTCTTTGTCACTTCAGACTATTTACACTTTTACAATGCCTCTCTTGGTAATGTCTGTGAGTTTGTCCCATGAAGAAGAGGACAATTTTAGTTTTATCAGTAACTCCAAAGTGTCATGCAGGCAAAGCTGACATCAGTTACAATCACAGAATCATGGATTGTTAAGGTTGGCAAAGCCCTCCAAGATCATCAAGCCTAACCAATGGGTTTAAGGTGATTTGGAACACAAGCTAAAATTCCAGACCTGTCTACGTGAACCCTCATGGCTCCTCACTCACTCTGATTTATACTGCTGTCTTGAGGTAATTTTGATTTGTAGCATCAATTTTAACCTTTAAGAATCCTTGACACAGTTCAGATCTGAACCAAAACGTAGCAGTTCAAAGATTGCCATATGTACATGATATTCCCCACAGGAATATGTTCTTCCCCCATTATTTATTGTGATATACTGAGGAAGAACCAATCCCAGCACAGCTTTATGTTCTACCCCTCTGCTAGAGGGCACTGGCAGGGACAGGGTGTCCTACTGGGTGGGCTTCTGGCCTGACCTGCTGAACCTTTGTACATTCCCAGGTAGCAGGAATGTATGATGGGGGTTTAATCATTGCTGTAAGTCACCCTTGCACATTCTCCATCTGGCATTTAAATTTTAAGAGTGTGATGGCAATCACACATTCTCTGAAGGAAGCATGGAAAGGTTGAAATGCCATTGTTTGGAATGCTATTTATTATTTCCAGATCACAAAAAAAGAGATGCTCTATGTATGCTGCATGTGAGAGGCATAGGAGGGAGGGATCCAGCAGTGAAGGCAGGCATGTCACCTTTCTCAAAATCAGCACAAAGGTCACATATAAAAGTGGCTGCTGTGTTTCTAGCCCAGCCTTTCCCTCACCTAATGACACCAAAACTGAATTGTAGCTGGTGGCAGAACCTCTACTCTCAATGTCAGGCTGCAGGACAAGGGACATGGCTCAGGCTGAGTTTGGGGCCAGAGTGGCTGCTGGCTATTTGAGCCCCACATGCACTCACAGCCTAAACCACAACCCATCCCAATGTCACCAAATCCAATCTCTCCTTTTATCCTCATCATTCAGAACATGGCCAGGCTGTACTTGCCAGGCCAGAGCAGGAGCTTGATAGAAATGTTAAAGCATTTGACAGAGAATCCATCTGGCTCCAACCCACAAACTGCCAGTGTGGGACAGAGGGAGGCACAGAAAACTTTCCTGAACCATGGAGTTACACCAGTATGAAATATGGGGAGGAAGTGTTACATCTAGATCCCTCTTAGATGTTCAGAGGCCTTTTTTCCTATTTCAATTATTATTGTATGGAATTGATTAAAACACAGTGGGAGAAAAGACCTGCTCAGTCTGAAATATTTGTATCAGATAGGGAATGCACAGACAACAGCATGGTAGAGTAGAATGAGATATCAGTGCTGGAAATGTCTCTGTGTCCTCCAGCCCCTTGTCTAACTTTGTGTTTTTCCTGTCATTAATATTCTGTATTTAATATTCTGCTTGGTGGAGGTGAATGGAAAGAGCTTGGACACAGCCGTGTTGGAATGCCCCAATTATCCAAGAGAGAGTGATCAGAAAACTCAGACATTTGGGAAGATACTGCCAGAGCTTTCTAGATTCACTGCCAGTTCAGTACATATAGATCTGAGCTGGGCAACCTCCTGCTCAAGAGCACACAACACTGGAACATGCTGCACACATTAGGCAACCATGTATACAGAATCAATTCAAAGCAGCTGTTGGAGACCAGAAATTTTAGGGGAGCTATAGGGTGAATTCCTCCATCTATACATCTTTTTTGGGGTTTTTTTTGAAAGTGGGAATGCAAAGGAGGAGGGAATGAAAAATTGATACTGCTCTGTGCTCCAGATGAAAGAACAAACATAATTTTATTTTCTTTAATGACTGTACTGGATTCTGAAATTAAACCCAGCGGGTAAAAAGATCCTGGGCAGATTTCAAAAGAGATCATGCAGTCTGTCCATGTGCTAAGGCAGGCACATTTTTTAAGCCCTGCCATGTTCTGTAAAACTGAAAAAGGGTTATCCCTGTAAGCATTCTGCTTTTCAAAGCTGTCTCACTCCCTCCACCTACTCCAAGTCAGTGGATATTCCAAATAAATGTCATCCTAACTTTAAATGTAATTTTGTGGTTCCTCCCTCTAAGTTTAGAAGGAGAGTTGCAGTATACTCTGCATTAAATATTATTAGATCTCAACATACAGACAGCACACCCTTTTTATCCCCTCAGCAGAACCAGACAGAAAAAGAAGCCAAAAAAACAAACAAAAAACCCCCAGCCATATAAATAACTGAATATAATCCCCAGTACAGATTTCAAACCAATTGAACTGAGAATAGCTAACCTTCGCTCTGAACTCTCTCCAGCTGCAGGTTAATGCAGTTAATTGCAGAGCACCTGGTCTAAGCCTGAGGTATATGAATCATCCCAGCAGCACACCTTTCAATCTCTCATTCTTCTGCACTGCCCGGGGCGGCTGACAGCGCCTGGTGCAGCTTTGTTCCTGCTGGGTGTGCCAGCCGCTGTCACGGTTCCCTCCTGACGTGCGAGGGAAGGTTGTTCTTTCCAGGCTCCCCGTGTACCTGCCGGGCAGCGCTTTGAGGGTGTCTGTGTCCCCAGAGCTCACTGAGCCCGGGCTGTACCGGGCTGTGCCGGGCTGGGTGGGCTCCCTCAGCTCCTCCAGGGTCCCGCAGCCCCCCAACAATCCCCCGAACGGTATCTCCGCACCGTCAGCACCAAACGGGGCAGAACAAGAGGCTGCTGCTGCTCCTGGCACGGTGCATTGCACAGGGCGCCAGGGTGGGTGCAGAGCAGTGCGTGTGACACCTGCACAGGTGTGTTCTGTTTGCATGTTTGGAACACAGCGACATTGCCCGTGTCTGTGCACACACTGAACACCCCAACAAACCCAAGGGCACTCCTCTCCAGTTCGTTTTTCCTCCATAAGTGAACTGCTCAGCCCTTCAAACCTAAAGCCAGCCGTCTCCAGTTGTTTTTTAACTCCCCAACTGCTCACCCTTTGTCCATGGAAAGCCTGTTCTTGGATGCAGATTTGTTTATACATCAACAGCAAAAAGGCTAACTGAATTAACTGTTTACCTAAACACCGTAATGTAGATGCCTGTAACATATGTACAGCCATGTGTGTTTTATAAATAAATACCTATGTGCACATGTGTCAGGAACCAAAATGCCTACAGGGTCTTTTGGTGAGGGTGAACTACTTGTAGATACTTGAAGTTCTTGCTAGTCTGGGACTGATTATGTCATGCTTATTAAAGTGGTTTGCAGCTTTAAACTGGTAAATATAATTTGAAAAGGGCAGGACAATGTTTTGAAAATAGTTGGTCACTACTTTGCACAGACATAGCTCTGGAAGTGCAGTTTCATTTATCTCACCAAGAATTAACCAAACTACATCTCTACATGGGTGTAAGAAATCGTGTCACATGACATCCTTCAACTACTGGTGATACACAGATCAAGAACATGAAACTAATGGATAGACAGAAGGTGAGGGGAGAAAAGTCACGAAGAAAGGCAAATGGGCTGTATTGAACCTGTGCTTTATCCACAGAAATAATGGCTGTTTGTACAAAAATTGTACTGTAAGGAAGGACAGTCTGGAAATTATAAAACTGCCCTCTTTGGCAATACTGGTTCCCTGTTTCTTTGATGTGTGTCAGCACAGAAGATTAGGTTACTCCTTCAATTACACACAAATAACAATCAGACATTGTCACAACAATCTTGATGTTGTCATCTTTTCCATTGTAACATTCCACTGCACTGCTTGGCAAACTACCACCCAAATATCAAAGCACTCACTCCCAATGATTAGGATTTCAAGCCACTTATTTTCACTCTGCCTGATACTCCTGCTTTTTGCCTCTTACTTCATTAAGAGCTCCCATATATAATGAGAATGTTACAAGTGTAAAATACTAAATCTCTGATTTCAAGGCATTTGATGTTTGCTTTGTCCAAGCATAATAAAGGAGCAGACCCAAGGGAAGTGTGAACCAAGCACTGCAAGCCCCACGAGCAGGAGCCTTCTGAGGAACTGGGATGCCTTTCACACAAAAAAGGCCAAATCTGCTGCCATGGAAGTCAACATCAGAACTCTCGCTGACTTACAGGGAGTCAGCACTTTGTAGCTGGAGAGGTCATGTTCAAATGCAGCTTTGGAGCCTGCAGAGCTCAGGGTGAGGGACACATGCAGAAAAGCAGGGCATGCAGCTCCCTCCCAGGCCACAGAGGAGTTCTCTCAGAAACAGCAACCTCTGTCTGTGATGCTTGGCTGAGGATAAATGGTTATCTCTGGTAATCTGTAGGAAAAGCAGTGTCTCTACCCTAATTATGGATAAGATTTAGGAAATCAAAAGAGTTTCCACAGTTATCATCAGTCACTAATCTAATCAATATTTAGATCTATATCTGAGGTCATTATGGTGTATGTTCCTCCTCTGTAATCAGTTTTGGTTTGTTCAGTTGGGTGGGACAGTTCATCTGCTGCAGTGACACAGATGCGCATCCACCCTGATGTGACAGCAGAACCCAAGTCATGAAATTCAGTATCTCAAATTGTCCTCTGGAATTCAGGCATAACTCCTCTACTGTAAATTCATTTCTCTGTGAGGGCTTGAACAAGGCCTGGGCATCCCTTAAGCTTTTTAAGTAATGCCAAAGTGATGCACTGTGGAGAATTTCACCATCAGAAAAAGGGTCCCTCCTAAATTCTATCTGTAAAACAGAATATATTAAAAAGCAGCCATTCAAAGTTCATGACAGAAATGAGAAATTGCTCCAGCAATCCTAACTCTCTTCAGTTATGGACTCTAGAATTTGCTTTTAATGTTTTCACTGTCCTTGGCTTTGGGTTTATTAAAAATTCAACTTGAAATTCAATTAGATGATCGTTTATGTTATTGGAGTAAATACAGATTAGCATCGTATTGGTTACTTAATTTCAGTTTTGTTTTACCAGGTCAAAGCAGTGAAGTAATACAGTTACCATCCCCTCCACATTTCTACTTGCCCCAGATACTCCTGCAGAACCTCTCTTTCAATTCTAGAACAGACGTTTATAAAATGCCCAAAGGTAGAGAAGAGGACAGACACATCCCTTCTTCATTCTTATGATGATTGTTTGCTGACACAGGTCATAAACTTTATAACATTCATTCGAAAAAAACCCTGCTATTACCTACTGGGGGATATCTGTAACAGGGGAAAGGATAGAGCAATGCTCGCTCTTGTTTCTATGGTTCAGTTTGATTTTATTACTATTATATTACAGCGTTTGGGTTGTTTGGGAGTTCTTTAAGAGGGAAACAAAAGAAGCGTGGAGTTCATTTTGTTTAGCTTCTAATCTCTTGCCAAATGAATGAGCTGGAAGCATTTTATCCTGACAAAATATGGTCTAAGCTGTTAGAGTTCTTACTCATCTGCTGCTGTCCAGTCTCCCTTGAGAAACAGTTTTGTGTAGCCAGGGAAAGTCTTGTTCCATGGAGTATTTGTTAATCTGCTTTATTGCTGGAGATACTCTGAACCTGGGATCCCCCTGCCCTGTGAAATGGCAGCACAGGAGAGCCCCGAGTTTCTGGGTGAGTCAGGTGATCAATCAATGCAAACAGGGGCCTACAGACAAGATTTAATAAGAAGAGTGAATGGAGCCAGCTAAGCCCCCAGGGACAGATGAGCCTACTGCTCATTTTCTGTTTATTAAAACCATTCATATCAATTTGTCATCTGGAAGCATTTAGCTCATTCAAGCACAAGTGTAATTTAAAAGTCTTATTAATAATACTTTAAATACAGACTGTCAGATTCCTTACACACAGGTGATAAGGGAACCAGAGGGGCAGTTTAAGGTGCCACTGCAAGATGTACTAAACAATGGCTCAAACTTACTTTTTCTCTAAATTCTCTGAAGCCAGAGTAGTTGCAGAAGGCATGAATTGAGGAAAGCACTCCAAAGGCCACATATAAATTTCTCTGAAGTTGCTTTTTTTATTTTCATTCGTTTTCTGAGATTTATCTTTCTATTTGCTCTAGCTGGCTGTGAACTGATTTCAAAACTTGTAAGAGTTCCTGGAAAACTCAAGAAGTGTGTTAGATTTTTCCCTCAGGCTGAGAATCACCTTGCAAGCTCTTACACTCGTGGATAGCTCCTGGCTGAGTGCACTTGCTGTGTTTTGCACACTCACTGCAGAGATAAGGTCTCCTTATCCCTGGAGCTGTGAGGAGCCAGAGCACAGCCCCGCTTCAGCAGGCAGGGCTAGGGCAGACCCCTGACAGCTCTGGGCATTTCTCTCAGGAGAATTTGCTCTTTTTGGGATCTTTAACAGTGAAATGTATCCAAAAAACCCTCAATAGCTGAGGAGCCAGCCCTGTCAGGCTGTTTTTCTGTCTGTTTGTGCACTCTGGGAGTACAATTGCGAAAGAGCAAGCTGAGATGCAAAGAGAAGTTTTC
The DNA here is from genome assembly GCA_013398615.1 of Brachypodius melanocephalos. Classification (NCBI taxonomy): domain Eukaryota; kingdom Metazoa; phylum Chordata; class Aves; order Passeriformes; family Pycnonotidae; genus Brachypodius; species Brachypodius melanocephalos. The sequence goes on along the minus strand of VZSR01003800.1, from coordinate 7,673,476 downwards.
CTGGTGTGGCCTTGGCTTTGCCTTACTCTCTCCCATTCATCACCAGTAATCCAGACACTCAGCCCTGGCATAACATCCATCTTCACATATGTAATTAGTATCACACCTACAGGCTCTGTTTCTTTTAAATAATCCTTTGATGAATGCTAGAGATATTAAGCATGTTATTAGAAGGAGATGGTGCTTAGAAGAAGGAAAAAAATGCTGTGCTTCCTGACTGCTTTGTTCTTTTGAATTATTACATGGTAGAAAAAGAAAACAAAAGCTTTTCTCCCTTCCAAAAGAATATACAAAATGCTGGTACAGATTCAATTGAGCTGTTTCAGGTTCCAGTAGTTACTAAAAATCTAAGGCAGAAAGGAAAGGCAACCTCAAACTCTGAAAATATTCAATAAACTCACGGTCCAGGACTAGCTCCATACACGACAGCCTATAAACCTCGAGGCTGGGAATTGAAACAACCTCTTGGTATGAATGGCCAGACCAGACCTCCCTTCTTAAACTAAGCAACAACAGTACCTGGTAAAATTTTATGGCCCTAACAAGATCTTTAACAAGTTAAAGCCACTGGAACCAGGACTTTGTTCTTTCTTTTCAAGCTGCCCACCTTCCCCTTCCGATCCAGAAATGCCACTGCCCAAGGGATGGTTTTAATTCAGGTCCCAGAATGGTACAAAGCTTAGTGTTCACACAATAAACCTTTCAAAGGAGAATTTAGCTTTATTGGAGCTCTTTAATTGTTGTAGAAGCTCTGCTGTAATAAATAAAGACTTCTGTAATTTTTTGTATCTTTGTTATAATTGACTAAATCTATTAGAATATATTCATAGCTGAGGGAAGACTGGGATCCCTGTGACTGCACTTACATTTGCATTATTTATGGAGCAACAAGAACTCGATAAGGCAGAGAAATAAGATCCTTGATCATCATCTCCTTTGATCATCCCCTTCCCCCAGTGCAGGCACAGAGCACCATGGAGGTATCCTGGTTCAGAGCTGGGGTTCCACAGAGCCCTTCCAGGAACACCACACCAGGATGCTTCCTTGGAGCCTTTGCTGTGGGGTGCTGTTGTTGGCTGTGGCCATAGCAGTGTCAGGTGTCAGCCTGAGGGTGCTGAGCTCACAGGGCGGTGTAAACCATCCTCCTGCTCAGAAGGGTACCCAACGTGCAGGAGAGGCAGAAGGAAGCACAAATGCTCAGTCCAAGGTCCTTCTGAGCTGCCCAGGCACAGAAGCTGAGGATCTGCCTCAGCTCAGTCTCCCCAGCAGCTCTGAGCAGAGTGCAGTCCCTGCCTGCTCCTGCTCTCCCAGCGAGGCAGAGATTCCTGGGCAGTGCTGCCCAGAGTGCTGTGAATGTTCAGGCATTTTCTCTCTTTCTTTCCTCTAAGAACCTTCTGTTTTCTGTGGACTTTGTTTAAATTCCCAGCCAAAGAGAGATGCCCCCCAGAGTGCTGGCAGTGACCCAAGGGAGCCCCTCTGCATACACCTGTAAGAAATACACAGCAAGGATTCTGCTTCACTCTCAGGTTAGGTTTCAACTGAAAATCGCATTTCCCAAACTGTTTTCCTAGTCTGTTCAGGAAAGCTCTTGGGTTTAGTATGAAGCTACCAAAAAGTAGAAAGTTGCTACCAAGATTTTGCATACTTAAAGGAAAGAGAAAGCACATTCCCATCCATAACAGGATGTAAACCATGGCAGTGAGCAGAAAGAAAATGCTGGGAAAATCCCTTCCCATTACATGTATGGGATTTGGAGTTAGTCCTAGATAGGTTTTTGAATTTATTGTCAGGTTTGTCATGTGCCCTTCTGCTGCTTACACAGAAGCCTAAGAATCAAACAGAAATTTGGAGGATGTTGTGCTTGAAATCAGCCCCTGTTTGTTAGGGAGCTTTCATGGTCCAGGTGTAAAATCTCCAATAAACATTAGACATAGCTCAGACAGACAAAACCACCCCTGCTCTGACAAGTTGTGAACCACGAGGCTACAAAGTACAAAGGAGCAGCTTCTGACATGGAGACACATGGTATTCTTAACTGATACCCATAAAACTGAAATTAGTCAAAACACATTCTTCACCAAGGCTTGGAGCATTTACTACACACTGATCAAAAATCCCCCCAAAAGAGAAAACTTCAGCTGATCAAATGAAACTTTTGGTCTCCAGATTCACAAGAATTGAATTCATCCTGTCTTTGGCATCTGTACTTCTTTGTCACAAGGTACAGATAGAATCTTGTAATCTACACTCAGTGCCTGGGCTGGCTGAACCAGCTGATTTTGGCTGTGCCAAACAAACCTGGAAATGCTGTTTCCTCAACCAGAAGAGCTTGAATGACAAGTGACTCATATTAGGAATTCCTTGTGTTCAATCAGCTCCCCTTGATGTGAGACAAAGAGACTTGATGAAAACAGACAGAACCCAGTTTCAGTCTCCTCCTGGGAGGAGTGAAGACCTTTTTTACATAGGGACAAATTCATTCCTGGCATAAGGCTTTTTACTCCTGTGGAATTATAGCAGGGATGAAAACAGGTCATCTTGTTTTGTACTGCATGCTTCACATCAGTGAGGAAATAAACTGGGTCTCAAAGGAGAGGCGATAAAAAAATCAGCCCTTGTGCTTTTTGTGATTTCTTTTAAACTATAAAACCTCCTAATGCTTCATTTTTAAAATATATTAGTTTGATTTATCATTGACTTATGCAACCCTAAAAGCTTTTCGTGAAAAATAAAACACACTCTGAAATCATCCAGACCCAACAAAGCACACGTGTCATAGACCTCACAAAGAAATCCGAAATCACCTGCTTTAAGCAGCCAATTGGAAGGAGAAAAAAGACCAAAACAACAAAACCCAGCGAAGGCTTCTAATCATTCTTTGTATCTCCCTTTTGGTGTGCTTGATTTGAGATGCTTTAATGACTCCTCCGGTACCTGCTCACTGGGAATCAGGCACATCACAGCATCACCCAAAGGCGTTTAGGGGAATATTCAAGGACCTCAAGCACAGTTGAATATTTATTTTATGGTTCTATCCCGGTCTGAACTGTAGTTTTTGTAACCTGAATATCTCTTTTGTACTACTCTGAATATATTTGCAGTACTCCATAGTAATGGTTGCAAATGCTGCAGTCACACTTTCATGCAGAGCCGGCTGCATTGCTTTGATCATCCCATTATTTGGGTTATTTTACGACAGTTTTAAATGGCTGAGAACTGCACAGAGATGACTCAATTGTATCATTAGCCATGAACAGCAAGTCCATGTTAACAAGCTGTAACTACCCCTGAACAATGTAAACAGGAAGCCTGGTGCTGGAAATTCACTCTGATGATTTCCACTCTTCTTGCAGGTCACAAAGAGAGTCACAAATTAAAAAATGTCTTCACAAAGTGCCGGCTAGGAGTTTAACTGTTGCTGGCCCTAAAGAATAGATGTTTTCAGCCATTCTGAAAGGTATTTTATGTCACCTTTCACAACAGAATTATGTGAAAAGTGTCCCAGAATCTTAATTTACTTATTGCCTAAAAAGCTCCCAGTGATGTCTGACATAATGCACAAAAATAAATAAATATTTAAAAACCACCTCAAAATCTTTAGTACTTTCTTAAATGTGGTTATAAGCATAACAACCTTGGTTCTGTATTTCCCTGAGTTCAGAGGGAAGTGACTGTGACTGAAATGCTGCCAGGAGATTCCTCTCCACTACCCAGTTTATTCAGTAGAGTAAGTTTGTGGCCTAAACTCTTCCACAGTAAGGATATCCTGGAAAAAAAAAAAAAAACCTAAATCTCAAACTCTGGCTATATATGCAGTGTTGTAAAATGCGGTGTGTCTACAGGGTTTGGATGTTTTGTTAATTTGGGGGTTTTGTTTGTTTCTTTTGTTCCTGTTCTGATTTATCCCAAAAACCTTCCCAATAAGTGCCTGGGAGAGGCAACATAAACACCTCAATTTTCTACTGTATGTCCCAGGCAGATTGATATAATCTATAGTGCAGAACACACTGTGTTATACTGGATTTTATGTGAAAGCAACCTCTACAAAAACAAGAGAACAAATCAAATGAAAACACAGTAATCTGAACAAATGTTTTCAGAACTAGAAAGTGTAAGGTGAGCAAATTGCTGCCCTAAGGACAAGGTGAAAATCCCTAGCCCCCCTTCCCCAAGCAAACAAATAGCAGTGAAACGTAACTTGACGCTGGTTTCCACCGAGGGAAACCCTTTTGTCAGCCACCGTTCTTTCTGAGGTTGCCTTAGCGCTGTTTTCCTGCAATCCCATCCTGGCAGGAGCTCTCCCAGTGCTCTCGGCTCGTGTTCACAGGCTGAGCCCTCCCGTGCCCATCCGTGCTCCCCTTGCTCACAGGTCCTCAAAGCACTCCCTAAATACCGACTCGAAGGTGTTTTACATGTGAATCAAATGTAGTGTTCTCAAAGGATCTCACCGGTTCCAAACCCAGCAAGGTGCTCAGTCTTTAAGAGCCCTGGGGAAGCTGCAGGTCTGCAGTGAGTGAAGGTGTTTCTCCCCAGGTAACTCATCTTTTAAAGCAGCAGAAATTGAGGAGTTTTCGAAAAGCTGGGCACCGTTGATTTCTTGAAACTCACATACAAATCAATAATGTCACTTGGAAACACAATGCAGAAAATTTAAAATGTAGTATTTTGTATCATCCAGGTTAACAGTGACCAGCTGAGACAGACTGCAAATTTGTGTGTTGAGGACTGGCTCTGGGATGGGTTTATTAAGTGGGCTGAAAAACACAGCAAAGCACCACCAAAGCTTGTACCAGAGCTGTAGTTGGAATTTTTTTTGCTTTGATGAAGAAACTATTTCACTTTGATTTTAGAATTTCTTTATAGCTTTTGAGTGGCAGCCAGCCCTTTACATTATTAATAGATGTTTTGAATTTAAAGTCTTTAAACTAAAAAGTTTTTTGGGGGAGGAGCTTTGAAAAACCAAGAAATAAAGGAACTCATCATAACACTTACAAGATAAAGCTGCTTTTCTCACACTGAACTTTGGTTTAATGTGTCAGAGTCATGATTTTAATCACAAATTCTATCTAATGTTGAAATAAATGCCAAGGATGATGACTAGAGGAGCTCTGTCTTTATAAAAAAAGTGGGAAGGTGAAAGTCAGAAGAGTGTAAAGCAGGGATCATTTCATCACCTGAGAACAAAACCCAGCCCTGTAGAGAGGCCAAGCCCAACCAGAGCAGTGGAGAGGAAGAAGCTGGTCCAGCCTCCAGCACCAGTGGAAAAGCTCTTCTGGAAGTGCACAGAAGCAAATCAGTGCACAAGGATGTGAGATGCTGCCTCTGACCCTAGGGGATTCCTCCAGATCTGCTATTTTCTTTTGTTGATCTGAATTCCTTTACTTGTTAAATAGACAGGCTCAGTGCAGGGAAACTTTCTTTTCCCCAGAGGTGAGAAAGCAGCAAAAAATATGCTTGTGCTCCAAGCCCTGACCACAGCAGAGCCCAGGCAGCTGTACTGGCCCAGACCTGATTCCATCCACACGAAATCCTCTCTGCAGGCACAGTAACAGCACACACAGGTACAAAACCCATCCTGTTCTTGATGAAGGCACACAGGTACAGAAGTACTGTCTTCAGGAGAGCAGGAAAGCTGGGAATGTTTGCAGCTAAGAGCCAGCTGGGGGCTGGAGAAAGGGCCCACAGGAGGCAATTCCATGGGATGGGAGAACATGGGGACAAGATGGAAGCTGAAGGTGAGAAGGGGGCTAGGGAGAGTTATGCAAATGCATCAAGGGCCAGGTGAGTTTCCAATGGCTCCGTGCAGGTGAGGGGGGAAAGGACTGAGGGTGGCCTCAGAGCAGCCCCACTGTCTCTCCTGTACCTTGGCTGCTGCTGCTGTCTCATACCTACAGGGAAGCAAAAAAAAAGGCAGGGGATGAGCTTATTTCTGTCTCAAGGAGGGCAAGGATGTGAGGTGGAACCAAAAGCCCTTCCTTGCTTAGTGGTGAGTCCTAGAGCTGCTGACAGATGGGGCTGGCAACTGCTCCTGCTGCTGCAGAGATCACTCCTGATCACTCTCCTCCCCAGGTCAACTCCTCTGCATGCAGCTCACCCAGCAGCTCCTTTGGCTGCAGCACAAGTAATGGCAAGGAGGAGACAAATGGTGCTGGGGCAGCTGGTGTCCTCCTGCCCAGGGGAGCCAGTCTGTCCCCTGTGTGTTCTGAATCTGCCTAAAGCACCCTCTGCCTCACAGATTCACTGGAACCCCATCCTGCATACCAGTAGGGTGTTTAAAGGTCAGGAAGGAGAGATTCTCAATAACTGTAGGACAGAAAATGCAGACGTTATGTCACCCATCAAACCTGCAGTGGACTTTGGAGGAGGAGCCATGTTTCCCAAATTCTCCAGTCTCACAGGATAAGGGAGGCATGACCCCTGACCCTGCTCATCACATGCTGTGGGATCATACACTGTGAACTCAGCAGTGAAGCACAATTTCAGTTTGCAAAGATTTCTACTTGAAAAACACCTGCCAGCTTTCATTCCCATCCATGGTTCACTGGGAAACCTCTTAGGGATGTGCAGCAAAGTTTTTAAGTTGCTCGCGTGGCAGCGGAAGGTGAGCAGCAGCCAAAGGTCCCAGCTCACTGCAAAGCCCTTCACAACTGTCCCTAAAGTCAAGTTCCTGATTCCACTCGAGCAACACCTGGCAGAAATAGCAACATTCCTGTTAGAACCAGGGCTGGCATCTGACATGCGGGAAGTTCACATTTTGGTAACGTAAAATCTTAATGCATGGTAATAAATAACCTGGAAAGAATTTAATAATATGTTTTGTTTCATCATAAATTGACAGGAACCGGTGAATTAAACAGCCCTCTCTAGGCCTTTTCACATGGTAACTCTCTTAATAATTGCAGAGTATTTCACCTTTCACAACATAAGGGTTCTGTAAAGTGCATTTTAACTTAAAAGAGCCTCAGTGTTTATGCAGGGTTTATACAGATTGATCTGCAGTAATCTATCTAGAGTTCTTTGCCTTGATGAGAGATATTTGAAGTGGTCCTTACTGTATTCTGAAGCTTCACCCATTGCATTAAGAGCTACTTCTGAAAAAGCCCATGATGTACTGGGTAAAACATCAAGAGCAATTAGATTTAGCGAAATTATTCAGAAGAGGGCCAAGATCAAATAAACATTGCTTTTCCACGGCAGAGGGGAACAGTCTCTCACTTTTTGCCTAACAACAAGGTACTGACAGCGGTGTTGCAAGCAGGATGGGGCCAGGCTTTGATCTCGGCAGGAGGCTCGTGTTAACCACCACTGCGAGCTGTCTGAGAGCCCACAGGTCAAGCAGGTATTTTTAGTTCTATTTTCAAGACATAGAAACATACTTTCTCTCATTTCAACAGCAGGACCATTCATTTTGGGCTGGGGAGGGAGGGGGAACTGCAGACAGATATATTGGTGAGATAAATCAAAACAAAGGAGACATTCGAGATTTATCCATTAAGAAAATACAGAATACTTCCTGTGTGACAGAATCCCTCCCACCCATTTCAATGGCCAAATCCCTCATAAAAGTTAACAGGGAAGAATTAAGGAGTGACATTCCACAGCAACAGTCCTAAACACAGCAATAACATTTTAAATGGAGCATTTTGGATGATTGTTGCAGATCATTTCATTGGTCATTAAAAAAAATTAAATAGAATAATTCAAAATTTATAATACTGCCAGGATCAGAGCAAGCTATTGTTTAATCCAACATATAAAGATAAAATAAAAACAGGAATGGAGACATTAATTCTTGTTTTTTACTGTAGCTAAGTATGATCTGAGTTCATCAAGGCAACCTTATTGACAAAGCAAGGATGAATCCCGTCTCATCTTCTCCCCTGCCTTTTCCCCAAAGACCCCAAGCAGGGGAGACAGAGGCCCCACCTGTTTCCTCCTTTGCTCCCTTGCAAAGGTCTGGGTTAAAGGGTTCTGCTGAAAGCTCTACTGGAAATAGCCTGCGTGTGGTTATGCCCCCGAGCCTGCAAAACTTGCACACAAGAGATTCCCACCGACTTGGATGGGAAATTTGTGCATAATCATTTCAGTGTCTGACCACAAAAACCATAATTGGAATTAAAACATCAACCGAATTGTTAAAAATCCAGAACCTTGGCACCAAGGAAATACGGTTTAACTTTAGGCTGAATATATGACATTTACATCTATATACTATTGTATGTGATCCTGGCATTTTAGTAGATTTTCATTTACTTCACAGAAAGAATAAATGAAAAGCTGTCCTAAATGATGTAGTAAGGATATTACAAATACAAACCTAAAATCAAAGCAAACTGCCCTCCCAACACCCACTCACCCATGAAAATTATTTTTAAAAGTACAGTGCATGCCACAACTTTTTCCTCATTTTTATTACAAAAGCTTTCTTTCCCTTAATGTTTGATCTAACTATAAAAGAGAAAAATGTTTTGTTAGTAAAGCTGAACCTTTGGCAGCCAGCAAAGTGACTAAATTTCCTACAAAGAAGTTCAGTTACTCCTGTGTTTACCAATGTGCTTGTTTCCCACAATCCCCCCGGGAGGAGATGATGTCCCTGTGCAGATGTTCCATGTTATAATTGGGCAGCGCTCAGCAGAAATGTCATCAGTGACACAACACTTGAACAATAAAAGAAAATGAAACAGACATCACAGGGGACTCCCATTTCAAAGCAAACCTTCAAGGGTCTGAACAGGAAGCATATTTTCCATATTACAACTTCTCATTTAAATTACAAAAGTACATTGGCATTTATTTCCTTAACAGATGAGTTTATCACCAGTTTAGCAATGAGTATCAATGGCAACTGAAATTACAATTCCTTTCATACTGAGCTTCTTTTGATAAGTCCTTTCCTTCACTTACAGCCTCACAGAGATTTCTTTTATTCTGATTGTAACATCCAACACTTTGCATAAAAATAAATTTTCATTTTATTAGAAAGAGATGCTGCCATAACACTGTTTTCTTTTGCAGGACAGCAAGAACAACCCATTCCAGGCTGGCCTTGTGCCAAGTGCCACTTTCCAGTCAGCTGTAGCTGAGAGCTTGCTCTCATGGCCTAAAAGAGCTGGGGGAAAGGGCAGAAGTGGCTGCACAATTTTTTCTGTTGGCTGCAGAAGCTGAGGTGACAACGTGACAAGTCCCAGGGCTGCACCCCAGGCTCAGGGACCTGTGCTGGGATGTCTTTCTGTGCCTGATTGATCCTGTTCAGGTGCCAGCAGCGCAGCCAGGTAACAACAGCTGTTTCTTTCTAACCACTGTGGCCACCACGCAGCAATCTCAGGCTCCCCGGGGATGTCTCCTCTGAATCCTCTCACTAATAACCAGCCCTGTGGAGACCTAAAGTGCTGGAAAAGCTGGGAAAAGCAATCCCACAAACTAATACTGGGGGAAAAGGTCTAGAGGTGTGTCTAAAACGTTATGAATCCAAGTTTTGTTCTCAGATGCACATTGGCTAACCCTTACTACTTTTAATCATGTAAGAATTCTGAGAAATTCAGAAACTGAGCTATATTCAGCTATATCCAATAGCTTCATCCAGAGGACAAGTGGAACTGGCTTCTCTACATTCTCTCCCAGGATTTCTAGAGTGGTGTTTCCTGCCCTGCTCCCTGACACGTTAGCAGTAGTGTGTTTAGGTGGGCAGCACAGGCAGTCTGCAGAGAAGCTCTGGGGCACACACTGCAGCTGACAATACTCCCATCATGCACAGCACAATCCTGGGCCACTGGAGACCGGCAGGATGCACTGATTAACTCCATTTTGATAAAGCAATGCCCAGTTTCTGTCAGGTGCCAAGCAAACCCAGTGTGTAACAACATCTACTGTGCCTCACCTCTCATCCCCATGGACAGCACAATGTCAGAGTCCCAGCAGCAGGTCCAGAAGGATGAGCCTCAGTTAAACTTGTCTCAGCTGGAGAAGGTTTTGCATTTGGCTGCAGAACAAACAAACAAATCTAGTTCAGTGCACAAAAGAAAACTTTGAAGTAACTTTCTTATGCAGTCTGGGGTATGATGTGCTGAAGGCTCAAATGAAGAATTGCAGGAGTCCGTACCTGAGGGGGAAAGGAGGGAGCATAAATTGGAGCAAGGAATTCACGCAGCACGTTTCCCTTCAAAGCACCGTGTACATTTGCAAGCCTTGCAGCTGTAATTTGCATTTTTGTCATAAACATTTTGGTAACAGAGTGGAAAAACCCCGGAGTATCCAGAGTGCATCCCAGCCACCAGGGCTGGCTGTACTGTGTCTGTCATGGGCCAGAGCCTGGTACCCTCCACAGAGCCTCCAGCAGGACAAGGAGGAGTTTGGAGAATATTCTTACTAACTCCATGCACCCCACAGTTACCACCACTCCCTGGGACGTTCAGCTGCTGTAACCATTTTCTCCAGAATTAGAAGAATTTCCTTAGAATTTCCCTAAGTTTTCCTGGCCCTCTCTATGCTTTGCCCCTCTGGAAGTGTACAGCCAAGCAAATGCTGATAAAAATGACAAATTTATCAGATGAACAACGTGCACAGGAGGAAGGACTCTTTCCATCTCCAGAGCTTCAGTCACCAAACTTTATGCTCCTGCACTCCTACAGAGTAACAAGAGACCAATAAAAAACCCCTAAAGCAAACTCCTATCCTGTCTTTTCCCAGCAGAGTTTTGACCCTTCCAAAGGAGACATTCCTGAGATTTTATGAAGTCCAGCAAGAACCTGGGTTTGTTATTGCTCTTATGTGGAAGTTGCACAAATGCTACCAGCCCAGGATGATGGTTTGAAGAAGCTGTGAGAGAAATGCCATGACGAGCACACACATGACCTGTAATGACAGGGAAGGAATAAATACAGAGCTGCAGCCACCTCCTCTGCCCTCCTCCACTCAAACCACCTGCAGACCTTGCTGCTTTCTTGAGCTCCTGCTGTTCTCACTGTGTCTTTGCCCACCTTCTCCAATCCTTTCATTCAATTACATTTTCCTCTGCACTAAAAATCAGATACTTGTTCAAGGCTCTGTGTGAGTGAGGGCAAAATTCCATCTCTTACTTCATTTTTTCTTTGCTTCTCCAGTCTCTCTGCTGAAGGTTCCCTTAATGTCAGCTCAGGCTCCATGCCTTCTCTCCTGCTAAGTTCTTACACTGACAGTAAGGTCAGAGTTTTGTCATCCCCTGTTCCTCTTTCCTGTACAGACCCAATCTGCAGACTCTGCAGTGATCTCCATATGCTCTGCCCTCATTTTCCCTTCCTTTTAACCACTGGCACAATTGTCATAATGTGTGTTTTGGTGCCACCAGCCTGGTTCAGCACCAACTGCATGGTTCTGGTTCCTCTTGTTTGGACCAAACCTCACTAATTCAATGACATTTTTGTGACATTTGTGTGACACTGGGGCAGAGCTGGTGGCTGAGGAGGAAATAATCCTGTGTGCATCCCAAATAAATCGTACAAAGCATGAGAGAAAAGGAAAGGAAAGTGGGAAAAAGGAAAATGGCAGTGGGAAAATGTGAGAAAGAGTAAATAGGAGAATTTTTCTGTGGAGATTCTGATCGTGAGCAGATCCTACATTCATTACCTACTCCTAAAAAAGCTGATCTTGACACCGAAAATCTTCACATTTTGGAATATAAAGTGATGGAAAGAGGATAGGATAGGATAGGATAGGATAGGATAGGATAGGATAGGATAGGATAGGATAGGATAGGATAGGATAGGATAACCCTCTCAGGAAAGCAGCTATAAACCAGTGCTTTTCCCTGGATAACAGCATGGGATCCCAGATATATTTGGAATTTAACAGTGGAATTTCCATATTCAATGAACACTTTCAAGCAGTTACATTGCAGTGCTGATATAATGAATCAGATCTCAGTTTGCTCACACACTTCAGCATCTCAACAGGAACACAGCAGCTGGAAGTAAGGAATTCAAGAGCCTACCTGACTGATTCTGCTGTCATAAGCCACAAACTAAGGTTTGGCATTTAGATCCTTTCAAATAAAATATCAAGGGCAGTGACAGGTGTTGACAACATCTTCAGAACTTTGCCTTAAATCTTCTGCCATACCACAATGCATGCACATCTGTGCTGGCTCCAGCAGATGTTGGAAAGTTTGATTTTTAAAAATTTTTTAAAATTTTTTCTGTAACTGAAAAAGAGACAACCGGGCCTCTAAGAGGCCCTCTTTCATCTCACCTGGAAGGAAAGTTCTAATCTGGCCCTGAGAATCTCCTCAGTTCAGGCTTAAAAGACAAAAGAGAGGAGAACGTGAAAAGAACAGGAAGCAGCATATAAAGCAAATGGGCTTAGAAACGCAGCCTGGTTCCCGGGAATGGCACTTCGTGGAGTTATGTCCTTGGAAGGTTGTTTTTGGGAAAAAAAAGCTGTCTCAGAGATGTGCCAAACCCCCTGCTTTTGATTTGGGTGGCAGCAAATGGGACACGACAAGTAGAGCAGAGCTGTTGCACTGCCCAGAGCAAAGGAAGGCCCAGTTAGGGGAGAGCAGGAAAAGGAAAGGTGATGACCCCCCAAATTGCCCAGCCACAACAGAGGGTTTATAGAAAACAGTGCTTGGGAAGCTGCATTTTAGAGCACTTCAAGAACATTTATCCAAACACACACACACAACATAAAAAAATCAGCATCTCTACGACTCTGTATTTTAGTTTTTCTGCACACACAACAGAATTTTTTACATATTTATTGTAGTTCGTAGTCCTTAAATCACAGTCAAAGGAAAATGTAAGAAGTTAAGAGGTACTGCAAATCTGTAATAGAAAATAATAGTAGCTGCTCTGCATTGGAATCTGTCCATTAATTAGACTGTTCTGTACAGAATGTTATCAAGAGAACTCAATGAATGAAATATGAAGTACAGGGGCTTTTTTCATATGGGGTATTTGCCTAGAGCAATAGATTCGTTCAGTTACCAGAAGTTTCTGTATTTACTTTTCAGTTTTCCTAAGTTCTTCTTAATTGGCCCATTTCCTCAGCAGCCTCAGGAGCTGGAAAATGCCCACACCTGATCCCCTGAACAGAACACATGAGCTACTCAAGGCAGAATTGTTCCTCCCAAGGGTCCTGTCCTGCTCTGCTGTGTGACAGCGCTGGCAGGAAAGGACAGTGACAGTGACAGGAGACTGTGCTGTGTGCATGGGGCACAGCAAAAACAAACATTTCGTGTGGAAGGTCCAAAGCAAACATTGCCTGCCCCGGTGTGTGCAGCCTTGCTGCTGGTGCTGATTGTATTGCTCCAGCACAGGGCTCAGCAGGCTGCACACTCAGTCTCAAACCATTGCTCCTCCTCAGTTCATGTAGCAGGGAAGGAACTCCACCAAGTCATCTTTTTGGAAGCTTTTTAGTCCCTTCTTCCAGTTTTATTGATGAGATGATGGCAACGGTACAGCAGTAAATCCCTCCACCTTTCAAAAGTAGGTTAGCAGCCTGAAAAGGAGCGATTCCTCTGCAGCAACCCTCCCCCAGCACACACCCTTTTTAATTGCACATTTTCTAAAATAGTCTGAGATTAAGATCAGCAGATGGTCTTTTTGGTGCCAACACAGAAACAGGAATATGTCAAAATGCCCTGCACAAACTCATATTTCTGTGTATCACAGACAGGATGTTTCTATGCCTGCTTTTAAACAAACCTGTTTCCAAGCACACGTTCATGGCACAACAAGCTGCTGAACACACAATATTTTTTTCTTTCTTTACTTTTTTTTTTGGGTGGGGTTTTTTTTGGTGGGGTTTTTGTGTGTGTGTGTGTGCTTTTGCTTTTGGATTGAAGTTGCTTGGGTTTTTTTTTTTCACTCCTTATTAACAAAGCAAATCCCATTTTACTTGTTTATCCTCGAGGAATTCTGCTATTACAGCGATTTTCATAATTTTAATTGTAGTGCAAATGTATAAAAAAGTCTTTCTAAAATACAAGCTGTCCTACAATAGCACAGTAGCACAGTAGTCCATGTCTGGGACCTGTTGTATTATCACTTGTAGAGCACTTGGATTACTCCATGCATAACAAGCACTGCCAGAACATACGTCAGTTTCACTTCAGAGGAGTCTGCCAGCTAAATCAAATGTTTGAAAATGAAAATTTAAAAATTCTGTCTGTGTTCTGAGTGGTTGTGATACTCCAGGCACTGGAATGTCCCCACAGCAGCTCGGTACCTGTGATTTCACCCTCCTGCACACTGCACACTGGGACTGCACGTGGGGAGCTGAAGGCAGAGAATGTGGATGAAGGTACAGAGAAAAGGTTCGACAGTTTGCCAGGCTTTCCACAGCTTGCTCGTGGAAATTTTCGACACTTTTTCAGATCACAATTGAGATATTTAAGCTTATTTTAAAAAATTAAATATATACGTAACATATCAGTCTTAAATTTTTGCTTCTGGCTAAGCTGAAAATTCAAGTTATGGAGTCATTAATTAAAGAAAGGCATATCAGTTACATCAACACACATTGTATTTTTCTCACTTCAGGGAAAAGCTTTGTCATAAAAATATAAATCTTGCAGTTTCACATGTGAAACAGAAGGCAAATTAAACTAATAATACATAGAAGATTTGCTGTATGTATGAACTGAGAGACATTAAATAAACAGTCTCTTGTTAGCCAAAATATTGTTTCAGTCAGTCAGATGTCAACACAAACCTTCGTACTACCTCTAAACTGACCCCCTGTAGACAGGAAGAGAAATCTAATTTGCATCAGGATAGTAAACATTAAACTCATCTCGATTTCCAGAGATCAAATTTATATTTTTATTTTGATTTACTGGATATCAAGTGTCAGTGCAAAGTAGTTTTCAAACTCCTGAAAAGATGAAGAAAGCCCCTAGAGCAGTGAGCAGAACAGATCATGTTTCCTGTTCCAAGAGAGTCTCGTTACAGAACTTTGATGGTAAAATAAAACTCTTTAATCTGGGGCATAATCCTGAAGATAGCATGCTAAAACTTGAAGGACACCAGCGTGCAGATGTTCTGATGTTTTTAACCCTGGGCTACCTTGCTTGCCAAGAAAATTTAATCTCCTGACATGTACCTTCATGAAGAGTCTGCTGCTAATGGTGTCTGGGGGACAGCGAGGTTTCCTGCTGGCAGTCTGATCCCGGAGCTGCTGCAGCTGCTGCTCAGAGGTGCTGGAGAATAGAGCTCTGGGAATTCACAGGGGTTTTGCAAAGATTGGAACCCGGCCTGTGGAACGTTTCTTGAAAACCTTTATTGAAAAACCTCCAGTCTCTCCTATATTGAATAAACGAGTTCAGGAAATGTTTTAGATTTTGACATGCAGTGAGCAGCTCTGATGGGGTAATCACCCTGAAACCAAGAGATGCCTCTTGCCACTTAAATGAAGCACACATAGAAGGCTTGACAGAGCTGGAGCCTATAAATAAAAACCTCACTCATACAAAAGCCTCCTGGGTTGTATACATTCCTTCCTGGGCTGTATACATTCCTTCCTTTTAGACAAGTAAAAAATGTGAAAATTGGCTGTTAAGCAAAAAGCAAGTTATATCGAATTAAGCAAACATGCTTTTTAGAATGATCATAGCAAACATTTTTGCATGTAGCCTCTTAAACTATGACAGCAGTGCAGAGTGAAGCATACCTGCAAACCCCAGTGGGGAAGGATTTGTGCTGGCCACTGTGCTGAAGTTAGACATCAACTGTTTATGGTTTCAGTTGGTTCAGAACCACTGAGCCCTGCTTTTGGTGAGGTTTCCTGGTCCTGCCCCGATGAGAAGGATGGGCAGTCACAGTACCCAGCTCCAGGTCTGCACTGTCATTCCCTGTGGAGATCATCAGAGCCAGCTCTGAACAAGCAGGAGATGTGTGCAGGGCTGAGTTCAGTGTTTGCGTGAGAGCTGAGAGAACTCTCCACACGGCCCATTCCAAAAGAACAGAGAGAAGATGGAGAACCCATGGAAAGTGAAGGCAGCAATCCTATCAACTGCACGTGTAGGCAGCTCATTTGATTAAAATCTCAGTTAGGCAAATGCAGCTTACAGCATAATCCATAAATCCATCCATGGAGTTTTCAAAAGCCCAGCCTACCTGAGAGAATGGAAACAAAGACAGTAGAAGACTCTTATTCCATTCTAAATTTCTGGGAGGTGGCCACGGGATTTGGTTTGGATCTCACCAATTAGATCTGTACAGCATGTCAGAGTCACCAAAGTATTTAATGTAAAAGCCCAGCTTTCAGGATTTCACCATTTCCTGCTGGAGTGGTTTCCACTGGCCGTTGGTAACTTCTTTTAGAAGTCCATATTATCCCATAGTCCAGGTTATCCCATACAGAGTGAGAAAGAGATGGACTTTCTGTGGATTTGGAGAGGTAAATCTTACAATGATTACAGATCACTGCTACACAACAACGAAATGGGTCAGAAAGGCGGCTGCCGGAGATCCTGGAATTCCTCTGTAATTAGCACATCGGTAACAGCCAAATGCCAAACCCTAGCAACCCCGAGGAGCATGCAAGGGAGCCGAGGAACACAGCAAAGATGTGACACCAACGTGACCCTGGCTTTTTACACAATATCGGACAGCTGGGAGGCTGGTGCTCCTGGGGGGGGAGGAATGGGGGAAAGGGAGCCAGAATAGCTCAAGTTATTGCCTGGAAATGTAGTATTTCTATAACTGGGACCTTCTCAGAATAAACTTTTCGTTTATTCTACACTCCAACAAAAAATATTAGCTTAAAATGCAGCCAATCAAGCACTGTCACTCTCCTAGCTGATTTTCTGTTTGTGGTGTTGTTTTAGGAAATTTAAAAGCAAAGACTACACTGCATAAATTCTTGTGGAATGCCACATTAGAGAGGATAAGGATTACAAGAAGGATGCTGTACTTAGAGAAAAGTAAAAATCAAGGAAGTAGTAAAGCTGGGGTCAGGAATTCAGTTGGCTCGATTCTCTTCACAGGTATTTTTGTGTGTGTGTGTGTGTCTCTTGCCCTTCCACAACGGAGCTGCAATGATTTAACCCTTTTTTTGGCTCTGCAGAGCACTGTAAATCAAACAGGTGTGAAGTGGTTACAATAAGCCTAACCCTTGCTTTCCACATACAGAGGTTTTGTACAAAGAAACCATGGCTGAAAAGAAATGTAGGTGTTTAAAATTAGATTTATTTTAGGTACTGAAGGTTAAAAAAAACCCCTCAAAGGATGTGAAGTATTTTTTACTAAGTCTAGATGTCACTGTAAGATGTCTCTGAATTAGAGGATTTCGTGAGGAATGTAGATACTGCTGTAAGAGTGCAGAAAAGCCAAACACGTATCTGCACCATTCACAAGGCAGCTTCTGATTCCAATCAAAGCAAGCCAGGACTAACATAAACGGATGATATATAACAAATGGAGAAATCAAAAGGTGGCAAAGCTCCTTGCTCCTTTCGCTGGCTCTGTGCAGCTTGCCACAGGCAATGACATTCAGCAGCTAGAGGTAAGTGATCTTCCTTTCCTGCAGCCTTGCTGTGCACTGTGGTTCTGTAGTTTCTTCTCCATCTTTCACTATTATTGCAGTGTGGTTTAAAAAAAAAACAAACAAACCAGCATTTGATTTCTCTTTTGGTTGATCTTGTCTCAAATTAGATTCTGAAACTGTACTTTAGGAAACCACCTACTCCAAGGTGTCATGATGCCCACCAAGGAGCTGCTGGTATTAATATCAGCACTGCATATTGGCAGAAATCACGTAGCCTGTGCCAGGGAGGCTGCATTCATCCAGCACCATTTCTGAACCAGCCTTATCAGTGCTAACTAGACACAGCTCAGTGGCTTCAATTCAGCTCTGCAAATCAGAACCATAATGCAGGTTCTGATTCATTGTATGCCTAAGTCTGAATGACTTCCTGCTTTCCATTGTTCCTAGGTTTCTAAAAGATTTACACTTTAAATGGAAAATGTTCTTACTACAGATAAGCAGGGTGATTGTTCCCTGTTTGATATAATAGGATACAATTCCTAAAAACAGGGAAGATGGAGCTTGTGTTTTATAAGAAGAGAACACTTGTTTGTGCTTGGCTGGAACTGTTATTACACATCATTAGGACTTAGTGAGGCACAGATGCTGAATGGATGTGGGAGGATATTCTTATTAAAAACGGTTTCACGTGCCCCAGCCACAAATGCTGCAGCTCTCCCCGTGCTCTGGGCTGCTGGCCCTTCTTTCTGGCCCAGGATCCATCTCCCTGCATTTCCTGACTCCTTGCCCTGCAGGGTTAGGGGCAGTGTGACTCTGCTTGCTCCCAAACCTTGTGTCAGCCTGCTTGACAGGCAGGACACACCGGGGACCTGGTGAGGTGTTTATGAGATTAAGGTATAAACAAACATTAAAACACAAAATAGCCAAAAAGAGATAACAGAAATGGATAGGTCTAAGCAGGCAGTGGTGTATCACTGCTTTCTCACAGGCCAATTCTTGCTGACTTGTTCCCAACCCTGCCCGAGCTGTAATCCCCAGGAGCCAGCACTGAGGACAGGCTTTGCAGGGAGCAGTATCTGTGATTGGATCTGCTGACTAGAAAATACGGACGGCCCGTTGTCCTTTCATCAGTTCTGACAACAAAGCTGCTAAAACAGGTTTAACCTAATTATGGTAATCAACCAGACAATTTAAAAGAAAAAAAGTAAGTCAGTGTGGAACAGAGAAAATGCCAGCAAAGAAAGAGGTGAAAGTTCCTGAAAGAAACTTAAGAATTCTGTCTAAAAAAATCAAACCATACCAAGTTTATGGGCTCCTAAGAATGCCTGCCAACGTTTCCACTAATTAATTAATTTTGCCATACCACATCTTCATTAAAGAATAAAAAACCCCTCAACTAAAAATCACCAATAAACCTCTCTTTATCTATTCCTCTCTCTGCCCTTTGTCATTGATAAGTGCAGTTGAACAAAAATAAAGTGCTGTGATTTGTAGGACCCCCTCTTCCTGCTGCTTTGCAGCTACTTTTGTGGTGGAACCAACAAAAAAATTACTCCCTTACAAGCTTTTTTATTTTAACAAAGGCAATGGAAAATAACCTTTGATGTTAAATAATCGTCACTAGAGGAACATTTGGCATAAAGTCTGTGTGACAATATGAGCTCCATCAAAGGTGGGATAAGGGCAGGGAGCATCATTGTAAATACAATGACATTTTAAACTCCATCGTTTAGGGCAGAAGGGCTGATGCAGCCACAAGAACCATCTGAACACGATAAGAATTTACCTTTTTACAAGGATCGTGCCACTGATTTCTAGAAAGATAAGAGTTCCTAATCTGTGAACTGGCATATCAACACAAAATATGGGTTAAGGGCAGGTTTGGCTGGATTATCAAATGCCTAATTTACATCATCTTTATCTGAAATCCTGTCCCTGACACCCCAGAGCAGAGAAGAGTATTTGCAAGTTCACTGATAGGAGATGGAGCTTTCATTTTTTAATTTATGCTGTACATTTTTACTTCCTGGAGTCAGCTTGGCATTTCTGTCCCTGAATTCGGCAGCTTTGTAGTGCTCGAGTGCTGTCGGATGGAATTCTCCAAGGTATGGTGTTAGCTCCTGTAGACAGCAAGAAATGTAAGGGAAGGAAAAAATTTATATACATCTTTTTCTGCTTGTTTTAAAATCAAGCTCGTGAAAAGCATCCGTGTGGCAGGATCCAGGACGGGAGAAATGCTTGAGCATTAGGGAATGTCGGGATGCTCACACTGCCCCTCTGAGGCCACGCTACAGCACGAGAAAAATGGTTTTAAGAGTTTTAACAGGTTTTCTTCATTCCGTGCAAGGCAACAGCGAGCAAAAACTCATCTCGGGTGGTTTACAGGTGATCACTGGAAGCTAAAAGTAGTGTAAACCCTTCTTAAATACATCCCCCTGTCTTTTCAAAAATATCTCTGGCCTTTTTAGAAATCCTGTTTCTCTGCTGAACACTGAATAGACCAAGGAAATACAGTCTCCGTAATAATTTCTGAAAGTAAATCCTTAATTTTGTAGCTTTCATATGGACAGACTGGGAATATAGAGAAAATCAAGGCAGAACCCCTGGGTGCATAGATAAAGAACGTTCGGGTACCTGAGCTCACTCATGTCAATCCCATCACTTTTGCAGATAAAATTTGCAAGTTTGCTGATAATTCAGTATTTTTACTGGCAATGTATAAGCTTGTCAAATATCTCAAATTCACAAACGGCCACTGGAATGACCAGAGAAATATCTGTGTGCTGCAGAATTGACCTGCAAATGCGTAGCAGGTTTGATAATATCAGGAATGTTTAAAGAGCTGAAAAGAATATGCACTTTTCCAGAGGGTCTGCTGCTACAAGAGTCCAAAGTGGGTTTTGGCAGTTTTGGAAATTCAAAGCTTTGAATGTGTCACCACTTTTCAGCTGATTGTACAATTTTCACAGTGATTTTATTTACTCCCATTTCCCCAGTTGTTTGAGGATTATTGTTTTCCAGAGAAAGATAGCCAGGAGAAGATAGAAGGCTTTATTCTTCCACAGAGTTCAGCGAGTTGGGCATTTAGCTTGTCTCAGAATTTACCCTTCTTTAGCTGCAACTTTAAAAAAAAAAAAAAAAAAAAAAACACACACAAAAAAAAAACCACAAACAAAACAAAAACTTAATCTGCAGAAAAGGAATAATGGAACTGTTCGACTTGAAAGAGGCGCTGGGAAGATCTCTCCTCTGGGGACAAGCTCGTGCAGCCTTACAAGAGCAAAGGAATAAAAATGAACAGAGCAAAGGAGTGGAAATCCCCTGTGTTTGTGACATCCCTGACACGAGGCAGGGCAGGGGCACATTTCCCATGGCACAGCGAGGCTGTGTTTATCATGACAGGACACAGCGAGATGCAGACACCACCTGGGCTGGAACTGAGCTCAGTCACGGTGTACTGGAGGTCAAAGAGCTGCTCTTAGGGGGAATTTCCCCTCTGCAGGGTGATGACCACGAGAGCACCAAAACTGCAGCCAGAAGCGCTTCACCAAGGCACGGTGCGCGAGGGGATGAGGCAGTGGAACATAAACCCAACCCATCTAAACCCCCTCGAACAAACGAACGGCACAACAGGCTTCATGTGTCACAGCTAATTTACATTTCAATATCCCACAGATATCCCCTCTGCTGATTGTGCCCAAAGGATGTGCTTTCAACTTAGTTACAATCTCTTCTATTCTGTTACAGACTCAATTTCTATTAGTTTTTATATCTGCAGACTTCTGTGTAACTTTCAGAATCAGGGAGGATTACCACACTGCCGGGGGGTGCTTAGCTGAAATGGAGCATATGGCTATTAATATAATTATGAATCTGTTGCTTTAGGCTACATGAGATTGCCTTTGGGTTCTGATTCTTAAGAAGAAAGGATTGAACTATAGTCACCCTCCTTTGGTGTAAAAGATGTGGAATAAATAATCATTTTTCACTTTTTTAAAGAAAAAATATTATTTACGTGCTTCATTGAGGTAACCTTCAACACAGCAAAAATTTAGACAGGGTCTTGACTCATCGCATTATCTGTGGCACGTTTAGCTTTAAGCATTTGGTTTTGTTTGCCTTCTTTTCGTAAAAAAAAGTTCATAATACATTTCTAAGGCTTTGTACTTTTAATTCATCATAATAAAATTCATATTTATCTTTAGAATTGTCTGCTTTTCTTCAGTTCAGTATCTGGATGCATTAATGCCCTTTCCCCTGTTACAGTGAAGGTGAGTTACTCTCTTAAAATAGCACATTTCAAACTATTGTATCTCGGGTAAGAATAAACTGAAAAGCATTGGTCTGCAAAGAGAAGCTAAATTAACATTTTATAAGCTGGGTAACTTGAATTGCTGAGAGCCAATTACATCAAGCATCAGTTGAAATCAAAGCTTCAACTTCTCTCTCCAACACACTAACTAGCTTGAATTCAAAGCATCAGATAAACGGGGCTGGAGATTTGCATGTGTGAATAAGAGCTGAATTAGAGACAAATCTGAAGCGTTCCAAAGTACTGAAGATAAACCCCGGATTTTCACCTGACACCTCCATCGAGCTGGGGAACAAGACACAGAGTAACAAAATTGTGTCAGGGGTCTGGAAAGTGTCAAAGGGTTTTTAGGGCAAATGGAAAAGTGGTATTTGGAGGGATAGATTTACACAGAACTACAGAACTAGGTTTTCTAACTTTTGTCTCCACTGACAATCCCCCTTTCTCTTCTCAGTAAAATGAGAATAAAGGAATTTTCAGGGAAAGGAGGAGAACTGAGATTGCTTAGTACTGTAAGTCCCACAGCGTGAAAAAACAAACCCTCCTTTACAAGTGAGAGAGAAAAAAAGTATGAACGAAAAGATAGATTTACTAGAATAAGAGAATGTAAGCAGATACTGAAGTTCTGGAGTGGATCTGATTTACAAGGAATTAGAGCCAAAGAGAAGACGCTGTGGAGCCATTTTCTATTTAAGATTTCATGTTACAATGATTACTCGATATCTTTCCACAAACAAGAATAACAACCTAATGTGACTGAGCTTAATTGAGAGCCAGGAAGGGAAGGTGAGTGATGATGTTGGAGTACGTAGTCACCTGAAAATGAACTGTCAGCAGATCCAGCTGACAAGAGAGAGATTAAAATCAAGCCCTATCTCGTACCTGGCCCTGTCCTCAGGGAACTGTGCTCCTGTATGTGGGGTTGATCTTGTGTTACAGTTTGGCAGTGCTCAGCACGGACTGAAACAACTGTGATATTATATAAACAACCCATGGAGCTCACACAGGGCTGAACATCCCAGGCAGTAATACTCACTGAAAATACAGAAGTCATCAGCTAATTGCAAACTGCAGACCTGCATGGCTGAGCAGGCCCTGGAGAGTGCTAATATTAATCTGCAAGTACAGGTAATAATTCTACACAATGAGCTGTGCTGTCTCCTAAGGCAAGCTGTACATTTTGGTACCAGTTTGCAAATTGAGAATCCAGGCACTACTATTCATAAATATCTCAGGTGTAACCTCATTGCAGGAGACCTTCAGAGCACCTTAAGTAGTTTATGGCACATCTTGCACAATATTTCACAAAGATCACTTGCATTTCTAAGGTCTCCTTCAAACTGCCACAGCCTTGCCCCACATACAGCAGATTTTCAAAGAAACGTGGATTCATCCCCATGATTTCCCCTCCCTCTCCCTCCCAAAACCACAGAGGCACATTTTCCCTGGAAGCGACACTTTCTCATAAGATTTTATTTTGATACGTCTTTTTGTCCTGCAATGTTTCACCACCCAGCAGCACTCTGCTCATCTGCACTTCAATAACAGAATTCACCAGAGGTACAGGTTTAAATAGCACATCCTGAGACGGGAACAATGGGGTGGGGGAATAGCTCCGCAATAAATAAATAAATAAATAAATAAATAAATAAATAAATAAATAAATAAAGTCCTATCACACACTTAAAGCCAAATGTCTGCTGGGGCTGGGGTTCAAAAGCACATTTGGAAACTGATCCCTTGAGAAGATATGTTTGTTACGGTGTTTGGCCTCAGGATTTAAAAGGATTTGCTTTTAAGCTGTTACTTTACTGCAAGTATGTGACTGGAGGCCTCAGGTGTGAAAGTCCTTTGATAAAAGGGACCCGTGTGTGCCAAACAGAGCAAGTGAAAAGCATTAACCGCTCGCAGGAGCGGGAAGGGGAAAGCGGGGAAAGGATGGGATAAAGTACATCGGGTTTAAGGCAAGCAAATGCTTGGAATGCAAGAGGGATGAGAAACGACAAAAGCCCTTGAACTTCTTGCTTTGCATACGAAAGTGATTAAGGAACAAACTCTCAAGGAACTGAACACCAAAGTTGCAAAAAAAAAAAAAAAAAAAAAAGTCATTTCCAGTTAATCAGGTGAAGTCCATCTGGAACCTGAGCACAAAACCCTCCATAAAATATTATGGCTGGAAAGAAGCCCAGGGGTCATCCTGGCCCTTTGCTCCAGTGCAAGATCAGCTCTGCTTAGGTCACTGCAGACAAACAAATATTTATCTACCTGCACTTAAAGACCTTTAGCGGTGGAGACACTGCAGGAAATGTGTTCCTGTGCTTATTCTATTTCCATCAGAAAGTGTCTCTTAACGTCTGATTTGGATGCTTTGTGCTGCAACCCATGCCTATTGCTGCTCAGGTTGTAGGGGATAAAGAGAAGAGCCTAATCCCTTTCTCTTTGCCATTTGATGATCCTTTGGTGTCTGAGCTATGTTGGTCTGTGCTCCTCACACGCTCCTCACACGCTCCTCACGAGCAAAACTGCATCTGCTCTGTTATCAGAGAATCTCTGCAGTATTTGCATTTTAGAAGTCAGGTGCACCATTCTTCCCCGACCTCAAGATAATTCTACATTGTTCCCTCAACCACTCCCATGTAACAGAGAAACCTTCCTTGCATCCAAAAATCTGCTCTGAGAAAAACTACAGTAAGCACAAAAATGTGCAAAGCTCACACTTCCCCACAATTTTATTGGCAGCGGAATTAGGTGCTGTTCATTCAGTGCATTCTCAGTGCTCTAAAATGGTCACAGCTGCCAAACCTGCGGGCTGCACTTCCACTGTGCCAGACCCTGCACAGATTCGTGGTGATTCAGTATTCCATGTCCAGAATGGATTTGGAATGTCTCACGGCCAGTCCTGACCCGCTCGGGCCTGATGCTCTCCAGGCTGTCAGTGTTTCAGGCTCCAGGTGAATTTGGGATGTGTCACAGCCGCTCCAGACCCACTCGGGCCCGATGCTCCCCAGGCTGTCACAATTCCATGTCCAGGTGAATTTGGGATGTGTCACAGCCGCTCCAGAGTCGCTTGGGTCGGCTCCTGCTGCAATCGTTGTGTGCAGCGCCGCCCCGCGGCCGCAGCCGCGCACTGCAGTAGCCCTGTGTGGTCACAGCAAAAGCACAAGGAAAAGGCACAGAGATGGTGATGCTCCTCAGTCATCACCAGCTTCCAAACATTTCTGACTCAGGACCTTTGAAATCAGTAAATGTGCTTGCATTGAACAGTTCTTGGCAGTTGTTTCCTGCACGACTTTGTCCAGTCACTTTTAAAGTATTAACACTACTGGTTGATAAAATACCAGATTCATATACTGCCAGGATTGCTTTTGGTAAGATAGGGGGCATTCTCAACATCCTTCTCTGAACTGGATTTCTAGTTTTGCCTCCCTACCTTGAAACACAATGATCCAACAGTTGGTCAGAGCTGAAAGCTTTTAATGTGGCCTCTCTAGCGCCATTCTGATTCTGCGTAAATCAATTTAATGACCATTTAAAGTCTTTTCTACTGCATTCAGTTTAGACAGACACCACATTAACACGCCGAACTGACACGAATGTGCAGTATTTTCTTTTGCTGTGTGTTTAGACCACACGTTGTTGGGGTCAGTTACAAAGAGAAACATGAGAATTACTGCACAACCGGGCACTACAGAGCTGCTGCAAGTGAGGAGGGGACACTGAAGGAGCTGCAGTTTTAAAAGCAAGGCTTCTCCCGCAGCTGCGGCGCTGAGATAGCGGCTGTCCGCGGCCAGCACTGCTGGAGAGGAGCGTAGGTGCCCAGAGCCGGTAGATGTCAGCAGCCGCCTCTGCCGGCGCTCCCGGTGCCCTCCCGGGCCCTGTCCCAGAGCTCCCGGTCCCTCTCCCGACACTTCCATCTCCTCTCCTGACACTTCCATCCCCTCTCCCAGCGCTTCCACCCCGTCTCCCGACACTTCCATCCTCTCTCCCGGCTCTCCCATCCCCTCTTCCGACATTTCCACCCCCTCTCCCAGTGCTTCCATCCCCTCTCCCGGCTCTCCCATCCCCCCTCCCTCCCCGGACAGGGTGAGAATGCCACTCGCGAGCATTTTGGCTTTACAAAACTCTATTCTCCCACAAAGTCAATTGGGAGCCCTCCAACCTCGAATTGCTTTCCACAGGCAGCAGCTCAGGCCCCAAGACTTACAGCAGCTTCTGTGGCAGAGACACACTCAGCTCAGCCAATGCCAAAGGAGAAATTACCTCTGCAATTTGCATGAAAAGTGCTCCAGCCAGAGATATCCTTTCCTGTTATGTTGTTTTATGTGGTATTTCAGAAATCATATTCATAGATCAATGAATTCAGTTACTTTAATTCTCTGGATTTTACACTGAGGCCGAACCCAGCACAAAGTAGATTGGCAGATTGAGGCAAAACAAATTCCTGTATTCTACAAGCTATAAACATTATATCACATCACTTCAGCATCAAAAGGCTGATTAATGATCCTGGCATTTCTGAATTTAGCAATTCTTCCTTTTTCAGATATGAGGCATTGCAGAAGCTGTGACAAGTGTCCAAAGTTCTGCCCATTTAATCTCATTAAATTATGGCCTGTTCATTTATCTTTCAGCTGTGTTATTTAAGAAAGGCTGCATTTTCAGGCAGGAACCTGAGCAATGACATCTTGGTAGGCTGGTGGGACATGCTTGAGTTATGGAGCATTTCCTCCCAGAATGAATGCAAGGTAACCTTGCAGAAGCTACCATTGCTTTTCTTGGTGCCACAGCTCTGCCAGTGTTGATTCTCATTCTCCCCAAAGTAAAAAAGGGGCTTGGGAGGAATTGCAGGCCTTGTTTACACTGGATTTCCTGTTGCCATCCTGTTCTCCATGACCAGAACACTCCTGCAGCTCAGCCAGAGGCACTCCTGGATTACACAGGCCACTGGCACTTCAGAGAAAGTTTTTGAATTTGGGCCATCTGCCATGTCCCATTAACTTCCACAAAGCCTAACTCCACCATCAGGCTTTGAAAACTCAAATCCTAACACTTGTTTCTTCTTGACCTCTTTTGATCTTTTTTTTCTCCTGCCATTAGCTGTGAGCTCAGAACCACAGCCAGAACAATCATAGTTAAAATGACTGCAGTACTTCCTGAAAATGTAACAAAAATGGGGTAAATATGGAAATTTCATGTGGCTGGCCTGGGCATTTAAGCATTAGGATCTACACCTACACCCAGAACAAACAATTCTGATCAGAAATCCTGGGACAAAAAATTGAACTCAAAAGTGTCATGTTCAAAAACACAAAGCAAATGTACTTTGAGATACCCTATTGCTTTTAATTAAAATCCAGTAATTA
Organism: Brachypodius melanocephalos; assembly: GCA_013398615.1. Lineage (NCBI taxonomy): Eukaryota > Metazoa > Chordata > Aves > Passeriformes > Pycnonotidae > Brachypodius > Brachypodius melanocephalos. The sequence continues at coordinate 7,646,341 of VZSR01003800.1, read as the reverse complement.
GAAATTATTTTACAGCATGTATGCCTTAAATTGCAACTCATGTTGATTTTCAGGCACGAAAATCTGAATAAAGGTGTGCATTTGCAAGTGCTTAGTGGATAGAATATTTGCTATTGAAGGTAGTAAAATAAGGGAAGTACACAAAAGGTTCTGTTGGTGAATTAACCAAACTCTTTCAAACTTAGATGTAATATCACATTATTTACCTAAAAGAGGATAATGCTTCAAATGAGAACACATGCACAGGAAACTCTGCTTGCTACTGTTAAAATTCTCCATCTCTTTTAGAGGCATTGCCCCATCGTAGCTTTTTGGTTTCATTTTGCCCATCCTTGTGACTTTTTTTTCATAGGAAAACTCTCAGTGATTTTTATTAGGTGTCCTCATGGCCAAGGCTGTAGTGATTCAAAAGGAATTACTCAGACACCAGAACAGCCTGGTCTATAATACTGCCACCAGCCTGTAACATTTGAATATATTCTGGCCACTGAAACAACGATCTACAGCTCCTTTTTTCCTTTTTTCCCCCAACTCACTGGTTTATTTGTTTCTACATCCCATAATCTTTTCACTCTTCTTTGGCATGAACAATTTAGAGAAGCCATCACTCTTCCTCTTCTCATTAAATATGCTCAGAACACTTTGTATAAAATAAATAAAAATACTGACTAGTTTGAAAAATGTATATTTTTGATGGGAAGAGGTTTAAAGCCAAGGCACTAATTAGCCAGCACAGATGCAGGAAGTTAGATTTTGATGATGTGATCAGATGTAAAAGAAGATAATACACAGTCAAAGAGGGGAAAATGATGCATTATACCCTCAAGAAAAGGATTTGATTTGTTTGGCTTTTAAAGTCAAGTGCTGAAGCCGAATGAGCTGAAACCCAATTTTAATGCGTGGAGAGAAACATCTGTGATGGGGATGGCCCGGAATACGGAACATATGGAACGATCAGACAAAACCCCATCGCAGCTTCAGAGGGAAAATCGTCCCCCTCCCCTGCGAGTGCAGATCCTACAGAAGATGCCGTGCAAAGGGAGGGTCAGTGGCAGGCGGCACACGGCGAGGTTTCAGATGTCAGGAACACACCTGGAGAACATCTGGATGTCGGCCGGGCCCTGTGCTGAAGTTGCTCTTCTCCCTCTCAGCAGCAAAGCAGCCTCATTTCCTCCGAGGAGCAGGGAAGGAGAAAGGTGTAACTCACCCCTGGCAGAGCTGTGAAGTGACCCCTAACATCTGCAATTCAGCCCTTTGCTGCCCAAGATCCTTTTGCTGATAAGGCTTTGCCCACCTGTCCCAGAGCTCTTTGAAGGGCCGCCAATGGCAGGAGCACCCCGAGTGGGTCAGACCCTGAATTACCGCCCGCAGCCCCACCAGACAGCAGCGCTCTCCATCTCCTCACCTGCCCTTCTCATCTTTATCCCAGGAGGTTATGTACTGGACACTACTCAAAGCCCTTCCGTAATAACTTTGTTTTTAGCACAGATTCACCCTAATCATTCTGTTCTTCTAGATTCTGTTAGGACTGAGAGACAGGCAGAGAGCCTGCAGAGACAGGCAAAAAGCAAATATCTACTTCAGGCTTTTTTTCCTTTGCTTCCTATGCTGCTGGACTTTGAAATCACGAATTTCAGTGACAGCAGAAGTTTGCTAGAATCCATTGCTATACAAACGGATAAAGTGCAAGGCAACTTCATTTCTAGCAATGATTTAGGGTGCTGCCAAAGCTTTGTGCTTCCCAACAAAATGAGTGACAAATGTTGCATGCGTAGTTCTTTCCTAATAATGCAGTGTTCAAGCTTTTAACATGAATAGAAAAGAAAGCAGATATTTATTATTATAGAAATCTAGAAGACTGTAAAGAGAATTAAATTTGTTTACTCAACCACTCAGCTGGTTTGGCAGAAAAAGTAAATATTCCTTAGAATTTCCAAAATATTGTTTACCACTAAGAAGTTACTTCTGAAAACACCATTAAGAGGATTTTTACAAGGAGAAAAAGTGATAGGCAACACGATAGAGCCCAAATTTTTCCTTCTCTCTCCCAAAAGACCTTCTTAGGCTGAAGGCCAGAAATGTCAGATGTTCTGCACTGATTTTAGGCAATGAGTTGGCAATCCAAATTCTGGTTTCTTCCACGTGGTATTTAAGCACGTGAAAAACATAAGACCATCTCCAAAAATTGTTAAATAAATATGTGAAGAGCCTTTTGGTAAAAGCAACTCTTACCTTTTCACAGAAGTTTGAAAACATTTTTCCTTCACTTGCCTTGTACTTCTGAAAGTGATTCTATGAGAGAAAGAAGTTAAATATTAGTATCTTCCTGTGTTTTTAAGGTGACATTCCAGTAAATTTAATTGTCAGATCACAGAAAGTAAATAATAAATCATCTCCCATCATTCTTTTTTCCCCGTGACTTTTTAGGGAGAGTTCTTTGATTTCAGAAGAAAAGCTAGGGAGGAATCCCAACTGCATATCTAGTTGATATTAAAAAATCTTTCAAAGCCTTGAATAAAATTCTTGCAAGGCAGGCCAGTACCATCACACCAGTTTTCCAGGTGCAGACTGACAAAACCCAAATTCCTGTTATTTTTTAAAAGTGTATATGCATATTCAGAATTTTTAAACATTGTCCCTTATGTGTCCTGCTCAAGGCTGCCCAGTATCAGACACAAACTGAGTCTGGTTATTCTGATTTCCCAATTTGTGATTAGGATTTTCCCTCAGCAATAACACATTAATATTGCTATTTACTCTGCTACGCTTTTTGGCTATAGAAGTAACAAACATTTCATTTAGTAAATAGCTGCCATTTGTTAATACTCCTTGTAAAGCAGTGCAAACCCCTTGGAATTAGATGTAGGAGGCATCTTAAACCAGGGCTAGAGACCCACCAGGAGCAGAGAGGAGGCTCACAGCCAGTGGTATCTACAGCTGCCATTTCCCACCACTAAGTGTGGAATGTGCTTTGGAGCTGCTCTGCATTCCTGCCTTTCCTCAGCCTCCTTTTAATGCCCTCTGATTCATGGATATTTGGCTCCAGCACGGTAAATCTGTTCAAGGTGCAGCACTAATGCGTGCAGCTCCCCTCCCGTCCAAATGACACTGCAGCACTTAGGGCAGCTCTCACATGAAACATCCTTTTAAAGCTCTGAATACGGAACCAGGCAGTGCTGTAATGGCTGGAGTGGAACATCAGATCCCTGCACGTCAAAACCCAAAATAATTGCACCAGAAATAAAGGCAGACTCAGAAGGGCTATTAAGGAAAACAGAAAAGAAGCTTTCTTTTAATTACTGAAGTGAGATGTCCAAATTAATACAAGACTACATCTGTATAATTGAAAACTCTACCACATAATATAATGTGTGCTAAAGTAAAAGGCAATAAAGCATTAAAGTTCATGTGACATTTTAATCAGAAAGCCAAATAAATGCATTAGTAAACAGAATTGACTTAGGCAATTATTTTAGGTTTTAAAAATTAATTTGTTTACCATTACTTCATCCTTGAACTTGTACCATTAATAGCAAACACTGTTTTCCAGCATGTCCATGAGAAAATTCTCAGGGTGTTTGAAAGCAGCTGAGAGGTAAGTGCTTAGGAGATACATGCTCATGAGAAATGAATTGCAACCCTGCAATATAAATTTGCACGCACAGTAAACAGGAGGAGGGCAGCACAGCAGATTTTCCAGCCTGCGTGTGTCACCCCAAGGTCTGTCCCAGGCTGTCACTCTGCATTCCAGCTGCTGGAACCCACAGAGAGCCCTCCCAGCCCTGAGCTCACGGGCAGGAGGAGGCTGCAGCTCCTGCTCCCTGTGCAGCTGATGTTTGGATGTGGCAGCAGCGGGGGCACAGAGCAGCAAGCTCTGGCTGAGCCCCTCTGCTGGGCACAGGGGTTTGACCCACACACCCTCACTCTTGGGTGACCCCCAGATATCCCCCTAAAGGAACAGGTGGTGTTTGGCTCTGACATCTCAAACATTGGATCTTTGCAGAAATTGGACAGAGCTTCTCCAAAGGGAAATTCAGAGAGTAACTTTCTCTGAGTCCACAAAGCCATCAGCTTTCCATACTAAGGAAATCAACTCAAGCTTTTGATCTACCAGAGCTTTGCACTTTGGTGTAACTGCTTATACCCACATAAATCCAATATAATGGGAGTGTTTGCCCTCAAATTGTACAGTTCTGATTTTTACAAAGCCTTTAGTGCTACTGTGAGAACTTGAGTTCTTATTGAGTGCAGTTTATTAAAAATGAAAACATACATGCACACAAAAAGCAGAATGATGGATCATGAGTTTTATAGATCCTGCTCTGCAGGATGCAGTCAATAGTGAAAAATGTCATTATTTCCTGGTAAGGAAAAGTTGCATGTGGGCATTTATCATTAATAAGCCAACTATTTGTTTTCATCTGTAATTGCCTATTTGCAAGTTGGGACATACAAAAAACTGGTTCCTGACAACTGAGACTTAAATTTCTTGACAAAAGTTGCTTAATTTTACTAAATACGAAAAAATCATGGTCAGTCTTTTGAGTTATGCAGGAGGCTCATATTTTATAGCTCAGCTGATAACCTTGTATCTGAATTGAGCTTCCTTCTGTGCCTTGCACTGCTCAGTGACCCCAGGGCAGCCCCAGCACTGTTCCCATTCATGTCCAAACAAAGCACACTAAGATTGTGTTTATTACTTTCAGTGTTCCTCTTCCACTGGTCACACTATTATTAGTTAATCAAGGCAGTGTGCACCAACTGGCTTTCTGAAAAAACTGAAAAAAGGTGCTGGAAACATCCCATTCCCACACCAAATCCATGCACTGCTCATACACTGATTAGTTATTGATTCATTCCATTTGAAATACACTGTTAAGATAGTCAAGACTTACTAACTTGTAGCAAGCGCCTAAAAGAAAGTGCAAAGCTATTTTAGGACATTTACTGTCCTAAAGAAGAAGAACAAAACATTTACTGTTCCTGTATTTTTTTCCCCTGAGTCCCTGTATGTCAAAAAATATTTCTTCAGACAAATGAAAGCATTATTCTTAGAAGACATCCCTAGGAAAAGAAAAACTCGTGTTCTCAGACTTGGAGCTAAACTCCAAAAAGCCAGAATAAGCTTAAAATATCTGGTTTCATTATTTATTTAGGGGAAATTAGATCTCTAAATTCACCTATAGCCTGTCTCAGAGGTGCAGAGTAGGCAAGGTAAGAATAGCTCCTTTTCCTTTTAAAGATGATGTTAATCCTACTCTATGCACATCTGACAGGAATAGGCACAGGAGAACAAGAGGAGATAAATGCTCCATCTGTCCTACCCTAGAACAGCAAAATACTCAGAACACAGAGGGCAGTTAAGGAACAGATCTATTCTTTCTCCAAACCAGCTTTAAACCCAAGACTTACCATGACAATCAGCTTTCAAAACTTCTTTGACAGAAAATGAAGTCTCAGAAGCCAGGCCTATTTCTTGAAACCTCTGGTCAATAAGAAAAAATCTCCTTTTGTTCTGATCCAACAGAACCTGTTCTACAGTTGCTGTTTATCAGCTCAAGCAGACTTTTATGACCCAAAATGCAATATCAAAGTGTTTCATGTGTTTTAGAGAATGAGACATTATTGACATTTCCATATACTAGAAGCTGAGGGAAAATTGCATATTGACAATAGTAGAGTTGTTCCAGAAAAGAAGGAATAAGAAACCATTAAAGGTTTTATTAGATATGTTCTGGATGTTGGATTATGGAGCTTTAACACTGGCATAAGCAAAGCATTTCCTAGCTTTGGTGTTTTCTACCTTCCATTTACTGCAGATGTACATTTTACCAGACAAGGTGGTTTGGCTGCTTTTACAGATGGTCAGCCACTTCCAAAAATTCTCCTGATGAAATCTTAAGCCCAAACAGATGAACACTAAGTTGTATCTCAGTTTCAATACAGACAGATTTAATTTTTGTTGGCATACTAGTCCTTTATTTCCAAGCAGATGTATAAAAATACACAAAGTAAATATATCATCACAGAATTATAGAATTGTTTGGGCTGGAAGAGTTAAAGCCCACCCAGTGCTACCCTTGCCATGGCAGGGACACTTTCCACTGTCCCAGGCTGCTCCAAGCCCCAATGTCCAACCTGGCCTTGGGCACTGCCAGGGATCCAGGGATAGTCACAACTGCTCTGCCAGGGCCTGCCCACCCTCACAGTAAAAAAATTCTCCATAATATCTAATCTGAACCTACCCTCTTTCATGTTCTGTGTGATTTATTTCCCCAAAAGATAACTTTGCATTAACAAAATTAAAGCTGCTTTCCAATCACTACTGCTTCTTTTTAAATCAGGATTAAATGGCAATTACTTAGGAAGAAGCACTATGCTTAATTTGCTCATTTGCAGTGCTGCCAAGTAGCACACTAACTAGATAGTTATCAGCTGTAAAAACCTTATTGAGCAGAAATAGGAATTAATTAAGGTTGTTACTCTAGAATCAGAGGGTCAGCATCCTAAGGCTGCCTGAGGACTTTTGTTTGTCCTAGAGGTGATTGCACTCAGGATGCTCTCAGGAAGTTCTCTCAGTGGGGAATGTTTTATTTACCACTTACAGACACCATATGACTAAACAGCATGATTGCAAATCAGGTTCGAATTGCTTATTTATTAGAAGACCCCAAGTTTTGAGTCCAGACTTTATTACTTTGCATAATACACAAAAACTGTTTGTGATGCCAGCAGTCTAAAAAGAAACACTGGGGCAGCTGGAGCTTTTTATTTCTATTGTTTTTGCATGTGCAGTACCAAGCCATATCTGTAAGGGTTGTCTGCTAAGAGATCTCACAGGATAGTATTACACACTTGAAGCAAAGAGAACAGCTTTGAAGTTTCACACCATTTTGACATCATCCACTCAAGTACAGCCTTCTCTTCTGGGATGCTTACATGGTATCTTATTAAAAATATATATCAGAACTTGCTAATTACCCATCTACTCAAGAAGAAAACCTTGGCATATCAGTAAGAAATGTTCATACCAATAAGAACTGCTCTTGCAATGTCAAAGTAGAAGGAAAACCACAGAAATCCTAATTTAATTCCCATTTGAATTTAAGTCTACTTTGGCAAAGAAGAAGTAGAACCAGTAACATAAATGTGACTCTTCCAACAGGCCAAAAGGACATTTTAAGGACAAACAAAGCTCACCCATGATGGCGGTGAGGTCAGACCCTACCGACCAACAGGGGCCATGCCAGCCTTGCCGGACTGGTTTCCGCTCACGTGGGGCGCACAGTCAGCCCCGTCACTCCTGTTCACCTGGCAGGTAGAAACGTGAAAGAAAATATTCCTTCCTGCTGCCCACCCAGCACAGCAGAGTCATAGTTACCTGGTGAAGGCAAACTGGAGGAGCCATCCTGCTGTCCAGGGGTACCTCG
>VZSR01003800.1:7574548-7638811 GCA_013398615.1 Brachypodius melanocephalos | reverse complement strand
GCCCCTCACAGCCCCTCACAGCTCCTCACGGACCCTTCACTGGCCCCTCATGGACCCTCACAGCCCCTCACGGCTCCTTGGCCAGCCTGGGCACCCATGGGCAGTGCCAGGGGCTCGGAGCAGGGCTGAGGGACAGTGCCAGGTGTGAGATGGAGCTCCCTGGCCTGAGCATGGATCCATGAGGGCAGGCAGGAACATGGCGCCCGGGCGAGGACACGGGCAGAGGCGTGAGGTGAGCTGGGATCTCATTTATCCTAACTGATTTTGCAGAGTTGTTTCTATTTGCTGTTGGAGTTGTGTGGTAAAGAATAGCCCTAGCACAACCTAAATGTGTGTTTCACTTACCTGTTTAACAGACTGTGAAACAACACAGGCCACACCACATGAGAATTTTGCTGATATTAGGCAAGACCTTTTGTTTTCTCCTTAGATACAGTGGTAGATTCATCTATGGTGAAATACATACTATAATTTATTGTCAGTTTCGGAGGAGTCTGTAAGGAGGATCCCAGTTTATCACAACAAAACTGACAAAGCAAAGGGAGCCAATGCCTTGTGCTGAATGAGCGAGGCTGAAATGTACGAGTGCACACCAGCACTGCTACTCTGTACACAGAGATCAGGAATGTCACATCTGTGTAACATCTGTGCCACTGCTGGCCTCTCAAAGAAACCAAAGAAAGGTTAAAGGAAGGCGAGAGAGCTGGCTACGAGCATTTGTTTATTCTTGGCCTTCTCTTCTGTTAGTTTGCTTAGAACACTCTGTCCCATCCCTGGGTTTCTTGCCTGCCTTCCTCCTTTTCATTTTAGTGGTTTTGCTGAAGCTAGCATTCACTCCAAATATCACACATGTAGCTGACACTGATTTCTAACCAGCAGTGCAGTAAAATTTAAATGAAGGTGAAAGAGTCTTGACTGGGAAGAGAAACCATGACATTTATCACAGATGCATAGAATGGTTTGGGTTGGGAGGGACCCAGTGCCACCCCTGGGACACCTTCCACTGTCCCAGGCTGCTCCAAGCCCCAATGTCCAACCTGGCCTTGGGCACTGCCAGGGATCCAGGGGCAGCTGCAGCTGCTCTGGGCACCCTGTGCCAGGGCCTGCCCACCCTCCCAGGGAGGAATTTCTTCCTAATATCTAATCTACATCTACCCTCTCTCAGTTTAAAACCATTATGCCTCACTCTGTCACTACCCTCATTTTCTGGAAGACTGATTGCCTCCTGTTCCCAGCCACAGTGGTGCTGATCCCTAGAAATCCATGATGTATTCTTCTGACAGAAGGAATTAGATTTATCTGATCTCTGTTACAAAAACGAATGGGAAATCAGTTTTCTTTCAGCATGGTATTTTTAGCAGTGTAACTGTTGACTGAGGCAGGTCTCACATCATAAAGAAAAAGATAAGAATTTAACTTCTTGGAGGGTAACAGGCTTTTTTCACACCCTTAAACTGAACTGTTTTACTATTAAAATGAACTGTTTTGCTAATAATTTTTCTTCCAAAGTTCCAAGCACGCACATTCAAAGAGGAGCAAATCTCCACAAGTACATCAACTGTTGATCCTGCTTTTGTATTGGGGGACAGATTTAGAATATTTTTTTCTCCAGAAATTCGTTGTGCTGGAGCAGACTTCTGAGACACAATTAAAGGAAATAACTTCAAATGCACTGAAACTCCTGAGTGTTTGCTGCACACTCTCAGTTATCCATAATTGAATACGCAGTTAAGATTTTAGTCAATTTGTCTGGAACTATTTCAGTTCATTGGCTTTACAAAATCTCCCGGGCTCATCAGGAGCTGCTGCACACCTCCCCTCATCCCTTTCATTTTCTGGTTAATGCTCCAGCCTATTTCCATGCAAAGGGCTGCTGCTTGAGACAGGAACAAAGTGCAGCTTGGTTTACTTGCATACATTTACATCCCAATGAAAGTCATCATGTTGGAAACATCTGAGTTAATTTTAGGCATTAAATTCGGCAGGAATATTCATATGAGTAAATATTTTCACAATTGCTTCTGTCCCAGAGGATAGATGGGAAATGAAATTTGAAGCGTAATATACTACTTTCTTCTGTGAATATAAATTCCATAGGAGAACACTGGTATTTTTCACTCTTTGCTTTTAAAAGAATAGTTCAAGTGATCAGCTTTATTAAAGTGACTCTATCAAGGTTTAATTGGGGAACTGATGAGGTAACAATATAAAAATATGAAAAATATAAAAAATATAAAACCATCAAATCCATGCTTCCTTTGTGTAGTTAATCCATGGTTTTCTGTAAGGCTGAAGTTGAGCCTGTGTAAATACACTTTTGCATTTGGAAAGTTTTTTTTCTTCTAATGAGCTGGGAAATGTAGCAATGTGGGTTTTATTTCTGTCCTTTCTTAACTGCATCTGGTTTTTTTTCTTCTAGCCCATAAGAGGTTTTTTGCATGTCTTAGGCTGAATGAATGTGTAGATTCTTCAAGTGAAAAAATATTGCATATTGGAGTATGCATTTGGAGTAATAAAGGTATTTGTGGTGATGCCAACTGTCTGTACTTTAAAAAATGAAAATAACATTAAAAGAGGGAAGGAGCAATTGTTCATATAGTGCTTACACAAATCCATTCCTTCAGTTCACTTTTATATCCACATGGAACTGAACTGAGGTTTTTATTCTCAGTGTCCACGCATAGATGCAGGTTTGAAAGTAATGGAGTTACAGGCTGTGGAACTCAAGCTATTTTTCTTTTTTTAAGTTCACATGATTGATGTAGATTATACCGTAATTTTTCCAGGAGGTGCAGATGCAAAATTACATGGAATTTATGAGATGACAGTTAAATCAGCCTCAGTGTGCCCTTTTGCCTTGCAGCCCAGCCTCCTTCCCAGGCTTTTGTTACTTTGCCATCACGAAGGGGGAGTCATCTGCTTTCTGCAGCTTTTTGGTTGAAGTGATCTTTTCATGTTAAATCAAATGAAAAGTATTCAACACTTAACTGTTGTTGCTGTTTTGTTACCTGAAGCATTTACCTGACAAAAAAATAATCACTGCAATATCCCATAAGGCTTCCTCCATTATCAGATTGACAGCAGTGTGCTGTTTTGAGTTAGATTAGTGGCTCATGATGTCTGCTGTTAAAACTTCTGCTTTGCCTAAAAACTCTATTTCAATTAATTCTTTTCTGTGAGAAGGTGACGGAGCCGGTCCCTCAGAGAAGTTACCTAATAATTTTGCAGTGAAGAACTCCTGTGTTTCAAAGACAGAACAATTCAAGTGACCTGAATAAACCTTGCAAAATTAGGATGTATTTATTGACCAAAGAAGTTTCCTTCACTGAAATATATCAGTGTGATAGTCCTGCTTATAGTGGAGCTATAAACTCAGAGCTTGATCGATTTCTCCAAACATTAAAAAATCCAGAGGTGAAAACATGCTTCATCTCTTGCCTTAATTTATCATACATTCAACAAACATCAATTAAAAAAAATAAATTCACACAGCACGTACTGAAATCACTGGCACAGAGAAAGATAAAATGGAAGCAAACTGCCCCAAAAAACTTCAGTGTCTTTTTCTGGTGCCCAGCATGGCAGTAGGGTTAATGCCCTGGAATTATTATGGAATTATTGTCCTGGGAGGCCACATGGCCCTCTTCAAAGGGTCCAGCACTAGAGGACCACAAGAACATCTGCCAGGAATGACCTGTATGGCTTACCTTGAAGAAGGTAGATCTGTTAGCCAACTTCTTTATCATTTAATATACAGTAAGATCCTTCCGATTAATTGATAACAGATGTCAAGAAAAGTTTATTCACCTGTTGAATTTATTGGGAAAATAACAAGAGAAAAAAAGTTTAGTTTGTTTTATTCTTTATATCCTAACCAGCAAGCATCTCCCCACACGAACCTAGAACTCTTCAAAGCAAAGGATTATCATATAACTTTTCCAGAAAAATAGTTTCCCCACAGGTTTTTAAAAAAAATTCAGATCGGTCAAACTGCTGGAGCATTCCCTTTATTCTGTGCAGTGTGTGAAGCCCCGTGCTCTCAGCATCCCCAGGGCAGGACCTGCAGCCACCTGTGTGCTCCAGTGCAGGTTTTGGTATCAGGAGAGCAGAGCAGAGCTGCCTGGTGGAGTTCAGAATTCAGAAATTCCCTGTGTGTGCTGACATCTGGGCTGGAGTTTTGGTAAATGAGTGCCAGCAGGGTGACTGACAACAAAGGCAGCAGCTCTCTGAGTGCAGGAAATGCCTGGGAAAGGAGGCTCAGGTATTTTGTGGCAGCAGTAATTCCATCCAGTTACCCTAACTGGATCCTCGGGTATGAGAACCTCAACCAGGCTCTAAAAATTACTTAATACGAATCAAATATTTATTTTTCCCTTGTATAATGGATGAGCTACCTTAAAATAGTGCCATGTGAATAAAACCCTCTAGCTCAACAGCAAAATGCTCAAGTTGTCATCACATCTCGTGTATGAGACATGACTGAATCAGTTCTGCTTAAATCAACCATAAAAACAAAATCATGAGACCTGGGGATTTCAGTAACTCCCAGGAAGGGCACCCAGCATGTGCAGAGCTATTGTCTGTGCAGGACACTCCAGCTTGGGCCTGAATTATCACAGATCTGTGATTTGGGCTGACCAAAGACAGTCCTGACATACTTTTGTGCAGGATGTTTGCAGCTGCACTGTGTGAATAAATGAAAGGCACATTGAGCTGTACATTAGTACTTGGCAGTGGAACTGAGGAGCACCAAGTCTGGATGCTGTACTAATGCAAATAGTAATCAAAGACATGGCCTGAGCAATATTTCTGGTTACTCTTTTCAGTGAATATTTTGATACCAAGATTAGAGAGGAAATGACTTCTTCTTGACTGTCCAGCAAGCACAGACTGAATAACTGAACAAAGAAGCAGCAAATTGTTATAAGCAACTTCAGCATAAAAAGATTTAGGCCTGAGATCTGATTCTATCATTCTGAGGCCAAGGCCACCTCCTAATTTGTTTTTTTAGTAAGATTTTCTAGTCAGGTTTTAGTCATCAAGAACTCAGTTCAGTTTAAGTTTATACCTGTCTTGCTTCCACAGTTTCCTTGACTTCTACTCAACCTGAGGGAATTTTGATTTAGAGACCAGTCCAAGAACTAAATATCAACAGTTGATGGGAAAATGCTTCTCTGTGCACTGCAGAAAGGCATCATAACTTACACCCCCTCATTCTTCATTAATATGCAGTTATACAATTTATAGACCGCTTTAGCCATTAGCATATAAATTGCCACCAATATACTGCATTCCCAGGGCAAAAATAAGCCAGTGTGAGGAGAGGAAAAGCTACCACAGAAAGCCTGGTATTTTTATATCTATAGCTGCTTCAGTGAATAATAACCCCAGAGAGTGAAACTCTTACACTTTGCTTCATTATGTAGAAATGTTGCTGTGATCACTTCCTCACCACACTCAATGCCTTACAATTGGAAATATCAAAATATTTTCCTGTTTGGAAACCAAGCAAGTATTTTTGTAGAATATTCTAAATGAAAATCTAAAATCAGGTCGATATTGTTTTACGTCACTCAAGCTCCAGACTGGAAAGCATTTTTTTCCCCACTCAGGAGAGTGGTAAATTTTTAATTGTCTTTATTAATGAGCCGCTTGCTGGTCTTGGTGATTTGGGTTAGCACAAAAGTAGCTTTGAGGGCAGGAGCCAGAAGTTGTGGCAACAGGACTGAAGTGAGAGCCCCTTTTGAGATGGTTTGCTGCAGAGACATCCGTGTGCGCCAGGAAGGCAGCTTCCATCAGGACATGTTGAAATAGGTGGCAACTTTCCACTAAAATTTTGGGGGTTTTAATCAGAGCTGGAGGTGTTTCTGTGATGTGGTGGATTCGTAGTGAAAAATGATAGTGGAAATTTATGAAGCTCAGATGGAGCGAGCTATCACAAAAAAACAAAACAAAACAAAACAAAACAAAACAAAACAAAAAAAACCCAACTGTAAAAAAATCCACTTGGTGAATTTGCCTAACTTTATAAATAACACTTTATTTTCATTGCAATAAAACACCAGCTTGCATCCTTTTCTGCTTTAGAGATGCATTATCAGCTCCTCAAGATCGCAGTTTCAGGTAGTTCAATTGTTCCTCAAGAACACTTTTTGTTTTACAAGGACAGAGCTTTTTGACAGTCTTGTTCAAGACATAATTAGAACAATTAAGTAATTTTAGGTTAACTTCAGCAGCAAAGAACCACATAGACTTTAATAGGAGGACTGGCTTTGAACTAAGCTCAGGCATGATTTTTTCTTATGCTTTTGAAGACATAAATAAAATAATCTCTCTTACATGGCTGGATTTGCTGGTTAATTATCCACAGCATCTGCAGCATGGAATCCAGTCTTGGGCCATTTAAGGTTTGGCAGGACCAGTCTCTGGCTCTGCAGACAGAAAACTGCATCCCTTCCAGAATCACTGACATCTGGAACTACCAAGAGCCAGGGGCTGCCCGGGGTTGGTGGCTTTCCATGTAGGTAAAAATGTATTGCAAGGTGACTGCGCAGTCATCACCATTCATGCCTGGGCTTCCCATTGCATTGTTTTGAAAATATCAAAAGTCTTTTATTCCTCGCTAGAGGTGGCATCCAATATCGTGAGAAAACGTGGAGGTCTTCCTACAATAAAATAGCAAAAATTCTTGTGCTTTTTACGGAGTGTGAATGGGAAAGTTCTCATTTGGAACTGTAACTCACTACAGTTTTAGGAGTGCTCAGACCTAAAATCAGTCTGTCCTGTAATAGAGGCTGTCACAATGCCTGTGTCAGATCAGGTGCAAAATGCAGATATTTGTAATTGTGGTGTTATTTCCCTCTCTATGGACAGATCTTTTTTCACAATTCCCTATGAATATCCATAAAAGTGACAGGGACTTCTCCCTTCTGGTCACCTCTGGGAGCTGGAAGGAACGCTCTGAACATACTAAATAATGCCCCAGCCATGGTCTCCTTATGAAATGGTTAAAATGATAAAATTTCTGTGTCATTTCTAGTCTAAATATTGTCAACAATTATCCACTAGTCTCCAAATACTCTGAGTGTTTTTCCCCCCGAAACTTGGCTTTACTTGATATCATTCCATATTGGCGCAGTGCTGCTGTGGCTGGGAATGCTGGAAGTGCAACAGGCCCCACTCTGTCAGCGTTCTCTCTGCATTCCTGTTATTGAGATGGAGGCTACTTGGAAAAGGAGGATATTTCTCACCATTTTGGGAAGTGTTACCAATTCCTGAGGAAATGCAAACATCCCACACTCAGTTACTTTATTCAAGTGTAATTTAAAACCGGCTCTCAAGCATAATGGGTTGTTACAGCCAATATTTATTTTTCTTTCATTAGATAAATAGTATTAAATTGCAATCCTTGAGAAAATTGTACAGACTGTATCACATTTGAATGTGTTTGAGCTTGAGTCTCACTCAGGCAAATTCTCATCATATTCAAATAACCATCATTATGCAAATAAGAACATCCTCATTGCCGAGCAAGTTTAAAATGGATGGTTGTTTTTTATGGTGATGGATTATCTTCCTCCTGCTAGTAGCTACAGAAAAGCTGTACAGATCCTGGTTATTCTGCAGATTTCTTTTGCCAGTTGCAAGCTGTGTTTTTTGCCAGCAAGGATGGATTTTGCTTGTTCCTCTTCCCATGTATGCTGCTTGAAAAAGAGCACAACCAAGCTTTTCTTGTCACCAGGGGCTTTGGCTTCTTGATTGTACTGAATTTTCATGTAACAAATAAGGTTATTCTGTGAGAGCCAGTTTATTAGATAAGTACTGTCTCAAGGTGAAAATTAATTATAATTCTGAAAACTGTAAATATAAGGCTGCAAAAGTCATCTTCATGTTTTCTCTTCAATGTACATGTTGTGCAAAAAGAATGGCAGCTGCAATAAGTTACAGCATTTAGCCCAAACATAGGATTTCTACTATCAAAATAATTTGAAATACTTAAAATAATTTGAAATACTTAAAAAGAAGTTGTTATGACTGTTATGAAACATAACTCTACAATTAATACCTGTTGCAGGACAAGTCTTGCAGTTGATGTTCCATTTAACTTAAGAAACACAAGTTCTATGAAATCAAAGAAATAAATCCATTACAGCCCCAACTTTTTCACATTATACAGTTGGATCATGCAGGATTCACTGCAAATTTACCAGTGCCATCCAAACCTCTAAACTTTGAATTCTACACTCAAAGAAAGTGTCTACAATCTACCATGTTAAATGATGTTTCATTTTTGCTTCTATAATGTTTAGAAGACAAAAGGTCTGCAGCAGAAAGAATTCTTTCTGTCCTAACTTTACAAAGTTTGATTAATGCAATGAACAATAAATTACAAAACCAATCCCCCTCATATTTGGATTAACTCACCTTCCAAACCCTTTCTGTTCTGTTCTCTTGGTTTTTTCTGCCAAAGCATACTGAGGATTAAGAATTCAAAAAAAAATGCTTCATTCTCTGCAGAGCCATGAGAGAATGTGCAAGTGAGTTACAGGCCAGGCAGGCTTGTTATGATTACAACATTGTTCTTATTTCTATTTACAGTTAATGTTATAGCTTCTGTAAATTAAAAACACCACCAAACTACTTGAGAAGGAATTAGAATCTATAAATAGCTACTTTATACACACTGTATCGTTTCCATTTCTGCCAAGGAAATACATTTTCATCCTCTAGTCCAGCAGCTCATCCTAAGCAGTTATATCTGCATCCAAGTATGTGCTACAGGCCAAAATCTGCTTCCATTTTTATCTTTCTTTTTAAGATCACTATCTTAAAGAAGTGGAACAGGAGATTTTCCATGACCAGATTCTATCCCTGGCCATTTGTGTGTAATCCTGAAACAACAATCAGCTCCTAAGCATGGTTATCACAAGCATTTGTCAGTGTGGGTTATTTATGACAAGACTGATTTTTATGCATTCTCTCATGTACATTTCAGTTTCTTTGAAACTCACTCTTTCAGTAAAGTTAAATGCCCCTCAGATTTCTAAATGAATGGAAGGTTTGGTTTAGAGTAGGTCTTCACAGACACATGAAATCATGAGATTTAAACTATTTTTCCAAGTGCTAAGGGATAGGGGTGGTGTTGACATTTTAGGCTTTTTATCTTTAAAACAATAGAACAAAATATCTGTGATAGGATTCTTGTAGATACCTAATGCCAGAGGGGAAGGCATTGGCAAGGAATATTACATTCCTTGGAGCCTTTCCCAACAGCACTGACTGGGAACTCTTGCTCCCATCAGCCAAGGAGCAGACAACCAAATTTGTACTTTTAGTCTCCACACAGAGCCAAATCCTGGAGTGCTGAAAGTTGCTTTGTTTGGGAAGGATCAAAGACGTGCTCAGGTTCCTGGGTGCAGCACTTTGATTCAATCAGGAAAGAGGCGATCAACTTTCACAGCACTCCAGGGGTCACTGGTGGAGTTAATGAAGAAACAAAAGGTGTAAGAAGGCAGAGCTTCGCTCTGAGTGACTGCTGTGAGAGGGGGCAGCTCTGGCAGGAGCTCATGCTGTCACCTTTACCTCTAAAACAACTTTCTTGCACAGCCTGAGATTAAAATTATTTTTCTTTTGGCTTATATGAAGGTTGTTAATTCCTATAATGCAAGTGTTGTTTATCTAACACAGGCAAATAATTTACTTATTAATTGCACATTTAATTGAATAGTTTTGCTGCTTAGTGTGTGCAGAGCATGTAGTTTGTGTACTTCTTAAATGACAAATAATTTCTTCACTGTTGTTTTCACTGGATGTGTCTTTAACTGTCCATGCTGTTTGCTCTGCTTCATTTTTGGATAGGCCAATAACTCCCTTTGCTGAGAAGTGCATGGCTTTCTTTTCTATCATTAACTAAAGGACATTAGAGAGAAATCACTTTTCTTCCCTGATCAGACCATTTGCAAAGTTTAGCTTAATCTAAACTGCTCTGCTGTGCTCTAAAATTGAATCCAGTGATGTTTCTGCCAGTCCTGGTCTCCCAGGCTGTAATTCTGGCTGAGCACGGTGACTCTTCTTGTCCTGCAGCAGCAGAGTTACAGCAGCACCACAGCACATTCCTCAGCTCAAATGTGCTGAGCTCACAGAGAGAGCACAACAAATAAATGAAAATGAAATCAGCTGCTCTTAAATAAAATAAGAATTGCAGAAGGATGTAGCTTACCTTGTGAGCTCCATTTCATGATGACAGCTGGTTTATTACACCTTTTACAGACCATGTGTTTAATCAATATAAAACTCCACTAATGTAACAAGATCCTGCAATGTTTTCTGACAAGTACTTGTAAATTTTTCTGGAATACTTCTTGTTAAACAAAGATTAAATGTGGCTATTAAAAGCGGGCAATAATGTTCCAGGAAGAGAGCTTTATTTCTACACATGAAATGGGTACTGGGAAAGGATTGTTAGGCTCTGTAAACTAAAAAAAAATGAGGTAGTGACAGAACAGCTATTACTTTATATAAATAGTCCAATAAGCAAAGCTGCATTTGCCTTGGACTACATGGCTGTGAGATTCTCAGCAGTGCAGAAAGCAAACAAAAATTGTGTTCATTCCCATATATCAGCACTTCAGGTAAAATAATCTGAATTGCATTAATTCCATGATATTAACTGATACTGTTAATTAAATCACCCCAACATGCATTGCTGAGGGTATTGCTCACTCTGTAATGGTGTCACTAACCTGGCAATTGGCACTTTAATTTTCTGAGTACAAAGCAACTTGAAATGGTGCTGGACCAAAAAACCTTGAAATTATGCCAAACATAAAAACTTGAAATGATGCCGAACATAACTGAGGTTTTAATTTGCTGTCTGAATCAAAGAGTGCCAGATCAGGAACACCCTCACTGTCACTAGACACGGCAAGGCTTCCTGACCTGGTGTAACCAACCCCATGAGCTGATGTTCATCATAGAAGAGAGCTCAAGATTTTGACCTTCCAACCAGAGTTAGAAGGTTTCAGTGCTGCAGAATAACTCCTTAATCCTCAAACCAATGCTAAGAGCATGCCCAAAGCTTAGGTTTCTTTCAGGAAAGAAAATGGAGCTGATGCCCATGAGCAAGAAGATCATCTGCATGATAGAAATTGAGCATGTCAGCAATTTGCAGTCAGCTGTTAATCTTGTGGGTGAAACAGAATTCTGTGGGATAGGAAAAGCATTTCCTGGGTTTTCCCAGACAGGTTTGTGGCTCAGACCTCACAAAGAGACTGATTTTGCTGAGCTTTGAAGGGTCTGACACCCACATCTGCTGCTTTTCCTCTTGAAGCTGAGTCATAGCACAACAAAGAATGGAAAGCACTTGGGTCTGGAAGGAGACAAAATAGAGCTGAACTGTCCTGTAGTGCTTGGACAACCTGAGAATCCTGCTTGTCTAATTCTGGTGAGTACTGAATATAAAACTGAACTGGGAAAATCACTCCCTGCTCCCTCCCAGGTGAATGTCTGCACCACCAGGTTCAAATGCCACTACAGTGTCATTCTCCTGCCAGAGACCCCCGACAGAAGAATGTGACTTTGCATTGCCATTGAAGATCATTCCAGACCTGCTCAAGAGAGCCTTCGATGCTCACTGCACACTGCCAGTTATGTAATTCAGTGTTAAATCTAGATTTATGTGATTTTGTGATAAAGATTGCATTTGGTCTAATCCTGGGATAATCCTTCCTTATTTTTGGAGATCCTTGAAAACAAACTCTGTGACAAGATCTATCCATAGGTGTTCTTAAAAACTGAAGATGATCAATTAACAAAAGTCTCTTTTTTGGCAATTCTCCTGGCCAAATAAAGTCTTTTGATGCTCATCCAAAGATGTACGAGATTGCATTTTTCTCCTTGTACAAATCACAAGCCAGACTCTTGAAGTTAATCATGGCTTAATTAATGCACCAATATGAGTTAGATGAGAATCTAAAAGGTGAAGCGCTTAAAACCAAGTAATGAAAGAATTCTCTCACAAAACCCCACAATTTAATTTCTTCATGATACTATGGAATGATGATTTTGGAAAACACAGTACTTCAGAAAGATGATATTTTATTTTTACTCCTTCAGCTTTTCGTCTAAAAATATTTTTAACAACTCTAATACCTCTCTTTCAAGTGTTCAGAGCTACTGGCAATTTTTTTTAGGTTTTCCTGTAGTTAGCATGACAACAAATGTTTCAGTTTTCAGGCCTCAGTGTAAGTGCATGAGCAGCAGCCTGAGTGACAGCCCAGGTCAGGAAAACACCAGCAAAGTGTAGCAAGAGAACGTGCAGACCCCAGCGTGGGGTAGGAGCAGCACTGTTCAGCCCAGGGAAGGAATATCCCCTGTTCTCTCCAATGCACTGCAGCTGCATGGCTGCTGTGGGAAAGCCTCTCCTTACAAACAACAACTGCTGCCAAGAAGATACCAACGGACTGATGTGTCATTGATTATCTGGAAACTTTGTGCTTATATAGGAAAACTTGTCTCTGGGAAAGAGCTTTGTGGTGTGTGATTTTCTGTCCTGGGGAATGATACCAGCAGACTGCTCTGGAGGACAGAGGTGCAGCCCCTTCCCTGATGCTGTGGTATGCCATTAATGTGTGTCCTGGTGGCTGCAGAAGTGCCAGCTGTGACTCCTGCATCACACTGCAGCCCACTCTGAACTCAGTGCTGTGCATTTAAACCTTTACTTTCCCTTTTCCTGGGAGAAACTGAAAGAGAAATCCAAACCCTTTCATTTCCTCCACGTGGGTTTTACTGGGCTCTTGGGTTTGCTGGGTAGCTTTTATTTACAAAACAAAGGTAACAGCCAACAAACTTGTGCCTCTTCTGTGGCTTGGGGACAGATAATTACAAAAGAAATGCTGTGGGACCAAACGCCAGCAGCTCCCTTCAGTGGAATTTTAAGCATCATAGGTAGTTCCTATGGTAAACCTGGTTTAAAAGTAATCCATAAAAAGAAAAAAAAAATCAATCTTCTTCTTAAACTCCCAAACCTTCTTATTTTTCCCTTTATTTTTTCTTCCAGTTTTGCTACTGTACGTTCATTGCAGGTTCTAATTCCTCAGCTTTTCAATTTTGTATGCAAACTTTTTTCTTTTTCACAGGATCTTGTTTTCATGGTTGTTGCTTTGGGTTTGTTTGTTTTTTTGGGTTTTTTTTTGTCACACATTTACGGAGCTAGTGTAATTTTCCCCTCCCCAATTCCTTCTCCAGCAGCTCCAACTCCAAGGACAGCCAGTGTTTACAGTGAGAAGGTTAAAATATTCTGGATATCTTCCGTTGCTTCCTCCCGTTTACTGACGCTGCAGTTTCAATATGAAATCCACTATAGTGTGGAAGCTGTTTGCAATATAGTGTAAGGGCTTCCTACCATATGCTCTCCCATCTGTGATAAGAATGAGGGCTGTGGAAAAAAAGGCAAAAATTTCAGTGTGACTGGAGTTGAACTGCAATGCAATTTCTGCCTGCTTTGAGGAAATCTTGAAAAGTAAATACGTGCATTATATATGTCATGAATTCTTCTGCCTCCTGTTCATTCCTCATTGCTGATCAAGCATTTTCTGTGTAAAAACCAGTGGCTAAGATCCCTGGAGAATGAGTGGGACTGAACACACCTCGGGAGCTTAGTTCAATAATCAGTTTGCAGACTCTTTAATTGCTTTCTGTGACTTTCAGCCCTTCAGTGCTGACTGACACTTTGGAGAGGGCAGGCAGAGCTTTGCTGTACAGATGTTAAACATACACACAAGTGTCCCTGTAACTCCTTCAAGACCTTTTGTGGAACCTGCCTGCCCTGGTTACCTCTGGTATTTCAAATGTAAGTGAGGCTAGACAGGAAGAGGTCTATGGGCTGTACTAGACAGCTTAAACACCCCCCAAACAACCAAAACACCCATAGAAGAAGGCAAAAAGATGAACTGCTTAATTAAAAATGTCTTTACAGAAATCATGTTTAAATCTTAAAAGTTTCTGTATTGCAAAGATCTTTCCTCCTGACGTGTCTGGTATCTCATCATGCTGCAATGGAGTCAGCAAATCTGGATTTGGAGCTAAAAGGTTCACCGGCTTCTAGAGTAGGTTTGAATTTGAATTAGTTCTCTATAATTTTGCTACACTGGATCTTCCATTCATAAATATTTTATAAAGAGTCAATGAATTATTAACCTCTAATAGCATTACAAATGGATATAATAGTAAAAAATGTAGTAATCATGTTACTGTTGGGTATTACCTATGAGCAAATAACAGACTTCATTAGACATAGCAATCATTTATCCCTCATTAAAAATCGATTAGACTAACCCTAAAAATGTTTTAGTGTGATCTAAAACACACAGAATTTGGTATGCAGACAAAATACTGCAAAAAACACAGCCAATATTTTTGGGCAACAACAATTCTTCAGTAGCCAACAGAGATCCAAGAAGAGAACCAGACAAATATTTTCTGTATGAAAATATTTAAATAATTATTTAAGTAATGCCATTCTTTCTGTGCTTTAAGAGACTCAGTTAACTATTCTTTGATATCCAGAAATGGAAAACTTTAAAAACTAGAAGTTTTGCTTTTTCTCCTAATGCCCTTGGTTTAGTGTTTCCTCATGTCATTTATTTCACTATATTCTATACATTTATGATACATGTTTAGTTCAGATGCCAATTCTTGTCTCATTTTAAGGAGAAAACACGTTGTGCTTGGGTGTCAGGATGATATGGGGAGCCTCAGTGAGTAACTGGAGCACTAGGGGTCACTGGCACTCCATCGGTAGCTGGCGTCTGGTGACAAACAAGGCTGGCTTTTGTCGCAGCAACGAGCCCATTTTGCCGTGAATTTCAGGGATATCGGTGCTGCCAAGCAGGCGATTGCTGTAAGGTCTAACGTGTGCTCACAAGTCGGCACCGCGTGTGTTCATTCCTTGAGTCTTTGGGTTCTTCATTCCCCTCAAGCTCTTGGGCTGTGCTGTTTCTCTGTGTATTTCAGCCCACCCTCCAGCTGTTAACTGCTCTGCCCCTGTTCCATGCGGCTGGGAAACTCAGAACCTTTGGATACAGCCCGGGGCACTACAATGCTCTCCCTGCGAGGTTTTCGCAGCACTGGGCTCCTTCTTTCCAAGAGACGTTGAGCACAGAACATCAACTGGTTCTCAGAAAGAAATTTCTAATCACTGAAGATCAGACCTCTAGTCACAATATTGTGTTACAAAATGTAATTCGTGTATTTAACGATCCTTCTACTAAAAAAGCCAGTTGATAAAGCATAAAAGTTGCATTTTTAATCTCGTTAATAGAATTGCTGTGTTTTCAGTATTTATTCATATCGAAAAGGAAGGTTTAAATGATGAATTAAGGAATTTCTGTCTTGGTTTTCCAGAAAAGTAATCTGGCAGTACACACAGGCAAATGTTTTCTTATCCCCAGAGTAATTTTAAACGGGCTTTGCCTTCCTTGCTTGCATCCCATCAACTTGTCTTTAGTTACATCTCAGGTCAGGCAGGGTAACAACATCTTCTGTTCTGCTGTTTCACGTTATCTGCTCCTACAAAGCGGTGAGTTTCCAAGGGCTCCACTGGGAATGTTATCAGATTTCCAATCGGACACGCTGCCTGCAGCATTGACATTCCAGCCACTTGGATCATTCTGCCTGTGGTAACTTGGCAGGTGTCGGTGCTTCTGCGTCTGTTCATTTTCTCACAGTATATAGATATTTCTTCTCATACTGACTTTTCTCTGAGGTGCACACGTATTGGTTTGTTTATTTATTGAGTTTTCTCTGAGCTGGCCTCTGCATCTTGTGTGATTTGGTCCTTATAAATCATTGCACTTTATTGTGATATGAGTGCAGTAACTTGCAGCCACAGCAGCTTTTAAAATCCTACTGTCAGATGAAGCAGGTTAATCTATTAGTTCATTAATTCAAATCAAAAAGCCCCTTTAGATATACCTTTGCCTACTAGAGTGCCGCTGATTTGGCTGATAAGAGCCTAGCTGTGTTGTGATAAGGTGACAAAAAAAAGTGACAAAGGAAATCATTTGGAACTGAGATATTTCTGAGTTTTCATTGGAAACGAGTAAAGGACAGTGGAAATTCTGACATCGTCTCCTTTTGCAGTGATTGTGAACTGATAGCAAGGCCAGCACCACAAAGCAGAGCTGTAGGAATGCTGCTCCCCACTGAGGTTTGATCATTAAGGAGATGGCACTCAAGGGGCACTGCCACGGACAGAAATACAAGCTGTCAAATAGATCTGGCTTTCAGCCTGGCCAAGATTCTCCAGTGACTCTGCTTTTCTCATCAAACAGAAGCATTATAAAGAAATCAAGTGATTTCATTTTTTATTTCCCTATGTGATTTGTGAACAGATGAGAATTAACCAAGATTTAATGCTTCATCCTTCTGCCACTGAAACAAAAATCTAAGTGCTGGTTAATGTCAAAAAAAGCGTAAAATGGAGAAATTAAGAGGCAACTGAAGCGTGTGACTCAGCGTGGTCTTTGTGGTATCTCCATTAAGCTGTTCTGATTTTCAGAGGATTTCTGTGGGAGCATCACAAAGGGACTCAGCTGTGACTGTGGCACAGCTGGCCAAGATGGGGGTACACAAGTACCCAAAGGAAGTCCCTCCCCAAAGCCTCTACATCACACAAACAGAGAAATGACCACAGATAGATGTGATGAGGAAATAAGAGATAGAAACATGAAATAATAACGGAACAACTTAGGCTGTGCATTCTCAATGGCAGTCACAGCACGCCTGCTGCGTCATCGCTGCTACATGTTTTGAAGACAACACATGAAATTGTATAAAATTGCTGGGAGGTCAAGCTGATCATGCTGATGCCTTTTCATCTTCTGAATCTCTGACTCTAATTGCTCCTCTCTTTGAATGTTGTGCAGTTGCAAACCCAGATAATCCATTTCAATGCCCTCTGTGCAATCCCAAAGAAAAAAATAGGAGTAAAAATCTGTCTCTGGAAAAATCAATGGCAAGGCGTGCACTGACTTCAGCAGCACCAGGATTTTTCCCTCAAAGTTTAATTGAAAGTGAAAAATATTTTTGGAGAAAAATGTATAACTGCTCAGGTTGAAAGACTCAATAACATGCCTGGCTCTTCCAGCTCTGTGGGCACTGAGAGACAATTTTTAAATGCAAGTGGCTTTTGGAATCAATTGTTTCCTTTCAGATCACTAGGCATACCCTGTATTTCCATTTCTTTTTATCTATCTCTATAGATTTATTTATTGAGATATCTGCATGTATATCTATCTATCTAGATGTGAAATACCAGGCAGAGGAACATTTTTGCTTGTGTACCTGGCTCCAGTTTTCCCTGTCTGCAGTTCTTTGCCTTATCAGTGGGGTTTCCCCCAGACCTCTTAGCCTGGCAAAGAGGGGACATCACTGCTTAAAAAAAAAACCCAACCTCAAGCAAAAATGGGAATTGGTAAACTGATCAGAACAATTAGTAATTTTAGTGACAAAAAGTTGAGGTATCACACTGCAGATGAACCAAGAAGCCTCAGGGTGAGGATGGATCTTTTCATTTCCTTGTTGAGTGTGGCTTAATCACTTTTCTACCTTTTCCACTGGGTTGTGGGTTTTCAGGTCTCCCCACTCTCTCTCATGTTTTCCTAATGCCAGTTCTTCCTTCACAATCACTTGTGTTAATCACCCAGAAGAGACGAGGCATTCTTGCCAAGATAACATATTGCTAATGAAACAGGAAGATGTTTTCTCATTATGAGTTGTATGAATTGCTGTGATTTCCATGAGCAGTGCACAGGAAAGGTTTTCATCCCAGAAGTGTTGGCCAGGACAGAGTTTGCACAGCTGATGTGCTGCCACCTGCACAAACTGGAACTGGGACACCCACCCTGCAGGGGGAAATTTGACTGGCCTGACCTTCAGCTGCTGCTTCAGTAAAATACCCACCAAACCAAAAGTAAGATTATTTCTGGACAGGGCAAGAAATGGGTGCACTTGCTCATCTCTGAAGGGACTGAAGACAACAGTTTATTCAAAAGTCACTTGGCTTTGAGGGAGACTCGAGACCCAGTCTGGTTTGTGGGGATAGTAGGATAGTGGAAGATGAGGAGGAGGATGTTGACGAAATATTAAGTGTCCATTACTACCTACTAAAAGTAAAAGGTTTGCAGAGAGCTCTGGAGGGGAAGGGTATTGATGCATAAAATTTAATAATTAGTTAGTGACCTTTCAGAATGACTTTTAAAAACATTAAGGAAAAAGTAATAGCTTAGATTAATATCTTTTTCCTCTCACAAGACCAAACTAAAAAAATAATCTGTTCAGTGAGTAGCAGCATCCTAGATGAAGGATCCTAGGTTCCATAGTTTCCATATTTGGGCTGAAAAATTAAAAAAGTACTTCCAAGTTGTTTCCACAATGGTGTTGCAAAATATGAAGAGAAGGGAAAGAAGCTAATTTTGCAAACATAACATGGCTGGCATTAAAACTCTCTCTCACTCCTCATTTCTCTAACAACTTCTGCCCTTCTTTCATTCTAGTTACCCTGAATGACTGCAAGGCCTTAAAAGCCTATGCACAAAACATCTCCAAATGGTGCACAAAATACCTGAAAAGCATAGAGGCAGAAACTGTAGACGTAAAAGGAGAAGAGAATCTTGGTTTGGTTTTCTTATTATTCCAGTATCTCTTTTTTTCTTAAATTACTTTGGTGACTAAACTGCCCACACCTGTATCTGGAGAGAAAGCTCTTCCTTTGCACTTTTGATACTTGGTAGAGACTTCTTTTGAGGCTTCTTCAGCAGAACACAGATTAACTAGAATGTTATCCTGGCACCTCCCACTCTGCCACTGAATGAAGCTGGGCACCGACTTCTCCTCCAGAGCATGTCTGCTGTGCCTGGGATGGAGTGTTGTTTAACAATAATTCTCCTCTGTTGTACAACACTGCAAGGCCACAACACCTGCCAATAGCAGTTATTTATCCTCTCTCAGGTGGGGGATATTCTGAGCTGGTACATTTCTGTTTGCAGTGCAATGCCAGTCCTGGAGATTTGCTTCATTTCAGCTCTGGGGAGCCTCTCAGGAGCTGGGAATCCTTCCAAAGCTGACATGAACTTCTAAAATGAATTCACACCACCACACAAAATGCAGCCTTTTCTCACTGCATGGGTAATCATGTACTTCTCAGTGTTGGCAAACAAAAGTGTGCAAAGTTTATTTTGATAGACTATTTACAGCTTCAGTGTTGTTGATATACAGACGAATATTTTTATTGTTCCCAAACATGTACTCCACAAAGGAAGAAAATGACTATAAATCCTTGTGGCTACTTCTTGTTTTGTTTTCTTTTGTTTTGTTTTGTTTTGGCTGTGGTAAATTGCACTTTGCTGCAATCCTATCTGCCAAGGATAATATAAATCTCATTATTAAGCTTGACCGAATGTTTGGGTTGGTATTGATACTTTCTGTAATGGAAAACCTGAGGTCAGTTCTTTCCCCCCAGCACTTTTGGAGCCTATTTTAGACCAAATGTCGGTATTTTTACTGCTGTTTTTGCAACATGTACTAAGTAGTCCATTACACATCCCTCACATTATTTCCCTATTCTGCCTGCACCGCCCTTGATTTGGCTCACGGCTGTTGCAGTGGTCTGGGGAGAGCTGAAAAGACGACAAATCGGGACGACGGAAGGAGCCAAAGGCTCGCCACGTGCAGCAGCACGCTGATGCCAGCGCGTCCCTCCTAGCAGCCGCAGGAATGCGGTGTTTGGATGTGTGTCCGTCCGTGTGGGCGATGCTGCTGGAGCGCCTCGGGGATGCTCTGCCTGCCCGTGCTCCCGGAGCCGCCTCTACCCTGCCCTGTGCCCTGGTCTGTGCCCTGCCCTGAGCTCTGCCCCGTGCCCTGGTCTGTGCGCTGGTTTCTGCCCTGCCCAGTGCTCTGGTCTGTGCCCTGGTCTGTGCGCTGGTTTATGCCCTGCCCCGTGCCCTGGTCTGTGCCCTGGTCTGTGCGCTGGTTTATGCCCTGCCCTGTGCCCTGCCCTTGCCCGCCGAGGATCAGCGCGGTTCAAGCACGGGGAGCGGCGCCGCTGCCGCCTCCCGCTGCGCCCAGGGGGCCCAGGCAGGCGCTGGGCAGGGGCTGGGCAGGAGCTGGGCAGAGGGTGTGCAGAGGGTGGGCAGGACCCGTACAGAGCGTGGGCAGCAGGGCCGGGCAGGGGCCGGTCCGCGCATCCCCGGCCCGCCCCGCTCCGCCCGCTCCGCGCCGCGCTGCCCGGGGATTGGGGCTGCGGGGCCGCCGGGGCCGAGGCGGGGCTTGGCTCGGCGTTATTATTTATTTGTTTGGCGGTGCCGTGGCGGTGCTGTCGGCGGCGGTGGCGGCTCGGCGAGGTTCCCCAGCGGCCCGCGGGATGCGGCGGGGCCGGCGCGGGCGGGCGGGCCGGGCCGCGGGGGCGGGAGGTGCGCGCCAGCCGCCGCCGCCGGCCCCGGCAGCCCCGAGCGCCTCGCCCGCCCTCACCTGCTCGCCGTGATCTCCTTCTCGTGCGGAAAGTCACACGGGTCAATGGGGAAATTGAGAACTTGAAAAAAAAAACGAAAAAAGAGCGCGCAATACGGAGCCTTGCGTGTGTGGATGATTTGGGGGCTGAGCAGCATCAATCACCTAAAGGAAAACTTTGGTGCCGCCCGGGGAGCCGCCGCGCCGCTGCCCGGGATGCGGGCGCTGCCCGTGTGAGGCGCGGGCCGGAGGGCAGCGCTGCCCCAGCCCGGCCCTGCCCAGCGTCCCGGGCACGGCGCTGCTCGCCTGCCTCGGGCACCTGCGGCTCCGCGCCGACATCGGAATCTAAACTGACTCCTGTCTATTTACTGCGAGGAGAGGGCGGCTTTTTCACAGCATCATCTGTTTTGAAGAAAAAAGGGAGGAAGGGGGAGGGTTAACGCTAAAGAAGTAAGTCTTCGCTGCGAAGGAAATGCCTTTTGCGCTTTCCAGATGACCTTTTCTGAAAATGTAGCCTCTCCAGCTGACCGGGTTTGATTTTGAGTACCAAGTGTGTGAATCTGATCCCTAAGTGCTCCACAAACCGTAGGATGTGTGCTTCCGGGATTAGCAATATGGGGCATCTGTTGTCGCCTCTCCTCTTGAGCCTGGCAGCAGTTTTTTCCAAAGGTAAGTCTCAGTCTCCTCTGTTTCGCTGCATCTTGTTTCTTATTTTGCGTAGCCAGCCTTTGTCCCCTCTCTCTGTAATGCCTCGCGTGCTGATACCGACAATTCAAGACGGAAGAACTTACGGGGAGCCATGTGCTAGTCAAAACCACAGAGGATGTGATGGGAAAGCCTGGGTGGAAGGATCTTTCCTTGGCTGACCACGACAAACAGTCTGGCAGTTTCCTGAGGCATTTGTTACCTCCTTACTGTACTTCTGATCGAGCAGAAGATGCTGCTGCTGCTGAGTTTAGCTGGTAGCTGTGCTCTGGATTACGAAGGGTTTGTGATATGGAAATCTGAAATCCCCAGAGGTACAAGCTGTTGGAGTTGGCTGCCCCACCGTTATCTTCTGTGCCGTTTCTCAGATTGAAAATCCTGTATCTCAGACTGACTGGCAGTGCTTTACTGGACCAGAGAAACAGGCACTTAGTGAAACATTTCAAATCTTTGGTGAGATGCTGTAGCAGGTGTCTGATATCCTGCGTGCTGAATAGAGTTTGAATGTCCTGATGGCATCACTTCAGACAACTCAGTGATTCCTTCCTGGAGCCCTCGAGCTTGTTTACAATTCGAATCAGAGAACCAGCACACAGACAGTACATGTATTTTTGTGCGCATTTAAATCTTCCTTGGAGCTTAAAAGCTTTCATCGATGCCTCAGCCAAAAGGTGAATGCACTTTTGCAATACTTAATTTAGATGATTCTGAGCATTCCTGTGAAATATAAATTAGGAGAAGTATACTTTTCTACCGAGCAGATACTGTGCGTCAGCAGTTATATTTTGGCAGCAAAACAAAGTTTTCATGTGGTTTAGTCTTCAGAGGGGAATAAGAGCATATGCATTTAATCTGTGATTTTGCAATCATACTGGTAAAGAGTCCTGCTTATGAATATCCCTATTAAGGTATTAGTTATTCCTAACACCCTTTTACATTTCCAGAGATCAGCACTTTCCTGTTTCATTAAGTGAGGGTTTTTTACTAATTAGTTTGTATCCAGAACTGAATTTACTTATAGAAGGCAGAATACATAGCTGTGTATTTCTGTGGTGGTCCCCTGTATGAAATTCCATTCTCCTCCTTTTTTCCTTAGAACAGGTAAAGAAAGAAAGGAACAAATTTACCAGTCTTCTCAAATGATCCCTAAATGCAGTGCCTCCATAAATCCTGTTCTAAAGTTGCAATTGGAAATGCATTAGCAGCAGGGATTAGAAGTCAGGGTCTTTTCAAGAGATTGCTTCGTTCACATTGCACACCAGTAGCTTGTGATTGCCCAGCTAGGCTGTAGATGATGTATTTTATTATGAGCAACATCATCAGTACTTTGGATGGGCTCACAGTGCAGTGAGAGTATGAACTTCTTCATTCCCTGGCTTTTGCTGTGTTTCAGTTTGCTGCCTGAACTCTGCATTAGCATAGTGTTGGACTGAGATTGCAGTTTATTCCAGGGTTGGAATAAATGGCATTTCAGTTTTACAGAATACAGAGTTTCTTTTATTGCCAACTCAGCAATTACAGCGTTCATATGTGATTTCATTCTGAAATGTTACTTACATCTCTTTTGAAAGATGTATTAGGAAAAGTTGCTTCACCAAAGGGGTTGTCCAGCCCTGGCCCAGCTGCCCAGGGAAGCGGTGGAGTCCCCATCCCTGGAGGGATTTAAGAGGCTGTAATGTGGTGTAGATGTGGTGCCTGGGGATGTGCTCAGGGGTGAACAGTGCTGGGTTAGCAGAGGCATTTGATTGTCTTGGGGTCTCTCCAGTCTAAAGAATTCTGTCATCCCATGAAAGCAGACACAGAGATCCCAGCAGAATCACTGGTGTTAGCTGTGCTATTGATCTTACACCTCAGGTATCCAAGGCACTGGTGCTGTGTGAGTGCCAGGACTCTGCTGTTTAGTAACACAGATATCTCTCTTTAATGCAATTGTTTATTTTTTTTCTTTGGTAACAGACTCCATCTGCACTGCTATGCCCTAATACACTGGAAAGACCAGGAGAGTGTTCCAGAGATTTGCAGTATGAACTTCACAGTGTAAAAGGTTGATTCCCACCCACCTCCACGTAGTAAGATGAATAGACAAAAAATAAATCAGGCATGATTACTACTACAGGGCATGTTTCTTTGATGCTTTCCTGTTGCTAATAGAAAAACTCCCTCATTTATGACACGATGACAAAGTTTTCCTAAAGAGATATAAAAGCTTTTAAGGTGCAACAGCAATCAGCTGTCTATTGTGTATAGGGCTGCTGCTTATTACTCAGAACCATGGCAACACAACTTGTACTGCACAGCTTCCAAATCTTCCAGGTAATAATGTTGAAGACTTGAGAATCCTATTGTGATTTTACTTTGCTTTTATCTTGTAAAATGCAGAGCTCCAGCCTGAGAAATGCAATGTTGTTTTCAATAATGAGCTAAAGATCCTACCAGGCCAGCTTGTCAGTGATGATATAATCCATATGTGTTAATGCACTGCCAGTCTAATAACACAGGGATGTGTGAGGGCAGAGGTGATTGTGCTCTGTAACTGGAGTTCTGGGGCAGTTCCATTTCACAGCTCTGTCTTCAGCAGAGTTTGCTTGTGTCAGTCCCAGGAGGCCAATGCTTGCCCTCAGTCAGTTCAGCATTTTACTGTTTGCTATCAAAGGCAAGAAGTTGTTCTTGGGAAATCTTATGTCAAAATTAACCAGGTCCAGCTAATGAAAACAGGCTATATACAACAGGCACAATAACGAGGGCATTTTGTTCTCTTGTTTAAATGGAAAGTCATCAGCTCCACTAGAGTACAACAAAAACTTCAATACTGTATTTGAGCTCCAGGTTCCATGCCTGGCTTAAGTCTAAAATGAAAACAGCATCTCCCATAAGATGCCAAACACTTCTGAGATGTATATTTTGAGGCTAAAGATTGAGGAGCCTTTTTCATTATGAATGTCTCCAGATAAAACCAGATTTCATTGATTTCAAATTTCAAGTTTAAGTTGATGGTAATAAAACAAGTGAATATTTTAGTGACTTGTTCTCCTTGTGTTCTGCTGAGCATTTTGTGTTCTTCTGTGTCATCCTGGGCAGAAATCTTCCTGCAAGTTGCTCTCTAATGATGTCTCAGACCATAGAGCTGCTGGTTTGATTTTCTTTTTCTCTCAATTTTATTGAAATGGAGGCTTGGCAAGTGTATTAGGCAGGATTTCCTTGTATCCCCTCAGGGTGTTCTTCCCCATAGCTAGAGATGTGCAGAGCACATGTGCAGTGATGCAAATCTCCTGTTACAGCAAAGTGAGCACGAGGAAACAAGGAAACCAAACTCCCAAATGTCCACTTCTGGTTCATTCCTCTAGTCAAGTGGTACTGCATGAGTAATGGGATATAGTTCTCTACATGGGATTAAAACCCAAGCTTGTTTTATTTGATTTATGGGATGTATTTTTTTCCTACTCCGTGGTGGTGGCTAGACAGGAGTTCAGGGTTGAATCACAGTTCATATTGACAGATTGTAATGGTGGTGATGAGGGGCCCATTCTTCTTCTCCAAGTAACAGTGCTGGTGTTGCTTGTGGCCAGAGCCACCCCAGCATCTGTTGCTCCAGCTGTGCACTTGGTCTGTGTGGAAAATGTGGTGCTTGCTGCCTTCACGTGAGCATTAAGTACACGTGTGGTCAGCAGGAAATTTTCCTGTGAGCTCTGCCTGCAGGCAAAACCCCCCAAAGTTTCCTATAAAACCCCCCAAATAAATTAAATCTCTCCAGCTTTAAGTTCAAGCAGCTTCCTTAAACCCAAAGATTTTGTGCTTTGTCCCAGGTGTATTGAACTTGAAATTGTTTGGGACACCAAAAAAGGGAAGAAGAACATAACTTCTACTTTTTTGCTTTGTTTCTTGCCACAGAGTACTTGTGGGAAAATCCCCATTCTGATTCCTTTTCTTTCAGTAAAAAATAATAAATTCAAGTTAAACAAAAAATTCCACAGCTAGATCCATGTTTTATTTGTCAGCTGCAATACTGGCTTAATGTGATTTGGTTTCTAATATTTCCCTGTAATGTTCTCATTTTTTACTTCTGTCTTTCTTTTATTAGTTGCTTAGGACTGGCAGGCTCTGTGACACCAACCAATGTTTTAGATATTAATAAAAGCAGCTTTATTCAATAAAGATCAGTTTTATTTAATAAAGGAGAGAATCAAAAGATAATCTGATTTTTCATGCTGCATTCACATTAAATCAGGCTCCTGAGGTGGTTGTGGATGCCAAGTCTGGTGGCAGTCTATCACGGGTCCTGCGATACATAAACATGACTGCAGACAGATTGATTGCAGGGAAGCTGAAGAGGCAGCTGGGATTCATCACAAGTTTGGTTTATAAAGTGGTGCATTAAATTACTCCATTTTCACCAGTCTTTGTAGTATTGCCTGCTGCATTATTAATGGCAGCTCCAAATGAGGTGGATTTTAAGTAGTTCCAGGACACGTAGATAACACTAATTACCATGAGCAGTTTAAAGCACATATTTGAGGGTGGTAGGCTGCTCCACCCCGGGGTTGGAATGCGGGCACCTTTAATGTAGAATGAGGATTGGCCTCTTCATGTCCATGGTTTCTTCTTTTATTGAATAGACTTAATTCTGTGTAAGGTGTCGGTCTGATGGCCCCACAGAGCCAAGGGATTGAAACTCTCCCTCTTCCAAAGCACAGTCTGTGTAGTATCAGTGCAAAATTCCATTTCTTGCTCTAGTGTTGTGAGTTAAACTGGACCCAGAGGAGGGTGGAACTCACTCCCAGCTCTGCCACAGGACTCACACCCAGCTATGGATCCACAGCGGATGTGATCCTGAGCCCGTGCAGCCAGGACAGGGGATTGCAGTGCCTTCAGCAGCCTTTAATTCACAGGAGACAGAGCTTTGTGGAGTGTTATTTTTCAGCCTGTAGCCCACACAGCAGTGGTGATTCATAGAACATCTGAGCAGTGTTGTGAAACCAGTGCCAAAAACCTTCTGCGTGCAGGCGAGGGAGAAGCGAGGAGAGGAAATGGGAGTAACAAGGCTTCTTTCAGCCTTCATCCCGATGTGTGTCTGCCTGTAAACAAAGACCTTTGTGACAATACCAACACCAGGGCACTGTGCAAGATGCTCTGGGTTTCTTTCAGAAGGTTAGATGGCTCTTTTCCTTGAAAGGGCTGAGGAAAACCATTCTAGTGAGACTAACGGTGGTAGCTGGAAGTGTTGCTGGGAGCTGTTTGGGGTTGCCTCGGTGCTCCAGACACGGCACTGCTGGTGTGAGTGTGATGCAGTGCAGCAGAGGTGGCTTTGAATCACCCCTGAGCAGGGGCTCCATGGAGCAGAGCAGGAGAACCCTGCCAGTCACTTGTGGCATCTCCAGGGTCAATTGACTGCCTGGGAGCTTCTGCTCTGCACACACAGGATGCTGTTTGTTCTCACACCCTCACTGCTGGGAGCCTTTAATCAAGCTTTCCACAAAGCTTCCTTCAGGTAGATTTTCTGTACTGCACACAATTGTCTCCCTGGAAGTGGCTCAGCAAAATGCACTTTTGTTTCTTGTACAAACACGGTATAAAAGGTTGGTAGTGGTCTCATCAATGTTGCCACATTTCCCCAGACTTGCAAAACAGAAGGCTTCTTTCCTCCTCCTGTAGTCACTTCACCCTCTCACAGGCCCATCTGGCTCCGTTTTTAAAGTTGCTTTGAATTAGTTTGGTTTGCTTGTTTATTTATTTGGGGATTTATTTACAAATAAAGACTTTGCCACAAGGATGTTTTGGCTAAAGTGTTTCAGAAATTTACTACGGTAATGGTTCCTAAGCGAAACATCCACATCCGAAAATGACCATGTGGATTCTAAACTGTGGGAAGTGGAAGGATATTGAATAATGTAGCTCTTACAAAAACAACAAAAGAAATCAGTTAGCTGGGTCTGTATAAAAAAAGCAGCAGGGGTAAGAATAACAAGCGCCACAAGCAGAGGTGTGGAGAGATGTCAACAGACTCTTTACCCTTGGGGGACACAGCTTTGACATGGACCAAGGAGCAACAGGAGTTCCTCTCCAGCTGAACCAGGATGCTCCACGCCTGGTCTTTTGATGTATTTGCTTTTAAGAGAGGCAGACTGTTAAACAGTCTGCAAATCTCTTGCTGAGGAGCAAGGCAGATGTCCAGATAATCACACAGATGAGTCTGCATGTCCTGCATGCTAAAAAAAATCCTCCAAGTCATGGAGTGTAGTTTCATCTAATGCTGAATGATCTCAAAACCTTGAATTTTGTGGGCCCTCAACATCACTTGCTTTCTATTTATATTTTTAGAAGTGTAGTTTTATGTCTTCAGTATCCATTATGTAAATTCATTGTGCAAGAGGAGGAACCCAAAGCTGGCAGAGGTAACTAGTCAGTGGAGTCTCTGAGTATTGATCTAATCCACAGCACAGGGAAGGAAACAATTCCAGTTAGACTTCAATCCACTCATCACAGATTCTGGATTAGCACATAATTGTATCCTCCATTTTCTGCTGAGCCATGGTGACTCATTCTACTTGTCTCCATGAAAATAATGGTAATTTGCATCTGCTTATATTTGAAATATCTGTATTTATCCTTTAGTGTTGCGTCTCTGTCCTAATGTAATCAGCCTTGCTTGGTTAATTCTGATTTGCTGGTATACATGGGGTAGTTGTCTTTCTTGTCTGTGTGTGTCAGATTCCTACATTTAACTTGCTGCTTTGCTGGTAGCAGTGGGTATTTTGTCTGGTTTTCCTGCTCTGAAGGAGAGCTTGATGTTGTTTCTGTAGATTGTGTTTTGAGCTACTGTTGAAAGGACTGTTCAGCTCTGCAAAACTTTGCAGTATGATAAATCTGTAAATACACCATGTACCTGCAGTTACACTCCTGTCATCCTTACCTTGTTCTCAGAAATAAAAATAGGATCTGGTTTGCTCAGGATCACAAGTCTGTCACTCTAAAGATGAAGAGGGATCTCTTTATGTGGTCCACAATGCAGGATCTGGGGCCGAACAGAGAGCTGATTGTGCCCAGCAGAGGAAGAAGGTGCACACACACTACACGTTTATTGCACATGTGGTGCAGAGTACAGAGAATACTTTCACACTCATTTGCCCTGGGTTGGTTCTGTTTAGGATCTGTTTAACCCAGAGTTAGGGGCTTTGTTAGGCGCTGTGCTCACCTACAGAATTAGCCACTCATCTGAAAACACTGAACACACTTGTTCTTCCTTCTCTAGGAGAGTGGGAAAGGAACACATGCAAAAGGAGCCTTGCAATTCTTAGTGCAGTCTGGTATATCACTTCCGAGTATTGTCATTTCAGATGTCCCTGATGAGTTTTCTGTGTACCCACTCCCAGAATTCTGCTGCAGTGCCAACTGCCCAGCAAGCCTGTGAATCAGGGTGTTGGAGATGGGGGTCCAAAATGTAGTGAACACTTTTTAAAATCTTCTTTGAGTCTTTGGGTTGTGCTGTCCCTGTTAATGACAAAGAGTGCTTACCCCTTCAGTGAATAAAAGCAATGTGGTGTTTTTAAAGCTCGGTCTGGAGCTCTGCATAGATCTGCCCTTGCTCATGTGGGGTTCCTCAGTTCACACTCCCTTGTTCCAAATCCTTTCCATATTTCTGGGTTGGAGCCTCCCTGCCTTTGCTGTGCTCTGTCTCCTCGGTGGCTGCCCGTGTCCCCTGCAGCACTGTCTGATAGGAGATGATTTCTTGCATACTGAACACTTGTGCACAGTGGGATTCTGTTCTGTGCTCCTGACTCTTTGACACCATCTGCCCAGCAAAGTGGTTTTAATGGGTTTCCACTGAGCCAGGCTGTACTACAGCCCTGGCAGCATGCTCGGGATTTTCAAAAATAAACAAAATCTCTTCAGACAATCCACACACGAACATTGGCGTCTCCAGCAAAATTGAGGATCTCATACTGTTTGATATTTTGTGGAGTAGAAATATCTCTGTTTGATGGGCTGTAAAGTGGGAAAATGACTGATGGCTTGGAATGGCCTTCTAATAGTACTGGTTTCTTTTTTTAAATGACCTTATAAAGCATTATTTTCCATACCATTTTTCAAGTCAGTTATTATTTTACTTTTACAAAAATGCAGTGGTTTTACCTTGTTAGAGTTCTCTTCTTTATGAGAGCAGAGGAATGTAGTGGTTCATGATGGTGATTTAGGAGTGAAGGTACCCATTGGCTTTCTGTAACCTTTGAAAAATCAGTCCAGTTCCCTGCTTTCCCTTTTATTAAACTGTCTTGTCTGCTCAGAATGCAAGGTGTTCAGAGCAGGATCTCGTTTACTTGCAGCCATCCAGCATCTGCTGTACATTTTGCCACATGAAAAGAATTAATTTCTAGCATCTGTGTTAAAAATTGGAATGTGACATTCTGATTGCTGGACAACACGAACTGCTCAGAGGCCTGTAAGTACAGAAAAGAAGAGTGAGATATGGAAAAAAATAAAGATCTGATGAAAGCATCTGTATGATTTAAATATTCAAAGAGATCGAGTAGATGCCATCCCCTGATGTTACAATTAATATGCTATCTAAGCCTTTTCAAACAGCAGTGTGATAAAGGGAACATAAAAAGCTTTTTATAAGAAGATGCCATAAAGATGTTTTTGTATTTATTTCTGTTGTAATCTGTGTTAATAAACCATTAAGGAAAATATTTTCAATGTCTGTATTAACAAAGTAACAAACCATTTATGAAGAAATAGTTTTTTTGACAGATGGTACAGATCTTAGTGATATTTCATTCCTCCTTTGCCCCTTCAAGTCTTTGGGGTTTATTTTAGGCTCCTTCAGTTTGGTAAGTTGTGAACATAGTGGGCAGTGGTGGTAATGACATGGTGAAGGAAACTGTTGGCTGGTTGCTGTGTTATTGATGGGACATGGAAAGAGTCAAAATAAATGGAATCTTCTGAGCTTCTGAGCTAACTTGTATGAACACTTAAAGAATCAGACACAGTGTTTGTTAGCCTTTAGGTTCTTTTATTCTAAATAATGTGGAGTCTGACCTGGATCCAGTTTCAGGTTAGAAAAAATGTAAAGCAAGTATCACTGTGAATTCCCTGGACAAAGCAGGTGGCATTTCCCAAATGCTGCCCACCAGGCTGATGTTTGAGTAGTATCTCAGTGCTCCTTAATTGTTAATTA
The DNA here is from genome assembly GCA_013398615.1 of Brachypodius melanocephalos. Lineage (NCBI taxonomy): Eukaryota > Metazoa > Chordata > Aves > Passeriformes > Pycnonotidae > Brachypodius > Brachypodius melanocephalos. The sequence continues at coordinate 7,608,429 of VZSR01003800.1, read as the reverse complement.
CTCGTTTGTCTAAAGCTAACTAAGGCAAATAGATCTGTGATCTTACAGAGGTGTTCGCTGCTGCTGTTACTTTTTTTCCAGATTTGTCCTGTCATAACTTTGGATATTGCTGAAGATGTTCCCTGCTGTTTCAGCTGCAGCAGTTTACAACACAAATACCAGCATCTGCTGGGTCTTTGCCTGCCTTTTTATTTAGCCTCTTTATCTGAGCAGCAGTAGATCAGAGTAATGGTACAATAATCACTGGTGAAGCATGTATTTGTTTGTTTTCATTCTGTTTCTGTGCAGTCATGTGCTCCTTTCATCCTTTCATCTATTTCTATCAGAACTGTGAGTTTGGTTTGGATCAGACCCTGAAGAAAGAGAAATGCTTGTAAGTGGAGAATACTAAATATAGCAAGCCTTTGTTCCTGTATTTATAGTTTGGTGCTTAGAATGTCTGCTTGTGCATTATAGGTTCTCATCAAATAATCAGATTGCATCAGTAATAATAAAATGATGGTTCATGAAGAGATTCTCTTCAACTGTTCTCCTTTCAGCAGCTGCAGAAAAGAACGATGACTTTGGCAGCCTGTCTGCACTGCTGCCAGCTCTGGGCTTTGGCAGCCAAGTGAGGAGCAGTGAATTCAGATTCAGGTGCAAGAGGAGCACTCCCAGACCTGGTAGGATTTTAGCTGTTGCAGTAGGTCAGATGATCATTTCTCAGGTAGTTAACTCTCCCAACCCTTGGCCTCCAACTTGTCTGGAAAGTTGTTGAGAGACACTGAAGATCAAGGGATGAAGAAAAGTCCCCCCAAATGCTAAAAGAGTCCTGCAGGATGTTATTTGGGGTGAGAGGGCTTTTCCAGTGTCTCAGTTCATCCTGTGAACTGCTAAAGCCATCCTTTTTTCATAACAAGTACATTCTCATTTGAACGAGAGAACAGCCCTCTAGTCCTCACATCTCTGGGACTCTGCACCATTCCCTCAGCCCCTTTTGGGCCTCTCTTTGACCTGCTGCAGATGTTTGCTGCCACTTGGAGCAATTTGTCACAAGAACTATACATTCTGTCACTTGTTCTATCTTCTTCCTGCAAACAGACTCTATCAAAATCTCCTCTGGAGCCGGTGGAATTGTTGTGGCAGTCCCAGTTATCTTTTGTCCTTCTTTGACATCTGTCTTAGGAAGAGTTGATCATTGTATTCCTTCTAGTCTAGATCTGACCCGGCCTCAGCAAATGTTACTTCCAGTACCTTGTCATTTTCTGCTCCAATTTCTGAATAAATGTTTCTCTCAGACACTCAGCAAGTGAATCCCTCCATAATTCCTGCACTTGCTCTTGCCCCCTTCTTTAGAGGTCACTGCTGCTACTGCTCTCCTTCCAATAGCAAGTCTTGTTTTCAGCAATGGGATGAACAGAAGGAATCACAGAGCAAAACAGACCATATATAATCTTGGATTTAGAGATGACATTGAACTTTAGTACTGACCTATACGACTTATCAGAAAATAATTGAAACTCTAGGCTGGGAGCCCAGAAAATTAAGCTTGAGGGCAAGCAAGAAGAAATTTATGGAAGTTGGAAGGCAAGAAGAAGAAATAAAGATCAACCTCTGTGTTGTGCTGCTACTCTGCAGAGTAAGAACTGATAGTGAAGATGGGATTGTCAAAGTTGCATGACAAAGAAAATCAGAATTGCTCTGTGGGCTGCTGCAGGCAGGCAGGGTGTGCACAGCCCTCACCAGAGCCATCCCAAAGGGTCTGATGGGTTCAGTTACACAAATACTTGATCTTCTCCTGTGAAACTTGTATTCCACCAAACTGAAACTGCCCTCACGTTAATTAAAGCAATTTAAATTAAGAAGACATAATCCCTTCCTTACACTTCAGTTTCAGACTAAGGCAAATATTAAACTACCATAAATTTCCATGGAATAAATAAATCTTAATTTTGCTTATGCTGCATGCAAGTTGCAGCAGCCAAGACAGAGTTTTGCTTATTTCCTCAATAATCTCATATGAAATGGTTTGTACTTTGTTTCACTGCCTGAAAGAAAAATCAGAACAGCTGATGCTCAGTTACTCCTTTGCATTCAGTGGTTGAAAATAGCTCCTTTTTGTTTTGCAGTAAAATATTCTCACATGCCCACAAGCTTCATCATTCTCACCTCTTTTTTTCCAGTAGTAAAAAGTCTGTCTGCACATTGTAGCCTTTGCATAATGGAAGCTCTCACACTTTCCAAATACTCTCAGTGTTTTCCCTTGACCTGCTGGCCAAGGGTGATAGCAGGAGGGTTTTTGTTTGGTTCTCAGCTCTCGCAATAGAACTTGCCTTCTGCCCTGCACGAGTAGGCATCAGCTGGGACCAGAGAAACGCTGCATTGTGTGCTCCTGGAGATGCCACACAGCTCGGGAGAGGGAAATAATGAAACCACACAGCATTGCTGGGAAAACTCTGCTAAGTGCTGTGAAAACACAGCTGGAAACAATAAGCCTCCAGGAGTCAAGGTCTAACTTCACGAGAACAATGTTCAGAATTTTTGTAATTTGGCTGTAGAAAATGGTTGTGACAGAGCTTTCCTGGAAATTAAACCCCCCACTTTACAGGGATAGTGCAGGTGCAGTGGTTGACCAGTGGTGCTTTCCTGTAGTTCATGTGTTGGATTTTGTTCACTTAAAGCTAGACTGTAAGCTGTAAACAGAAAAAAAAAAAAAATCGCTAATTCTTTACTGGGCTGAATCTGCTCTGAAAAGGAGCATGGATGGTAGAGCTGCTCATGGCAGAGGCAGCCTCAGCTGGGGCTGCTGCATCTCTTTCCTGCGTGGCATTGGCATTGCTGCAGTTGAGTAATGAGCCATGCAGAGAGCTCACAGACAGCTGAAAACTAATATTTTCCCCTCGTTTATAGCAGTTGGAGTTTTTCTTTGCAGCATCAGCTCCAGTAATAGTACAGTTGCCTACTGAGGTGGTTGAGCTCCTTGATCTGGTGGAAAACTAAGGGACCTAAGAGAAAAGCTTGTAGCTGCAATTAATGCTTTCTTTTTGGAGCATCGAATTGTACATCCAGTAATCTTTTCATTGTCATTCTCTTGCAGAAAACATCATGATTATAGAACTAGATGGTGTTCACCCTTAGCTGCTGTTCAAGCATAGAAACCAGGCAAAATGGCAAAAAGCTTGGCAGTGATCACTTGGTGTATTTATAATTGTCATTGATAGGCCTCAGCAGACTAACATCCCATGGCAGCTACAAAACAGACACTTTTTAAACAAGAGAATGGTAATAATTTTAATAATAATTCTATATAACAAATATTATTAATCCCTTCTTCCTCATTAATTGCTTTTCATGGGATAGTTAAAATTTTTGATGGGGAGGGAAAACCTCCCTCTGTCATTGATTATGTGGTGATCACCAGACTTCATAATTTTGGATGCAGCTGCAGTATTCCTAACCTAAGCGGGCACTACTTGCATTTTGATGGGTGAGTCAAAAGATTTTGGAAATGATCTTTTTATTCTTAATCCAGCCAAACTGAATTAATTCTGAGGAGCTGAATGCTGTAGCAGTGATGACAGAGGCTGCAGGATGGAAATAAAGGTGGGAGGCACGGGAGTTTCCCTTGGTTTGTGTTTTGTGTCCTTGCCCCAGTCACAGAGCTGTGGTCACTTTCTGCCATCACCCGTGGCTGGTGTTGTAGCCATTTCCAAAAAGCTGAGCATCCATTTTTAATGAGATTTATGATCCCATAATCATGGATTCCATTCCAAGCCTCTTTATGATTCCATACTCATGGATCTGGGCCAGACTGGTGCTTTTCACCAGACACCAGTGTCACCAGACCTTTCCCAGTTCTTCATTGCTGGGTCGTTTTCCTCCCTTGTGAACTGGTACTGTGGCTGAACTGGTGGAGTCCTGATGCTCATGACACCCTGTGTGGCTGCTCTCCAACCTCCAGAAGCACTCAGAGCAGACAGATTCTGTGTGGGAATTGCAGCTCTGTCCCAGGAACCACTGCTCTGCAGTGTGTGTGTGTAGTAAAATGCAAGGACTCGTACAAATGCTCACTGATCTGCATCACAGTTGCCTTTTTTGTCCATCTGGATTCCTAAGGCATTCAGCCTTTAGGTCAAACTGGGAGCTCACAGGAGGGTTTTATTCCATTACAGCAGAATGGTGAGACCAGCATGAGGGCAAGTGGCTGTTTGAGTCATGGCCCAGTTCCTAATTACACCTGTGTGCTTCCTTAATGGAATTCAAATAAATGATGTTGTTGTGTGAAAGCAGTGATACTGTATTTATTTCTAAGTTCATTCCAAGATGTCAGCATGTAGCCCCGAGGATGTGAAAGGAAGGCAGAGCCTGTCAGCCTCCCTGGCTGCTCTGAATTACCCTGAACCTATTGGAAATGAAAGGTTCAGAGAGCACAGATGGAATAGATTGAAGCTTTGAGTGAATTGAAAAGGGCAACTTTGCTGGCTAATCGTGATCTCTGTGGAGGGAGGGATAGCTAATAGATTGAGATTGTCAGACATTGTGAAGTCCTCCAAAGAACTGCTTAAGGCATTTCACTTTCCACTTCTAGCTTGTGTAGCTGCCTTCTCATTAATTAAAATAGCGTTTGTTTCCATGTAATTAAATAAAACATGGAAGGATGTAATACTTAGTGACTATGTGATGTAGGAATGTCATTATCTTGGTTGATTATTTGCCTGCTTTTAAGATAACATTGCATTAATGCATCTGTTTAGCAACACATTTCTCCCCTCTGTTAGATGAAGGCTAGTTTTTTAGAAGCATCTGGGTTGAAATTTAAGAACCAAAATGCTCCCAGCTCGGTGGATAGAATCTGGTCTGGAGTTCAGGGATGTTGATGTGGTGTAAGAACTGTTACTATTAGAACAGAAATGGATGAAACTGATGAATTCAGAATTTCTGTTCCCCTGTATATATTCAATTTCCCTGTGTTATCTTCTGATGCAGAACTGCTTTGTCTTGAAATTCAGAGTCACTTTCAGATCAGTCAGAAATACCTGAAAGTTCATCATTCACTCCAAACCCATGTCCACAATGCAGACCTTAAGACTGCTTTAAAACGATCTCGAAATAGTTTTACAGATATCAGGTTCTTTCACATTTTTGTATGTTAGAGCTAAGCCTGCATTTTGTTGAAAGAGCAAAGAAGTCCCATAAAATCCTGGGAAATACGGTGGCAGTGCTGTGTGCAGCAGGAGGTTAGTGTCAGAAGGGTAGGATTGGATTACAGCATCAGGAATTCCAGGGGTTTGTGGAGAAGCAGCCAAATCAGCCCAGCCTTTCCCTGAAGCAAATGAACATCAGCAGCCCTGATGTCCTTTCCAAAGAGACTGCATTGATTGGATTGTTGTTAAGATTTTCATTGATCACAGCATTGAGCTGCATTCTCCCTTACCCGGCACTGCACAAAGGAGTGCTGTCTTGCAAGACGGTTTTTTATCATTCCCAAATAATGCTTTCATGCTTCCTGTACACACAGAACGATCCATATCTGCCTTCTAAAATTAAATTCCTCTTACGTTGTTTCAGAGCTGGATAATACCACAATATTTTCCAGCTCCACAATATTCACTCTCCCCAGCTGGTGGCCCCAGAAGATGACAGGCAGGGCATTCTGTTAAATCAGACACACTCTGAGCAGACCAAACTTCCATTTTTTAAAAAAACAATCCCTTTTCACATAGTGGGAAGTTTACACACAGCTATTTTGTCACGTGTTCTCACCAGCTTCAGGCAGGTGAACTGATGGTATGTAATTTTAGAGACATTGGCTACTGAGGCTTGAGTTAAAGCATTGGAGTAATTCAATATTCATTTCCTTTGAGACTCTCCTTGGAATATCTGGTGGGCGTCGTGTCCAGAGGCAATTCTCCTTGGGAGGCTGCCTGTCTGAGGAGTTCCACAGTTACCATGACAAAGACCTCTTTTATTGATTTACCTGCGAGGGGAAGGCAGGAGCGGCGAAAGAGTGGGAGAGGAAGGTAATCCCGAGAGAGGTGAACTTGGCCATCGCTTTGGAACACAACAGGACACCCTGGCAGCCTCCTGGCAGGCTTTGGCTTTGCTGGTCCCTGCCTTTGTTTCCCTCCCCTGGACACACACAGAGGTGACATTGTTGTTCAGAGTTCAGGTCTTAAAGTCACTAACCAATTTTACTGTTTTTACAGCTGGAAGGCCCTCTGGTCTCTCCATTTATAACGTCAAATGTGCAATTAGACCTTTACTCATTGTTTCACCTTTGTACTGAGTCTAGGATTGCACATTTCAAAAGGAGCAGTCTCCTTATTTTGATCACCTTTGAAAGGGCAAAGCTTGTTCCTGTTGATTGTCACCTTGATAATTAAAAGCTGTTGCTGTCCAGTTGGGGTTTTGTGGTTCTGTGTTAAGCAGGTCCTGTTTTACCTTGATAAGGTAAAAAGAACCCTCTCTGCTTAGGTCAAGGCCATCTTCAGTGCCCAGTACTGGGGCCTTTTTAATGCACCACAATCAGCTCCTGTCTGAGCCCTGGTGTGACACTGAAAAAGGACTTTATAACTTTATACAGCCAGTGCCTCTTCTGGCCAGAGGCAGCTGTGATGGAAACAGCTGTAACGTTGGTAGCATTCCAAACAAATATAAAAAGGCAGATTTCAACCCGTGTCTTTGGGTTATGCAGTCATAGGTTGGCCCTCAGTTTGAGGGGACAGCAAATGTCTGGTTTTGTGTGGTTCCTGGGATCCTTTGCAATGGTATCACACCCATCCCGAGGCCTTCAGCATCGTCCTGCTGCTCCTCTGCTCTAAAAGTCTCTGTCAGGAACAAATCAGAGAGCTCTTGGCATAAAGAAGAATATTTAAAGGATCAGAAATTAAGTGCTTTAATAAAGCGTGGGTGGGACACTGGGATACTATTAGATTTTTGTTATTATTAGTTCGGGGGGGGGAAGATACTGTAAAATTAACACCACCTCAGCTGAAGTTTATGGCTTTGAAGAAAATGATGCCTCAGAGGAGTAGTAGGACTCAGGCTTGATTAAACTGGGATTTCAGGAATTCTCTGCACTGAACAAAATAAAAAGGCATTCAATCTAATTAGATAGAATTGTGGAGGGAGAGGAGGAAGAGAGGTATTTCTGACCTGTTGGCTTTTTATATAACCTTTAATCCATGGGATGTGTTTGTAGCTATTTTGGTAGATGTGTTTTTCTTCTCAAGGGAACTTGGCCTCGAATTGTAACCTTTTGATAACTTTGCTTAGGAAAATCTGAGGAGCAAACCTTCTCATGGTCCTGTTAATGCATGCAGACTTTCAGGAGGCCTGTTCTGTATTTTTTCCTGGTGAAGGTTCATATTTTGGCCAGGTCCTTCGCCTCTGTTCCATTTCTGTTGGGTTAAATGGCTTTCCTGCAGTTTTGATTTCTAGAATATGCATCTAGTTTAAGGACTGTTAATCCTTATATACATTTGAGGAGCTAATTGGTACTCACTTTGCAGTTGCCTATTAAGGCATGAGTATAAAAAGATGTACAGATATGTTTAGAGATAGCTAACATAAGGCTTTTAAAAATACATTGTAGGCACAGTTTTAGAAATGCCAGATAATATTTTTGGAAAATCTCTACTACATTGTGAATGTCCTCAAGAAACAGAAGAGGGTTGTAATTATGTGCTTTGAAATGAAATTATTTCTTGACCCTTTGGAGAAGCAAAATGCTATTTGTGCTTGGAGACTGACACAGATTAATTTTGGTCATTCACCAGTCATTCCAGTTTTTCCGTCTTCTCATTTACTTTAAGTTATCAGGCTTCAAAATTTCCTCTGAACTCTGTGATAAACAGACCCAGGCCAGGGCAATTCTGTCCCCAGGGGGAGGTTTAGGAGTGACCCAGTGACTTTGCAGAACAGTTTCCAGTGCTGGTTCTTTTCCAGTGCTGGTTCCAGTTCTTTGCCGTTTCGGTGTAAATCTACGTTCATGTAATCCCTCAAAGACTGAGAAGCCAAAGATGTGCTTTTACTGTCGAATTTCAATTGGTATGGACAGCTTGGCAATCAGTGGAAATACCAGCCAAAGTGCTGTGCACACCTGAGGTAAAGCCTGCAGGGAAAGCTTCCATAAAACATTGCTTAGACAAGGAATTCCTGGTGCCATGGTGTGTCACAAGGTTAAACCAGCGTGAGTTATGTGTCCTTTTCACATCATTTTATTTCTAATATCCTTAAATTAGGACGATTTCAGATCTGCAGCCTACAAGAAAGGCAAAGTTCAAAAGAGAGTTTGATTTATGGTGCTTGCAGGTGGTGTTCAAGCTCATTTGCTGGTGCCGTGTTTGCTGTTGTTCTATTAGTGCTCCCTGTGCCTGCTGCTCCTGCTGGGCTGTTGGAGAACACATCACAGCTCTCTGTACTTCATTACTTTGGTGTCTGGGAGGATTTGGGAGGAGAAGGGAGTGCTCAGCTCATGCACAGTGACTCCTGCTCCGATGATGTTTGGTCATTTACATCGCAGCCCTGGGGGCAGGATTTGCCTCCCTCGGAGGAGGTTCACCATTCCTTTTGCTCCTGAGGAGCCTGACTAAACCCCACCCAGTATGGATTGTTTTATTCCAAAACTGTGAAGGTTTACTTGAAAGTAAAAAGTCGTGGCTGGGACTGCTTGCTATTTTATTTGTGATTGGCTTGTATGTACTAAGGATGGGTAACAATTAAAACAATGAAATAATTGTTATACACTGTTCAAAAGCTTTGTGATTAATATGGAAACATGATTGGATGTTTTGCAGTATGTAAAGCCACCAGTTGTGTTTCTTTCTTTCACAATGCTTGATTGTGTTGTCTAAATATTTAGTTCCATCTATGTAACCAGTGACAGAAGCCACAGCAGAACATTTTAAAATAAATACATTGTATTAGTAAATGAAGCCTCTGTATCCCTGCATTAGTAACAGCCCACGTAGTGCCTGCAGAATTCAATCACTGCAGTGGCTTAAGTTGAGGATTTGGCTGTAGCAATTTGTGTAATGGAGAAAACACCTGTTACTGAGTAGTGGTGAATGACTGCATTTTATTGGTTGATAACGAAACTTGGAGGTTAATATCTCTGTTTGGTGAAACAGATGTTTAATTCTGAGCCTGGGCAATTGGCTCTCTTCTGTCTGAAGAGGGAGAAACAATGGATGTGTTGGATTACTGCAGACTCTGTAATTGAGTGTGACAGATGTATTAAATTAGCCTTTCCCAAAGCTTTTGGTGTTTGCCTCTCTGAACTGTAAATTTTACTTGACCTGCAGGTGGCATGGGAATATTCGGTGTATTTAATGTTTCTCTGATAGGACAAAATAGTCCAGGTTTGCTGAGAAGTCACAGCCCCTTCCATGTTAGTAAAAGACAAATTCTCTGAGATTTGTGCCTCAGACTGTAACGTGAGAGGATGAAAGGGAAGAGCTCTTAGAAATAAATCCTGCTTTTGATTTTCCCAAATGCAGGACCAGAGCAGTGTCCAGTTGAATGTCCCAGTGTGTGCCACAGGGAGCACCAGGGCACTCTGGGGGTGTTTGATGAACCAGACACGTGGAAAGGTTTATTGACAACACCCAGCCTTCATCTCAGCCCCTCACCATCCTCTGCTGAGTAAAGGATGAGGAACCTGTTCTCCAGACGGGACTCTCTCTGTGTGGAGGTGGCACTTGCAGGGCTTAATTTTAATCTGATTTTCAAGAACCCTGTGTAAATTCAGCTACTTGTTACCTTGATAGAATGGTGGAGCCGTTTCTGGGGGATTACTCTGGATTTACTTTGCTTTCAAAGGAAACAGAATTTCTCTCTTTAGATTTCAGCAGGAGGAGAAACTTTCTAATTAGAGTAATTCTGCTTTCCCAGCACATATATTTGATACATGTGCTTTCCCTGATCTTATTCCCTAACATGCCAAGCCTTTATGGGATCTTTAAAAATTGACATCTGTTTGTTTTTAAAATTACTTTAAGAAATCTTTCCATTTGAGCTCCTTGTTTTATGGTTTACCTTTTTGGTGTGTCAAAAAGAAAGAATTTGAAATTCCTGTTTGGGAGAAGACAGCTTTGTTGAGATAATGTATCTGTGACTCATTTAAAAAAAGCAAATATTTGAAAAATTGATTTTCAGGATATAACTGTACCAGATAACCTGTACAGGCAGCTTGTATCAAGAAAATTCATTTTCTACTGTTCACTCAGCTGCCCTGCAAGCTGGCGGAACGTTCAAAGCAGAATTTTCTTTTGTACGATCTTCTTACTCTTTAGAAAAGTTGAAATCAATTTGGATGTGTTTATTAATGGTTCCTTTAATTAGTTAGCTAATGGCTCTATTTACAAGACTGGCTGCTTAAGTCCTATTACCTGCTGATTAGAGTATAATACTTATTGATCCCTTTACACTGTACTGGGAAAATACATTCGGGTTCCCTGCTAACAAAAGGAGATAACAATAACAAAAGGAGATCACTCACTGTGATTTTTGGAAAGTGTTTGTGTGTTCCTGATGAGCTGTTGGTACCCATGGGAGTCCCAGATACCTGGGGAGGCAAAATGAGGTGTTCACCTGCACAGCAAGGCTTGGGGTGTTTGAAATCTGTTCACCTGCACGGCAAAGTTTGGGGTGTCTGAAACCCTCCCTGGCTGTGCTGTGGTGAGGCCCTTTGGACAGCCTGGGTGTAAATAAAGTAATCCTGGTCCCTCAGGGGCTGAGAGCAGACACAGCAGGGATCTGTGGGGATGGAGATTCTGCTGGGGAAGGGCAGGAGACACTCAGCCTGAGCCTGAGAACAAGGACTGCTTGTGCAAGGGCACCAAATCTCCCTGAAATGTGTTCTGCCCCATCACATTGAGTTTTCTCTGGTTTGTGGGGCTCAATGATCCAGCAGAGGGTCATGTGAACTGGGATAGTTTCTAGAGATCTTCAGAGTGTGTGTGTAAGATGTGTAAGCTGCTCTGATGATGCAGTTTGTGTGCCAGTGACAGCCCCACACAGGGAGGTGGTGACTTCCACAAGACCTTCCACTGGCTTCTTACACTGTGAATTACCTAGAACATGATTTTGGAATAAAGTCCTTTTTTTCATATAGACTGGAGCCAGCAGCTGAAAATTACTCCTGGAAACTATTCTGAAGTCAGTTCCAGCAGAAGAAAGTTTCAGTGTTCCTTTTTTCTTTTTTCTTTACTGGGATTTCTCCCCAACTTTTATGAATTCTCTGTGTCCCAGCACACACAGAGCCCTGAGCCCATTACTGAGTCCCAGCTGGCTGTGGGATCCTGGCTGTCCTTTGATAAGATGCTTCCAATCAGTGCCTGCCTTTCCTGGCAGCAGCTGAGCACAGGGCAGTGCCCTGTGGGGCACAAACGTGCTCAGAGGCCACGGGGGGATGCTGGAGGACAGACTTTGTGCTCTGTGTTCCTGTCAGTACAGAAATAACTCTGCCATTCTGAGAGTACAGCTTGTGGGAGACAGGAGAAAGGGAATATCTGTCTTTGTTTATAGAAATGGCATCCAGCTGCTCATTGGGAGATGAAGAAAAAAACCTTCCCCAAAGACATTTGATAAATCTCTTGTGGTTTAAAGAGTACGTGATACCCTGGAGAGAGTGGAGATGGGAGTCTGACTGTGTACTCTGAACCTTCTGACAGAGGAGCATTTCCTAAAGATTGGTGAATAATGCTCCTTTTAACTTTCTGATATGATGAACCTTCCTTAGCTCCTTCACAGGGACAAGATAAATGTGAATTCCTCCTAGAGCCCCTCTGTACTTGCAGCAAGTGAGTGTTGCTGTATTGATCACTTAGTCCAAGAACAGTGAGAAATTGAGCTCGTGACTTTGATTAATACACAACACAGCTTTTCTCTCCTCTGGATTAGCATAATCATTACAGTGGGAGTGTGCTTGCACTCACAGTATCCTTGGGTAGCGGTCAAGCAATTAATTACGCAAAGAGAATTCTTTGCTAAGAAGTTTGTAAGTTTGGTTGTTAAAGGAGTGCTCTCCTCCTGAGGCTTCACTAGAACCTGGCCAAGTGGCAGGAGTAAATTTATGGCTCAGTGATCTAAGCTCTAAAGATGATGATCTTTCCCATTCAAATGTGGATTTTTAAGGTAAAGATGGCACTAGGACTACAGAAGGGAACAGCCAGGCTCTGTCCTGGCTTCTGAAAGTCTGTGCCTGTGCAGATTTGCTTCTCCTTCCAGAGCACATTACAGGAACATCAGGACATGAGGAAACAGCCTCACGTTGTGCCAGGGGAGCTTTAGGTTGGATGTTAGGGAATTTTTCATCACTAAAATGTTGTCAAGCTCCGAACGGGCTGCCCAAGGGAGAGGCAGGAACACAGTGCCATCCGTGCCTCAGCAGTGACAAACACAACACAGGGACAGCGTTAGAGAGGTACAGCCAGGGATGCACAGGAACGTCTGTCTGGGTTGTGTCTCCAGGAGGTGAGGGACACACTGGCCATGGTCACTCACCCTCCTGTGGAGGCCTCCTCACCATCTGCCAGCCAGGAGGATTGACCTCCTGCCCTGTGCAAAGTCTTGAAGGTGTATAGCTTTCAGAACATGTTCCATGAACAGTGTGTTTGCCAAGAAAGCCACTGTCTGCTTTGCATCTGTAGGCTTCAGACACTGGAAGTTGTCAGATTTTAGGGCTTGAACAGCACTGAGGTAACCCTGTGACCCGGTGTGTCCCTCCAGCCTGCTGTGCCATCACTGCAGTGATCAGTGATCAGTGCCCACCATCATCCTGTGCCTGCTCTGAGCCTGGCTGAGAGCAAGCCTCCCTCTGCACGGGTGTTCAGGGCACTCTGCAGCTCCCTGAGAACAGGCTGGCACACATTTACCATCGGTCACAGTTATTGACATGCACATAAACACACACTTCTGCAGGAGGATTGCCTTGGAGTCACGGAGGGGATGTGGCAAACACCTCTACACACGTTTGTCTGTGTGGAAGTGTTCTGTTTTTATGTGTGTGTTTGTAAATGGGGAGAAATTCACCTGTGCTTCTCCTCTGGTAACTCCAGATCAGTTAGGAAGAGGATTATCAGGCAAAACCACAGCATTTCTTCCCCTTCTACCAAAGGCTCTCAGGAATACCCTGAGAGCTCTGAGAGCCCAGAAGCTGCTGGACATCAATAGGGTGAGGTTCAGTGGATGGTTCTACTCTGCATTGCAAGGGGAGATTAATCACTCCCATGGCATTTGGTGCTTTTGAGAAGTTTTGTGGATTTAGCTATAAACCTCGCATTTATTACAAAAACTTCACGTTTCTGTGATTTTGGAGGAAACCTTGAACGTATTTGAGTCTTTAAGGTTTATATCTAAAGACAAATAAAATAAATCCATAAAATTTCTGTGCAAGTTATTGCAATCACTTCTTTCTGAGACACCAGAAAAACAGACTGAGACTCCAGTTATGAGAAGTATTAACTCTTAATCCTGTAAGTGCAGGCTGAAAGATTAGAACTGCAATTGTTTTGTGTGTTGTTTTTTCCTTTGGTGATTTGAGTGGAAGGAGGAATTCAAGCAGGGCAAGGAAAATCTATGTTGCTTGTTTAAATCCTTTTTGTTTATATTTTTGCAAAGTTTCTTGGAATGATAATATTTATTATAATGCCTTCAGCATCCTTAAATAAGGGGTGTTATAAGAATACAAAGTCAGGTTATATTGGTCAGTTGCTGACTTTATTTCTGGTCTGTGTGGACAAGAAAACAGGTGAGATACAGCTACAAACCTGAAATGACAGACATGTATGCATTTCCATCTCAGGCTCAACTAATAAAGCTTCCCAGTATTTTTAGAATGCTCTGCTGCTGGTAAAGTCAACAAAATCTCTGGAGTCATGCTGGGGACTTGACCCTAATATCTTCCCTTCTGCTGCTTGCCTGAATTGGGGCTTTAGCAGCATTTGGATCATTCTTCCATCTCTGCTGCAGATCAGAATAAAGCTGTGTGACTCCAAGTGAGCTGGGGGGGAATCGAGACCCATAGATCATGTATTGCATACAGGTCTGGCATAAATATGGATCTCCCCTTCCTCCACAGAGCTTCAGTGGGAGCCAGTCTGTGTGAAACACAGGCAATGGAATTCCCAAATCCCACTGCATGAATGGATTTTACACACAGCCTCCAAGTGCAGTGGGTTCCACTTGCTCACTTACACTCTGAAGTTTGCACTTCAGGCTCATTTCTTAATTCCAGTAGTATTTTTTAGCCTTTCTAACAATGCAAAAGCATTTTATGACAGAGTGGGGAAAATTTATTCTCTTGGTGCCTATTTCTTCCAAGGTTATGAAAAAATGAGAAAACTGGAGTTTTCCTCTAACTCCAGCTCCAATAATTCCCTCCTGAGAAAAGAACTCCTGCACCAGGGCTGATGGATGGCAGACTGGAGATGAGCTGTACAGCATTTTTGCAATGAACGTATTTTGCTTTTGAGTAACTTTGTCTGGAAGACATCTTTCTCCATAGCAAGGCATGGTTGGAGGAGTGATCTCTGAGCCAGAAAAGCTGTTCCAGCCCTGCCAGGTTTTTTCTTACTTCATCTAAAGCATTGAGGCAATTTACCCAGCCTCCTTCAATGCGTTTTGTTATAATCCATGCTTTCTGTGGAGCAAACTTCACCACAAATCTCTGTTCTCCTTTGTAAGGCTGAGCTGAAAAGTGCAGAATTGAAGAGGTCTGTAGAAGCCCAACACAAGAAGTCATTTTTCCATTTGTTTTCTTTGCTAGATACCTCTGGCTACTGAAATACTGGCTTTATTTCTTTCTTTTTCCTTGAACAGTTGGAAATTATCCTCCACTCCTAATGGCAATATGATCACCTTTTGGGAGAACTAGGGGAGGCACAAGTTCGTTATTTTAACTGCGATTTAAAATGTTTCCCTTCCTTACCAAGATCGAATGCTCCAATGTCCCCCCGGGTGGTGTGAGGAGTGATGAGGGGGAAAAGTGGAAACACAGAAACTTGTTTGTATGGACAAAGCTGTGACATTGTGCCTGGAAAGCAGGGAGGGGGGAAGGTGTTGTTCTGCTTTTCTCTGTTTCTCACTGTCTAAATGCATTTAAATTGCCAAGAAATGAAATTGTTTTCCCCCAGCTCGAGTCTGTTCTGCTGGAGATGCTAATGAGTAAATGACCTCCCTGTCTTTATCTGGATCCATCAGATTTTCATCTTCTTTTTCTCCCCATGCTGTTGAGGAAGGGAAGTGAGAGAGTGGCTCAGTGGGTGTGTGGCAGCTGGTCGTGGTCAGCCCACCAAGGTCCTGCAAGGCTGTTTCTGTATTTTTGTATCCTGGGGGAGATATCCATCATATCCCAGAGCTGGGAGCAGGCTGGGGTTTCATCTGACCAAAGCACTGCTCCTGTTAAGATCCTGAGCTAATTTACTGGCACAGGGGCCCTTGAGTGAACCCAGGGGATTCTGCTAAAGCAGCAGGGCTTCTCCAGAATTGAATGTTGTCTCTGAGGTTATGCTTGTCTGGGTAAATATTAACTGATATTAGCTGTATATATTTAATTCTGCTAATTCAGGCTGTGCTCTGCAAACACAGACGAGGCAGTTTCTCCAACTTCAGGAAGTTGCAGTTGGAGTGAGACATGCACAGTTAAAAATGACTGCAGAATTACAGGAGTATTAGCAAAAGGCAAGGGAGATGTTGAGGAGGAATTAGGAGAGTGAGAGTTCTGTTCTGGCTACCAGCCTGTCAGCCCAGATCTGTGTGCAGAGCTGGGATCAGCAGGATCTGCACTCTCAGCAGGTACAGAAACTCAGGGGAGAAGCTTTTGGAGGAAAATGAAGAAATTACGGGGGTGCAAAAGAGTGCTGGTGCTTCTGGCTATCAAAGACAAACAGGGGATGTCCAGTATCTCCTTAAACTGGTTGCTCAGTGTTTCATTTCATTTCTTTGGGAAGAGCCCTTCAGGTATTTGGTGTTTGCTGCTGCTGTCTGTGTGAGGGCACGTGAAACTTCAGTGTCATTTTGCAGCCTGTTTTCCCTCATGCTTCCTGGAGGCCACACCTTGCCTTCCCAGAATTTTTTCATTCAATTTATTACCAGCTCAGTTGTGACTTCAGCTCTTTAAGTGCTATAAATAAATGCAAAAATATCATCCCTTGTGGAGGGGAAGAATAAAAGCTTCTTTTCATTTACATGCCTATTTTTCATTCATTTTTTTGATATGTCTCTGTTCTCTGGGTTTCTGGAGCACAGTGATTATGTACATGTCTGTACTGAGGCTGAATTACTGATTTCTTTTACAGCCTCTCTGCAGTAGGTCCTGCAGACAGTTGAAGCTAACTTGATTGTGCCTTGCTCAGGACTTTCTCCAAACGGCAGACTGAAAAGCAAAATGCACGAATGTCATCTGTGTTAGGGGTGTAAAACATCCAGCTGTGGATGGGGAGTGGGAAAGCTGTTGTGAAACAGATACACTAAAGATTTTTAGAATGTAATCTGTGGCCAGAAAGTGAGGGCTAACACAGCATCACTCATCCAGACACATCCGTGGAAAACTTCTCCAGATCTAGCCTTGCCTCCAGGGCAGGTGGATTGATGGGCACTCAGAGCTCTCCTTGGAAACAGCCTCAGGTCATGAAAGTCAAGTAAGATTTGACCTTGCATTAGACAGAGATCTGCTGTGAGCCCAGGAATTACCACACTCTGTACCTGGTTTATAACACGGCTACCTGCTTTGCCTCCTGAGCTTAGAACTGCATCTAAAACTTGGTGGTTTCAGAGCAAACTGCTCCCTCCACAGCCCTCAAATGCTTGCTGTTAAGTGTTGTAATTCTGCAGTGACACTGTTGGACCAGATCATTTCTATGTTCTTTACTCCATCTGCTTCCTTAAGGCACTGAGTTTTCATGTTAATAATCCTGGTCAGGTGAAATATGGAAGAAATGCTGGATGTGACCCTTAATATTCAGTTCTCCAACGTTTTTATTGGCAAACTGAATTTCTGAAGGCTTGGAGCTACAATATTTTCTGTACTTGAAGCAGCAATTTCCCTTTTACTGTATATTAACAACCACATAGTAACGTTTTTATTCTGTGCTAGGGGATAAAATGACTTGGACATTTTAATAACATCTGGCAAATCATTTTCATTTTTCCTCTTATATGATTAATAATGGTCTGGATAGATCTGTAGATATACTCTTTACTTACTATGTGGGTTCATGCATATATAATGTAATATGGAGATGGGATGGATATAGAAAATAAACAACAGCGTAAAGGGTTATAGTAAATAACTCTATCTGGGCAGTTAGAAAACTTTGAATGAAATACTCTGGAATGTGAGCTCAGTTCTGAATGTTTCAGTTTCAGTGAATCACACCTCCAGGTCAGCTAAAGCACAGCTCCCAGTGCCATGTCCAGGGCTTTGCTGACAGCCCAGGAATGGAGACTCCACTCCAGTCCATCACAACCCCTTCAGTGAAGAAATTCCTCCTGGTGTTCACCCTGATCGAGTGGGAGTCTTTGATTCACAGGACTCGGGCTTAAAACGGGTAACTGAATAACTTGACCAAGGGGAGCTGATGTTTGTGCTCAGTCAGGGCTCTTGTGGAAATTTATATCCCTCATATAAATACCCATCAGCAGAGCACTAAAGCTGTGCTTATTCAAGTTTGTGCAGTGCTCAATACTTCTGCACAGAATGCAGCCTGGTTTACGATGGTGCTGATTTGTCTTGCAAATCTCCTTCAATAGATTTGCCTTACAGCCCCATTTCAGCATGGAATGATTTGCGGTGGTAATAACGGAATTATTACAGATTTGTACGTCTGCATTCAGACCTTTTGATTCATTCCTGCTCCCACCTTTGCTCCTGTTTTTCCTAATGGCAACAGAACCTGTTCCATTTAATAGGATTTTCCTTAGTGCATGATTGCATGGCTTGTGTAGCAGTGGCTGATGGTTGTCCCTAGGCTGGAGCAGTTCAGTAAGGAGTTTTCAGATGCTCTCTCTCCCACTGCCCTCTGATGTTTGCATCTCATTTTCCTCTCTTTCCTCGTGGTAGCTTTTTTCATAGTTCTTTGTCAAACTGCACCATTGTGATAAAATGGGGATCTCTGCTTCCACATGGGCACCAAGAGCAGCTCCCCAAGCGCTCCTCCCTCTCCTGTGAGGGATGGTTTCCCAGTGCCAGTCTGCAGGCACGGCATTACAAATGTACCCTGAGTCTCTGTTCATCACAGAGCTGCCAAATCCAAGATTTGAAATCAACTTGGTAAATATCAGCGCTTTGTTTTTATTCCTGACTGTGTTCCAAAGGCCAGCTGAGGAGCTCAGACTGCCTGCCTTCACAGCCAGCCTTTCTCCAGTATTTATTTAGTGAGAGCTGCAGCCTGTACAGAGGAATCCCAGTGCAATATGAACTCGCAAACAATTTTCTAAAGCATCTTTAATGTACAGTGTTACTGTACCCAGAGGTGCAGGGGAGCAGTATTAATGCAGGCATGATAGTTCTGAGTGTTCATATGAGTCCTCCAGGAATAATAAACAGCTTGAAATAACAACCAACAAATTCTCCAGATGCTTTTTATCCACGTGTTGGCAACTGTGTTGATTCCAGATCAATGCAGGGTATTAAGACATTTATATGATGGAGCTAAAAGGCTGCCAGGTTGCACAAGCATGGGGCTCATAAAAAACAGGAGAGCTGAGTAAAGACAGTGGTGTTCTATTCACAGACTGCAGGGATGGAACTTCCTGATAACAGAGCAGAGAGTGGCACTGGGAGGAAGGGGGGGTTCATTTCCCAGTGTATTGAGAAATGAAATCAGTGAAAGTCACTTGATTACCCGGTCCCAGTGTTTGAATATTTTGCTTTTATAAAATGAGCCTCCTGGTAGTAAGGCGCAAATCATTCCTTAGACAAAGCCACACAAAGCCTTTATTTCAGATGGAATCCCAGCAGAGCTCAGAGCTGGGTTTGCCTCTGGTTCTGGACCAGCAGAGCTTTGGGATTGTGATGGATGCCACAGATGGAACCCCTCTGGAAAGAGAGAATATCCAGAGTACTCCTGTGGCACTCAGGTGGTGCCTGGGCTGTGTCATGGCCCAAAATCTGGACAAATAAGCTGATGTGAAGGTGATGAAGGCCTTTGGAGCCCTGTGTAATTGGCTGTGTGGACATTTGGATCAGACTGGGTATTTTTGATTGCATATGTCAAACTCACATATGGTTGGATAAAATGAAGGCACACCCAGAGTTTCTTTGAAATCGTTTGATGATACGAAATTCCCAGGGCAGTGTAAACCCAGATAAGACATTGATGCAAATATTGATCCAAATACCTGTTTGAAGTGCAATGGGTTCTGTTCAGGTCTTGTACCAACCTTTTAATGCAGGAAACATTCCACAGAAAGCTCAAAGCTTTCAAACATTTTTGAAATGTTTCAGATACAAACAGTTTTCCCACAGATATGTCTGTAGCTACGGGGCTTTAGAAGCTGAAAATCTTGGCTTCAGACCATTTGTTTTGGAAAATGGCTTTATGTGCTTCTTGGGCAAAACATCATGAAAAACAGGAAGGTTTTTGTTCCTTTCTGTTTGTATTTAATCTTGCATGTATTTCAGAATATTCTGGAAACTCACACAAGTGCTGTCAGGTGTTTGAATTTCCTGTGTTTTGCTTCAAGGACTGTTTTGTGTGAAAGCACGTTATTTGTTAGTTGTCATCTATTCCACTTTTTAAAAAGTTTGTCAGCAAGGTAGGAGACCTGAAAGTATTTCTTTGATTTTATTGACCTAATTTCATTTTTAATTGCTTTTCCAGTTGATACCCAAATGAGGTAATATGCATCAAATAGAGAGACAAAACAAGCAACAGAATAGAGACTTTGCTTTTTGGCTTTTATGCTCGAATTGTGATCGGTATAAAATATTTTTTAAAGTGGGTATTAACTTCTTCAGAACTGCCAAGCTTTCATGTCATGTCAAACCATTTCTTCACAGGAATGCATTGCAGTTTTAGCTGGGTATTGCACAAAGAAAAGCCTTCTAAACATCATCACCTTGACGTCCCAGGGCTTATTTCTGCAGCCTTATTGCTGTGACACATTCACTCACATGAGTAATCTCATTGGCTTAAATTGAATCCTGCCAGGAGTAACCCCTGTGTGAGTAAACTAGTGATTATTTTTATCCCTTCTTTTGAAAACTGTATTAGAATTCTTCCCTCTTAAGTATCTTCCCAGTGTCTCTTGCATCATTCAAGTTACACAGCACTACATAAAATTCATTACAACTCAATTATAAGGCTCATTAGGTAGGTAGTGGCATTTTGGCTATCTCACCAAGTTGTGAAACATACTCATTTATTATCCATGGTATTGTTCGAATCAGAATGGAACAATGAAACCAAACAGAACATAAAAGATGGTTCAGAGCATAAAACCGTGGATCTTTGCCAGGAAAAGGTTTTATGTAACCTGCTTTGAAATCTCCCTGTGCTACGTTCATGGCTGGAGCACCGGGGAGAAGTGTCCTTTGGAGGTGCTAATGAACTCACAGCACCTTTGACAGAGTGCCACTGCACGCTGCCTTGTGCTGGGTTTGATCCTTTTCATCTCCTGAATCCATCCAGCAGGTGGAGAGAATATTTATCTACCTGTACATCTTTAAATATGATCCAGCTCTTGCCTTGTGTGTTAATTAGCCCCGGTTTCCACGGCAGAGTGCTAGCGACAGCACAATCTGTGACAGGGACTCAAACTTCCTAACACTGCACACAGCCAGCAGAGTAATTTGTCGTGTTTCAAGCAGCCAGGGACAGTGTCCCAGCCAGGCTGGCATTTACCAGCATCCAGGAGCTTCTTTTCTTAGTGCCTCGTTAAGGCCAGTGATGGTTTTCAGTATTGAATCTGCTGCTGCAAGGGAGCTTCCAATGTGGGCTTTAACAGCCAGCTTTGCTTTTGGATTAAATGTTCCTTTCTAGAGATGAGTATTTATTTCTCTTGGGTCTGTTGCTCCATTTATTTCTCTTGGGTTTGTTGTTTGTGCTTGGGAACATTTTGGATGGCACCACTGTGTGCAGATCTGTGCAGCTGGCACAGACTATGGCTTACCCTGAGGTGCCCATTGCATTGTGGTGTCACAGAATTGTGGGATGCTTTGGGTTGGAAGGGAGCTTAAAGATCATCCAGTTCCAACCTCCCTGCCATTAGACCAGGTTGCTCAGAGCCCCATCCAACCTGGCCTTGGTATCCCTTTGTTAACAGAAGAAACCTCAGTTAAAGCTTTTTCCTTATCCTGTTGTTTCTTGGGTCACTTTGGCCTGAATCCCACCTTTTAATCCAATGAAATTCAGCCATCTTAGACCTCGCTGTTTTTAGTAACGTGAGCCCCACCATCATGAAGCTGGAACTCCTTCAGGCTGTACCTCCTTTACAGAGAGTGTCAGTTTGTATTGTTTGTATCCTGGGGAATCTTCTTATCCTAAAACAACAGATGGGAAGTGACAGCCTTGAACTGTTCAGGAGCAGGCACATCCCAGTGGTGGTTGAAGGCCTCCTGAGAGGTGTATCACAGGGAGCCCTGACTCATGCTCCTGTTCCAAAGGTGACACCCATGGCTGAGCTTGTCTTGGAGGGTTTTATGTTGATTGCCCATGACATGCGTGCTCTGGGGGTTGTGTCAGCCTGGCACTCTTCATCCCCGTGCTCAGAGTGGAAAGGTTTCCAGTGCCCCAAAGAGAACAAAATGCCACTGAACTGTGAGGAAATCAGAAGGGACTGGTCCCTTCCTTCTCAAGCAGCATCTCCTCCAAAGCAGGGGCTCTGGGAGTTCCCTCTGCAGTACGGTGGTCACAGTCTGATTGCAGGTCAAGCCTGCCCCTGCAGCCTCAGGGGAGTGTGTGCTCCACTCCCTCCCGGCACAGCACAGCCAGGCATTCCCGGGGTTTGCTCACTCCCAGAGTTTGTTCATTCCCAGGGTTTACTCATTCCCAGGGTTTACTCACTCCCAGGGTTTACTCACTCCCACGGTTACTCACTCCCAGGGTTTACTCACTCCCAGGGTTTGTTCATTCCCAGGGTTTACTCACTCCCAGGGTTTGCTCACTCCCCTGCCCCACTGCCAGCCCCAGATGAAAGTGTGGTGTTTGTTGTTTGCTCCCTCCTCAGGCCGTGATCTCCGTGGTCTGTCCCTGTCTGTGTCCTCCCCATTACTCAGAGATAGATGGTGCTGTGTAATGAGCGTGGAAGAATTCCAGTCAGGGTTTGTCCAGGTGGGCAGGGCAGCTCCTGGAGTTCCACACCATCCTCTGCACATCCTCCTGCAGCAGGACTTTGAACTTGGCTTTTGTTGTTCAAACTGGAGCTCAAGTCCCACAAATCTCAGATTAAGTGAAGTCTTTTATAACATCTTTTCTTGCATGATCACTTCTTGTGCTTCCTATTGGAGAAGATAATGGACTCTGTAAATTCTGCTATAAGGGCACCTGTGTCAGTGAGAAACCATGCCCCAGAAAATGAAATTCTTCTGCTGTATTAAGTGCTTGGATTCCAAGCTAAAGAAACCTGAATAAAAGGTACTCGGTGCACAGTTTCTCTATTAGCAAAGTGCTGTATACACTAAATTATATTGTGTGGCTGCCTCCAGTTTAGATAAGCACATAAATGAGATGTGCTGAATCTACTCTTTTCACAGGCAGCAGTTCAAACTGGGTGTTGCACTGCAGCTGAAACGCTAAAATGGACATTATTCAGATGAATGGGAGTAGTTACCAGTTAATGCTCATACCTTGATCAGGAAAGGAGCTTTGTGAGAAAAATCAGAATTCCAGCAGCCTCCTGAAATTTCTGGCTGGCTTGAGTGATGCAAAGTTTTGAGAAAAGTATTAAAATAATATAAGGAGGGCATACTCACAGAGGCTGATGAACACAGGGTAAGAGCTTTACTGAAACCTGCCCTCAGCATGGGACCATGATGAGCTCCTTGAGCTGCACTATAAAGACTGAGAATCTCTGGTACTTGAGCCAGGGATGTGAACTGAGCCATATTTTGGTCAACAGACACTGACCATGAGACAAAGTCCTTATGGTTTGTGGTTGGATTTGGTTCTTGGTCTTCAGATGTTGTTTTTTGTTAGGTCACTGACTTCATATGAATGCAAAATACTAATGCCACCCTAGTCAGGGCTGAAGCAGAGAGGGAGTTGTTTGTTTCTGGATCTTGACTGTGCTTTGCCATAGTTCAAGACTTGAGATTAAAAAAAAGCAGATTTGGTTTGAGATTAAATGTCTTAAATTCTCTTGAGATGCTAAGATCAAACATGGGCAAAGCTAGAAGAATTCCTTTGTGTGGAGCTGCACTTAAATCAGAACAAATTAAAAAGTAGTTGAAGATGCAGAGAAATGGGCTCTGAGTATGGCCATGGAGCCCTGTCAGCTCTAACGTTCTGCTTGTCTGATTTTGAGCTTCCCTTATGCCAACTAAGCCTTAGTTTAGTGGATTCACTCTTGGCTTTCTTGGAATAATTTAACCACAGCCAAGCTGCGTGGCACTGAAATCTCTTGTTACTGAAGTCCCAGGCAGGACATGGAGCCTCAAAAGCGGTATAATTAAAGGAATTGTGCTTTGCTGTACTTTCAACACTATTCTAACAAGGAATGGTGCTTTGCTTTACTTTCAACACTGTTCTAACAGGGAATTGTGCTTTGCTTTACTTTTAACACTGTTCTAACAAAAAGCAGATACGCTGTTCATGTAGATAAGACAGAATTCTGGCAGCAG
Organism: Brachypodius melanocephalos; assembly: GCA_013398615.1. Lineage (NCBI taxonomy): Eukaryota > Metazoa > Chordata > Aves > Passeriformes > Pycnonotidae > Brachypodius > Brachypodius melanocephalos. The sequence continues at coordinate 7,584,665 of VZSR01003800.1, read as the reverse complement.
GCTGGGATTTCCTTTTCTGTGCAGAGTGCTGGGGTGGTGTGGGCAGTGATTTATCTGTGGGTTAGCAGGTGTGGGGTGGGAGTGTCTGTGTGGATTTGTGTCTCTGCACACCCCAGGAACAGGCACTCAGCACATCTGCACTGCTCACTGCAGAGATGAACATGTCTGGTGTTTGCCTTATTGGTGAACCTATGAAATTCCTTTTAAAGGAAACATCAATGCTTCTCCACTGTCTGACCAAAGCCTTTAATTCCTGTCACTCCAGCATTAACAGGCATGGGGCAGTGTTAGATCTGCTGTGGTCCAGTATCTGAGGCCTGGACTGCTGGTGCTGAAGGCAAACAGTGCCTGGTCCTGCAGCTCTTCCGTGTGCCCTGATGGAGCTGAACACCTTGACAGCTCAGAGCAGAGCTGCAGCTAACACCAACTGGACCACATTCCATTCCCAGACTGATCCAATGAAATCATAGAGACAGCTGCACATCCTGATTAGTCTAGCACTTGGTGTGGGATTGAGCGAGCTACAGCTGGAACCAATCTTCAAAGGGCTCGTTCTCTTCAAATACTTGGAGAATAGTTCCTTCATCCTGAGCTACTGCTCATGAAGTCAAGTGCTTCCTCTGGTCCTCTTCCTCTTAGCAAGTTTATCAGAATTTTTGGTCTTTGCTTCTTTCTTTCTCCCCCTTAAGTAATAAGGAACCTTTCCTGCTCAGGTCTTAATCAGCCTGCACACCAATTAAGCTAATTGGCAACACATTTGGAACACTCCCTAATTACAGCTGCAGAAATTTTCGGAGAACAGCCTTTCTGCAATTTTTCCTTCAATCAAAATATTAAAAAAAAAAAGCAATAAACCCCCTGCAACTCTTAACTCTTCCCTGATAAGACCCTTAAAATACTTCCAGAAGAACTTGGCCAAGTGACTCCTGGATTTTGTGGCTGCTCAGTGCTGCTGGCGGTGTGTGTGAGGAGGCTGGATGCTCTCCCAGTGAATTCCTCCCAGGACATTTCCCCGTGGGTAACTGTGGGCAGGCAGTGGTGTCAGTAGAGCACGGCTGGAGGCTGTGCCATTCGGAGTGCTGAACGGCATTGAAGCTGCAGAAGGCTCTCACCGCGTGATTGATTTAACTCGGAGCAGCTGTGGGGGTTTGCTAAGTCATGCAATCAGCCAAACCATCCCCAGGTGTGTCTTCTAATTAAATACCGAGTTCCTCCCTCACTCCCCTTCATTTGAAGAGCAGCTCCTGCTCACCTTTGTGTGCCTGTACAGCGCTGGGAGGACACAAAACCTGCAGATCCCGTTTTTTTTTTAAAGGAAGTAAGTGGTTTGAGGTTTTTTGATGGGTTTTTTTTTCCTTCTGTTTTTGTGGAGGAGAACTCTGTCTATCTGAGACATTATTTACTGATGATATCTTACTTGCCATTGCAGAAGAAAAGCTGAGCTACTTTGGCCTATCAAGAAGGCTGACTTTATATTTTGATTTTGTTTTTTGATTTTTTTGACCCCAGCGGGGGAAAAAGGTGCATCTTCTCTTTTACTTTTGTGTTTGCTCTGGATTGCTGGTTTTATGCGTCACCCCTTCCATCCTGCGTTATTTCTGCGGAACTGCCGTGCCTTGTTTCCCTCTCCGGAGCAGTTCGCAGCTCCAGGTGCTCACAAAGGAATAATTTGCTGCCTCGAGCCTGCTGGCTGGAGGGGGTGACGCTTAGGCAGAGATGGCACATGGAGGGGAACACAATGCCTTGTAACACTCCCGAAATGTCAGCCTGCGACCTTTGAGCACTGACAGGAGCCGGGGGACACCGGCCCTGCAGAGCACGGGGGTGTGGGCTGCTGTGGGTCTGTGATTTGTGGCTGCCTGGGCTTCTCCAGCCTGGGGAATTAACCTGTCCTAAACACAGACCCCAATGTGCTCCTTTTAGCAAACACCCCACGCTTAGAAAGCAGGAGACCAACCGCCCTCTATTCGTACAAAATCGGGTGAACGGCTCTGAGCTCCTCACCTCCCCGGGAGAGGAGACAGGGGTTTGTGTCACCCCGGTCTGGGAGGGCTCTGAGCTCTTCAGCTCTCCTGGGAGAGAGGGGTTTGTTTCCCCCGGGTTTGGGATGCACACACAGAGCAGGAGACAGGCAGTGCAGGTAAAGGGGTCTGGGCTCTTGGAGAGAGTTTTTGTTTCCCCCGGGTTTGGGGTGCACACACGGAGCAGGGGAGAGGCAGTGCTGGTAAAGGGCTCTGGGCTCTTGGAGAGGGTTTTGTGTCCCCCAGTTTGGGATGCACACACGGAGCAGGGCAGTGCAGGTAAAGGGCTCTGGGCTCTTGGAGAGGGTTTTGTGTCCCCCAGGTTTGGGATGCACACACGGAGCAGGGCAGTGCTGGTTCCCGGCACAGGCTCAGCTCTGCTCCGGGATGACGCTGCAGTCCCGATGTGCTCACAGCCCCAGATGGGAGCACATTTTTGGGTGACTCAGGGTAGGAAAACGCTGATAAAGCACGGCAATACCGCGGGTGTGAAACAGTGACTGTTTAGCCTGCGATCATGTGAAAAACGAGGTTTACTTTCTTGGTAAAATTCAAAAAGTTTAATAAAAAGACAATAGGAGCCAGACACAAAGGGTTAAAATGGCCGGGTGCCATTTTAATTTTGGAGAAATTCTTCAAATACTTTTTTATTGTATCAGCTTGTATATTCATAGCCTATTATGCATGTTTGTATTTTTCTGAGACCTATTTAGCATGGCCCCTCCTTGGGTTTCCTTTGTTAGAGTAGGTATGTTTTTTGGCCGTGGTTTTGTTATTACTTGTAGTTTGGGCTGTGGTTGGAAAGTTTCTCCTATTTCTGTATGTTGCTCTGAGACCCTTCACCTACAACAGATGTTTCCTGCCCATGGATCTGCTCTGTCTTCCTTCTGCAGGTGCCACAGTCAGGCACCAAACTTCTTCCCAAGTGTGGAGTTCCTCACTTTCAGTGCCTGTGGGATCAGTAATGCTCCTTGCTATTTGTACAATTTAAAGCGCTCGAGTCTTAAATTTTATATGTGGCACCTCTGTGAACCAGATGTAATTTGGCAGAACACTTTTAATATGTCATTTTAATGCTTCTGCTTTCCTTCACTTGCAGTGGTTTGTCTTGGTTGATTTATTCCTGGATATTTCCTGAAGTGCCAGGCAGTAAATGTCTGTACATTCTGTGATTTGTTCCATCATTTGTTCCATTTTTCAGGGATAGGGAGAGGTCTGAAGTACTTGCAGACTGCATGGATATGTAAAGAAGCTTATCTTAATTTGTAAAACAAGAGATAGTAATGTAAATTAGATTAAGTAATCAGTGCTTTTCTGTTTGGTCTTAATTATATATTTGTTGTCTTCCAAATGCAGCTTTAATTCTCCTCTTTGTTATGTAATAAAACAACAGTTGGTGGTGATTTGTAGATTATGATAACTAGGCATAGGAATATTTGCTCAACTGTTTATTCCCTTTATCCAGTGATTTGATTTTTATCCAGCTAGGACAATGAGAGGTAGCTGCTATGTTCAGGAACAGCCACTCAGAGGGAAGCAATGACAAGCTTTAAAGGAAGTGCCTTTAAATGTACTAAATTTAAAAAATAAGAATTTCCAGTAGCTCTTACACATGCCACTGTAGTAGAAAGGCTGTGGATTAAAATGGAGATGCAGAATAGCTTTCTTGAGAAAGTAATTTTCAAAAAGTAAGCTGGAACTTGAGAAGAAAGGTTGGAGGCTTTAAATTTTTTCTTTTCAATTTTTAAAGGGTAACATTATCCTTTCCTATGGTTTTATTAGGAGTTTTTCATTCCCTTTTGCAGTGCTGGGGTGGTGAAAGGTATTTCACTTTGGATTGACCTGAGAGAATTGTTTTTAGGTTTTGATTAGTTCAGCTTAGCAGCTGAAAAATCAGTTTTTCACACAGGCTTGGAGTGGAATATGTGCAAATGCAGCAGGGGCTGTGGAAATGAAGCCTGCAGAATGAGCTGCAGTGGGCAGTGCAGGTCCCGAGTGGAACTGGGCTGGGATAATGCCTTTGCTGGGCTGTTCCTGGACACAAATCCCCCCATCTGTCTCACCCCACCTGGCACACACTGCTCCTTATTCTGGAGACATTCAATTAGAGACCTTCAGCTTTTCATCCCTTATTTACAAGCAGCGATGTGAGGCATCAGTCAATTACACAATTGCAGAATCAATTTGGTGCAGACTTAATACCTACAACTTAATAGGTTTGCTTGCAGCAGGGTTTGCACTCAGCCAGGCACAAACAGCGACACGAAATCTGAATTGAACCGTTTGATGTGCACATGGACTCACACATGCAAATACTCCCTGAGACATTCCTGGGGATAATTGGTTGGAATGTACAGAGAACCAGCCTTTAAGAGCTGGCTGTGACAGGGACTTCTGTCGGTGTGAGGACCTGCCTGGCAGAAAGTGTATCTGTAATTTGTTTAAATGTTCCCTAATTGTTTCTGAGCTGTCCGTTGTGTGTTTTTCACCGCTGCTTCTGAAATCTCCTGTTGAAAGCTGCTCGGTGGGACTAGAATGCAAAACTATTCACGTTCCAGGAGCAGGGGTTTTTAAGTATCCAAGCTAATTGCAGGGTAGGGGAAAATAACCGTGAGCTCCCAGCAAATCCATCAGTAGCAGCAGCTCATCTACAGAGCACTTTTAAATAGCTCTGAGAGAGAATGAGGGTGCTTTGAGAAGGTGCAATAATGTTCTGAATGAGATTTTGCAGATTTGCATGAGCAAAGAACTTTCCCTAGACTGAGTTAAATGAATACTGGGTAAGTTTGGGGGTTCATGCCCTTTGGAGTGTGCTGGAACAGTAAAACAAAACCTTATGGGACTATAAAATGATGATATCAATCCTCTTGACTCTCATCTCTGTTACACTTTTGAGACCTTTGAGAGAGGAGCACACTGGTTTATTTCCAGAGCAAGGAGAGGGATTTTAAAGCTGGAGGAACATGGCAGAGTAAGACTGAAAAGCTGCCTGATTAATTATTCTGGTGTTTGGGTGCCCTTTTTTTGGTGAATTCCATTTCTGAGAGAGCTCAGCTGTGCCGTTGGTTGACAAGAAGATGAAAAGGCTGGGGGATATGTCAGGTTACCTTTAGCAAAGGAAAAGTGCCTGGGAAGGATGGAGGTGATTCCAGTGATTCAGGAGCTGTAAGAACCTGTCAGGAAGGCCCTTGCTGATCTCCATTAATGAGTGTGGCCTTCATGTTTGGGGAGGGGGCTGAGATCCCTCAGTGCCTGCTGGCAGATTGGGAATTGCATGTGTCATTTGAGAAAAGCCTTTCAGGGCAGGAATTAAAGCTTGGTTTGCTGGCTCCTCTGAGCAGAGCAGGAGGACCCTGTGCGTTGAGGGCAATCCTGGGTGTGCAGTGTCTGTCCCAGAGATCAGAGACACACTAACAGCCAGGTGTTAATGAGCTCTGCCTGTGTCCCCTGCTGCCAAAATCAGACTTGCCTGTACCTGTTGGGATGTGTGTATTTATCTTCTTTGGTGCCCTCTGGTTTCCAGACTTTTCAGGTATACAGGTACCTGAACAGGTGCCCATTTCTATCTTCACTGCTTTCTGAGAACACACTCAAGTATTTTTAAGCTGCACTTTTTTTATTGAATGTAAAATGGGTGATAAGAATGTATTTAGTGAAATATTGCTGGGTTTATCAAAATTCCTGGAAATTTACTGCATATACCAGCACTATAGTGTTATTTAAATAAGACTTTAAAAGATTTTCTTTATTTTTTTTTTATCTTGTTAGTGAATGTAGCCATTGAAGATCAATAATGTAATTGTTGGTTGTATAAGTTCAGTATTAGGCACAGAGCCTGCAGCAAGATGTAGAGTCGTGATAAGGATTAATAAAATTAAAATGAATTAAGGAAAAACCCCGTACTCTGGAGGGGAAGAATGCTCGTCCAGCAGCCACAAGCACTCCGTGCTGCAGTTCCCAGAGCAGTGGGGTTGGGTTAGGGTGCTCACACAGGGGTGTCTTAGGGAAGGTCAGCTCAGGAGCTGCTCTGCTCCTTTTGCTGACTCAGGTGTTCATTTAATGCTTAGAGCTCTTTTTTCCTCCCATCAATAATGGCCTGGTAGCAGAACTGCAGCCTCTGCACAGCCCTGGCATCCCTGCAGAAAGTGCAGAGGGAGTTTTGCAGGCACGTGGGGCAGGATCTGATCAGAGTCTGATAAACAGTGTCCGGCTGTTCCCTGCCAGTCCCGTGTGTGTCTGTGTCAGGAGGAATTGGGCAGCTGATGTTGGACTCTGTCATTCTCCATTCCCCTGGTTTTTCACCTCATGTTTCTTTCCACTGGTTCCCAAACATAAGGACATTAAGAAACTGTTTAGCTCAAGATACTCCTGGCACGTATTTCAGCTTTCTAATTTTGTGGTTTTTTGGTTTTTTTTTTTGCTTGTGTGTTTGACTTCTTGTTCTTTAAATCTTTGAGATCTTCATTTCTTGCTGTCTCTGCAAGCAGAGCCATAAGTGGAGGGAGCAGGGCAGGAATGGAGACACAAAGTGTTGCTCTTGAGATCCTGGAGTGTTTCAGTGTGTTGGACACAGCAGCTCTCCTCTCTCTGTCCTTCTGCTGAGAGTTCTTGAGCCTGAAGTGGATCTCTCCTGTGCTGGTGCTTCTTCACTGCATTCTTCTTTGAGGTTCATTAAATGCCTGTCCAGGACTGCAGGAGGGCAGCCCTGGGGTGTCAGCAGGGAGGGTGAGCAGAGCTCTGTGCTGGTGGGGCAGTGACCCACAGAGGGTGATGGATCTCACCTGCCTGGGACCTTCCCCAAATCACAGCAGCTGATGGGCTGGGGACAGCCTGTGGTCACTGATGTCTGTGCTCTCAGAATCATTTTCCTGTGCCACTCATTCCCTATCCCCCACTAGTTAGTGTGGCTATGACTTTGGTTTATTTATTGCTTGCTTTTTTTGTTTTTCTGATTTTTCTCACTGTAAACTTTGTGGTGCCCATCACTGCTTTGCCCTTTCATGTTCAGGCTGACATCATTTTGTGAAACAGTGTCATATCCTTTTATCTAAGCACTTTTCTCTGTAATTATTACTTTGCTGCCTTTTCAGGTGGGAGCTTGCCTTTGTTATCTGATCTTTCTCTGATCATTTTTGTATCACTTGATAATATAAAGGTGTATGTGTTCTTTTGAGCCCCTTTTATTTAAATTATTTCTTTATCTGCCTGTCAATGTGAATAATACAACTTCAGGATTGTTCATCTCTCCTAATGAATGATCAGGTGTCATCTGTTCTAATATCAATGGTTAATTTACAAAAGTTTCTTCAAACTTTAGTGAAATGGGATGTTCAAGGAAAATATTGTGTCATCACAGCTCAGTGCTGTTGTCAGGAAGAATTTACCTGCCTGTTGCTCAGGCCCATGAAGGCAGCTGGAGCTCAGTCTGTGTCAGCACCCACGCTGAGCTGGGTGCTGGGGCAGGAGGGGTGCCAGGGTGACCTGCAGAGATCTGGGAGCTGTGCCCAGCAGGGTCTGTGTGCCAGGATCACTGCCTGCTCTCACTGCAGGCATGGAAATCCTTTGGTGTTGAGGTTAAACTCCCGGAATTATTGTTTAGGGCAGCCCAGGAGGAGCTGCTGCCCCTCAGGCTTGTGATGATGATACATTCATTTTGGTTCTGGTTTATTGCCCTGCTTTGGAAGCATCAGAGTGGCTCATGCTGTGCCTTAGGGTTGTTTCTGTGGTGCTGGCTCTTCCTCACTCCTTTTGCAGCAAATCTTCTTCTGGATGTTTGTACCAGTGGCTCAGAAGTGGTTGTGTGGGAAGGCTGTGATGTTTCCCCTTGCAAAGGCCTCTGTTTAAACACATCAATAACTGACTTGTCTTTCTGATCAGGCAGATCCTTATGAAGTTTAAGCATCTTGACTCAACACTTAAAATTCTTGGTTGCTCACTGCAGTAGTGATGCTTGATGATTTTCACAGAAAGAATGATTTGAAAATGTCCAGTCCTTTTAGAAATGATGGTACAGGTGATTTGTCTGCATCTTGGTGAAATTTAACTTGCTTTATTCATCATCTGCTCCTGTTCAGTGTATGTTGTACCCTTTAAAATACTCCACCTTGTTTAAAATTCTCTTAAAAGAAATGAGGAGTCCCCTTTCTCAGTGTGGTCTGCAGCCTTGATGTCCAAACCATCTTCCCCTGACTTGTTAACAAGGTCTGCAGAGAGGTGCAGAACTGGAATGAGAGTTGTAATAACTGGGGGAAGAGGGAGAAGTTGGCAGCTTGGGAACAGCCTTGCTCTTGGAGAAGAATGAGCATTTCCCAAGGATAAAACGGTCACAGGGAGTGTTAGAAAGTGAAGCAGGCAGAGCACTCTGAAATGCTAATAAGGACAGGACTTAAAAAGAAATTGGTGATTTTGGGCCTTGAAGCCATTTTTCTTTTTAATTTGTTACAGTTAAATGCATGACTCTTGGGTTGCAGGGTTCTATTTTTGCTTTCTTCTTTGTGACACATCGATTTGGCCTTATCACTTCTCTCTGGGTGCTTGCCCTTTAGAATGCTGCTGGTTACCAAAAGCAGGAGGGTTTTTGGAAACTGTTCTTTAACGGTGTGACAGCACAGGGAGGAAAGATTGGGGGTCTTGCTGCAGGTAGGCTGGATTCTTTAATTTCTGGTGATGCTGATTCTCCTCTTCCACTCAAGTAGGTGAAGAATGATGAGTAATCAGTGCTCCAGTGTGAATAATGAGTTAATTGATAACGATCAATTGCTGCTCCAGCCTTGTGTTGTATGGCTGTGTGGGGAATAATGGGATCACTGGAGACTTTAAATACAATAGTGCATTCATCAGGAAATGCTCATTGGGAAGAACCTGCCGAGTGGAAACAGCCTTGGGTTGTAAGCTGGGGACAGGGACCACCATCTCCCTGTGCTTGAGCTGAGATGGCTCAACTGCCTCTCACCTGTTTGTGACAGGTGTTCAACACCACACCCTCTTGCTTTGGGGTTGCTTGGGGTTTATTTCTTGTGAGTTTGGGGTTTTTATAATTTTCTATGGCAAAGCAGTGGAAGTCTAGAGGAAAATCTGGCCGGTTTAGTCCTCAAGCTCCCCTTCCATCTTGCCTCTGCATCAGGAAGCTGCTGGCATTACTCAGAGCAAGCCTCACCCCACAGAGTGTTCAGAGTTTCAGAGTGCAGTGCTGATGGTTCTGAAGCTGCCACAAGGCTGATAAAAGGAGGAACACGGAGAGTTGTTCCTGGGAAGCTCCAGCTGGCTTTATTTGTGTTCAGGGCTGTGCAGCGTGCTGGAACCTGAGGAAGGAACAGGACAAGCAGCCTACAAACAAAACCCTTCAGGATGGAAGTGATCCTGTCACATCTCCATGTAGCACAGTCTGAATCCTCTCTGAGTGGCACAGCAGATCATCCCTCTGGTAAAAACTGCCTGAGCTACACCTGGGGAAAGGACTCACTCTGTTTATAGCTTGGCTTTAAAATGCCTCCCCTTTGAGCATCAGCAGATTCAGCCACTTAACTAGGTTAAAGCTGAAATATCTGAATTTTTCAGAAGTAAGTGTGAAGTTTCATTGGAACAGACATCTCCTGTGACATTGCTTTCCAGAGCTGAAAATACATCACGCCAGCAGATTTCTTTTTCTAGATATTTTTGCTGAAATGATTTCAATTCACAGCAAACCTAGAAGAGCAGAAGTGTTCAGAAGATTCAAGGAGAGCAGCTGAAACGAACTAAAAAGGTAAAATTTCTGGCCTACTGAAAAGAAGCGCTTATCTCAATCCCCAAGATACAGCAACAAATTCCATCTATTGCATTTCCAGCCCGAGCCTGCAGCTGGGAAGGCAATTTCCCTAAGAAGTTGTTCCTTCAATCTACAAGAAAAAGACAATTTACTTTTTTTTTAAATAGTAGCATTATATAATTGATTGGAAGGGTTTTATACCCATGAATGCTGGATGATTGTGGATTGAAAAATAAAGTAACCGTGAGGGCTGAAATCCCAAGGATGTGGCAATACAGAGTCAAGTGGTCTGGCAGATTCTCTTTCAATTTTCTGAAGCTGTGGTCAATAACTTTGCAGTAAAACTGAG